>OY829915.1:45950104-45993327 GCA_963691935.1 Nephrotoma guestfalica | reverse complement strand
CTATCAAATAGTAGGATTTCGCTGACGGAACAGACGAATCATTTTTATGAATTAATCCGGAATATAGTGCTTTAAAATTTAACCAACGAATCTCGACCCCATCAAATTTTGGTAAGCTTATGTCGGTAACTTTATTTAAAATGCGGGTTTTTTGGCCTTCTTCATTTCAAGGAGCTACATTCTCATTTTGCTTGGCTATCTCTTGCAAAATACCAATTTCGTCTAAAATACTCGATTCTACTTTACTATACTCTGTAACGTGCGTTCCATGTGCGTATCGCGCATACTGCTGTTGCTTTCGGTGGGCACAGTGTACGTCATGGTGTTGCGCCTGAATGCCTGCTTTATACAACGGCGTATACCGGTTGAATTGTGGTTGCGCCTGCGAGGTTGGCATGTTTTTGGTTGTGTCTTACCGTATTGGTGCATGTACCATACACAGGCCGCAAACAAATCGTACAATAAGTTTTTGTAATTTGATTGGCGGATTTTATCTGTTTTTGTTTTTTTCACCCAGAGATAGTTTTTGTTTACGGTTGTTTACGTTTAAGTTTTTTTCTTTCAATCTTCTTTCATTTAAATTTATTACCTTAATTTACTTTAGTTTGAATTTTTCTGTTCAGTTTTTTCTTTTTGAGTATTCTTATTATAGCATATGGTCAAGCAAATTTTCAGTTGATTAAACATTTTCTTGTTTCGTTCATAGGAATATTGTTTCCTAGGAAACCAGGGCGGTATCAAGGTCGTTGGAGCGCTTCATCGTCTGCGAATACTCCGTCAAGGTAACTTTTCTTTCTAAATCTTAATTAATCCTTTTTTTTCTTTTGGTTTCATTAACCAATTGGTACAATGTAGATAATGCTAATTAACTAAAAATTTAACTATTTTTCTTAGTTTCTTATATGAATAATAAGTTTAGTCATTTTCTTTTGAATTCATAAAATTTTGCTTGACACAAATTCTGTAATATTAAACCCTTACTTTCTGGTAATAAATGTACACTTTCGAAATATGTTACAAGTTAATTCGTCTATTATAATTTTTTTTTATCAATGAGTAACAAAGGAGTGACCAAATGGAGTGATGCTAAGTGGTGAGTTGGAGTGAGCTGCATTTTATTATAGGTCTTATGCCATAGTTGTGTTAGATCAACCAGTGCACAACCCCACGACCAATCTTACCTCCACCCTGAGCTAGCGGCGGAAGGCATGGCGTGCACTGGTGTAACACATTTTCTCTCCCAAAATACATTATTGCTTTTTTTTTGTTAACAGCAGTCAACCAAAAGCCTGTCGTTACAACTCGTCTTCGAATTTGAACTTATCGTTTATGACATTTTCTAAAATGTCCACGTCTGACACTGCCTCGATCTCCGCCTGGGTTCCCGAAAAATTTTTATAAATTGCTCTAGTTCGCGCGAGCGCACGGATTCAAATTCACTTGCAGAAACATATTTTTCTGATCGATTATACGAATCCAATAAGAATATACTAGAACATTGCCTGTGTTAGTTTCTACACTGTTAAACACATTGTTGAAAGAGGCAGCTCTATGTTGAACAGATGTTTATTAATTCTAATCAGTTTACCAGACATTTTTTTTTCGAATAATCTTACTTGTGTGATGCAGTTGCATCGAACTTAACAATTTTGAATGAATGTTTTAATTTTGCATTGTTTTCCTTTTCGATCGTCTCCATGCTGTATGCCGGTTTCAAACGGCCAATAGAAATAGAGCTGTTTTTTCCTTTTATGTCGACTATAAAGTATTTTCGCAGTCTTTTAATTACTTTATAGGGACCGTCGTAAGGTGCTGTTAGACTTTGTTTTACCTTATCGACGCGGCAAAAACGTGATCACAAGTAAGAAGATCCTTTGGAATGTATATGTTGTTTTGACAGTGTGAACGTGTATCTGTCGGCACAAGATTTTACATATAATTCCGTAATTGTTCGACGTATGATGCTGGATCTAATTTCGACTGATTTAAGCTTGAAGGAACAAAAAAATCTCCGGGCACTCTGAGTGTTTGTCCGTAGACCAACTCAGCCGCGGAACAGTTTAAATCTTCCTTAAATGCTGTCCGAACTCCCAATAACACAAGCGGAAGTTCTTCACTCCAATTAACTGTGTTGCCGCTAGCGATTAGAATTTCTTTTAGGTTGCGATGGAATCGCTCGATAATCCCATTAGATTGCGGGTAATACGGAGTCGTTCTGATTTTATGAATTCCCAACATTTTTGTTAATTCTTGAAATAGATTTGATTCGAATTGAGGACCTTGATCACTAGTAAGTTCTAGTATCTAGCAATGAAGTTAGATAATAAAGCTTTCGCGACAGTTTGAGCGGTAGAATCCTGAAGAGGAATAGCTTCAGTCCACCTAGTGAAACGATCGATAATAGTAAGTATGTAGATGCTACCATTTGATGGTGCTAATGGACCTACTAAATCAATGTGAATTTTGTCAAACCGTCCCGAGGGTAAATCGAATCTTTGAAATTCCGATCGAGTGTGCCTTGTAATTTTGGCTCTTTGACAATCAATGCAAGTTTTTGCCCAATGGGAACTATCCTTGTTCATTGATGGCCAAAAATATTTCGATGCTACCTGTTTTCTTGTAGCTCTAACACCTGGGTGTGTTAGGTTGTGGACACCGTCAAAAATATGACGTCTCATTGGTTCTTGGATATAAGGTCGAGGTGAAGTGCTTGAAGTTTCGCACCATATTGCACTCGAATTATTATCCTGTGAGACTTGCTTGAGTTTCAATCTTTTATTGAGCGGTTTCGAACCGTCTAAGTATTCTTTTAGTTCTGGATCTTGTTCTTGCGATTGAATTAATTTCTCGATGTCAAAAGCAATGAAAGTTAAAACTGAGATGTCGTCGGGACGCGAGAGGGTGTCAGCCACTACGTTTTCTGGACCACTCACGTGACGAATATCCGTTGTGAACTGGGCAATAAATTCCAAATGACGAGTTTGTCTTGGACTTCGTTCCGTTTTGGAGTTAATTGCAGTCACTAAAGGTTTATGATCAGTATAAATTCTTACTTCACTTCCTTCGAGAAAATGCCTAAATTTCTTTATTCCAATAAAGATCGCTAATAATTCACGATCAAAGGTGGAATATTTTTGTTCTGCAGGTGAAAATTTTTTTGAAAAAAATGCTAAAGGTTGCCATTCATTTTCGTTTATTTGTTCTAACACACCACCACATGCCGTATTGGAAGCATCAGTTCTAATGCAATATACGGTATTTTCTTTTGGATGTGCTAGTAACGTGCAGTTTGCGAGTGAATTTTTTATTGTCTCGAGAGCTATTTGGCAATCTAAAGGCCAGGAGAAGATAGCTTTTTTCCCTAATTTAATCAAAGAGTTCATTTGATTATAAATTGGCACTAATTGAACGGCCAAGTGAGGTAAGAATCGATGATAATAATTAACCATACCCACAATACCTTGAATTTGACGGATTGTGGTTGGATGCAGAAATTCTTTAATCGCAGTAACGCTGTCACTTGATGGTTTAATTCCTTTACTGGTAATCTCGTGACTTAAGAAATTTAGGTTTGCCACACCGAACTCGCATTTAGCCAAGCGTATGTTGATACCATAATCAGATAATCGCTTGAAAAGTATGCGTAAGTGTTCGACATGTTCTTCAGGTGTTTGGCTTGCAACAAGTATGTCGTCAACATAAGCAAAAAGGAAGTCTAAATCTTTAGTTACTTCATCAATGAAACGTTGAAATGTTTGACCTGCGTTTCTGAGACCAAAAGTCATTCGACAGAAATCAAACATTCCAAACGGAGTTGTTATCGCGGTTTTGAATTGATCTTCTTTTGCTACTGGAATTTGGTGGTAAGCACGGCAAAGATCAATTTTTGACAATATTTTACATCCATCCAAATGTCTGGAAAAATCGTAGATTTGAGGTAGCTGATACCTATCTGGTACAGTTACGGCATTTAAACGTCTGTAATCACCGCATGGTCTCCAATCATTTTGCCCCTTTTTAGGTACCATATGAAGTGGAGAGCAGGTTGACGATGATGATTGTTTGCACAGACCTAAATTTTGCATATGTTGGAAAGCATCCTTAGCTAATGAAAATTTCGTTGGATCAAGACGACGTGGTTTGCAAAGTGGAAGTTGTCCTTCTGTCACAATTCTGTGAACTACGTTATGCTTCACGGGCAAGTCGTATCTTGGTTCTTGAGTAAGTTCAGGAAATTCTTTAAGCAATGATCCATATAAACCTTCGATATTATATATTCGTGGTGATGGCGAGCTTACGGTAGAGATTGTTCCTGTGGTAGTTATGGTTGTAGTTGGATCGACCAAGCGCTTATTCTTTAAGTCGACTGTTAAACCAAACTTTACCAAGAAATCAGCTCCAATAATGAGCTTATTTACTGTTGCCACAATGAATGGGTGTCGAAATTCTCGACGAAGTCCCAAGTTTAATAATAAAAGTTTTGATCCATAAGTTTTGATAGGTGATCCATTTGCTGCGGTTAAATGAAGATGTTAAAGAAAGTTAAATTAGTGTTTTTGCATTTTATAAATAAACGACGGACTGCGAATACTCCAGCATCTGCCGTTGTGATGATGGACGAAATTAGTTTTTTTGATTTTCATCCGTCTTGAAGGTACAATTGGGTTTACCGCACTTTCTAGCCACAGTGCCAAATTTATAGTGATACCAACACATAGGATGAGCGAGATCTAGAACTTGATCGTGAATAATTTTGTTTACGAGATCTAGATCTTTCTTGATTCGCGCGATTCTCGAATCTTTCGAACCGAGTTTTCAGTTCATTTATTGATTTGCATAATTCGTGTAAATCAAATTGACCGTTTTGCATATTATTGATATTTGGGCTACTTTTAAAATTTATTGCGGTATTTATTGCAGAAATGTGTGAATGCGACGCTGGTTGACAAAATGGATTTGTGAATGGATTGTTCATTCCCCAAATCCTATCTGCTGTTTCGTATAACTTAGCAATGTCGCCACCTTCCATTCCGACGAGTATTGCACCTATTGTGGGTGGTAACCTTGATATCCATAGTTTTTTTTATTAAGTCGGACGACAGTGCACTTGAGTCACCTGCCATTCGACATAATTGACGATGCAAACTTGAGGGCGATCGATTTCCCATTTCGGCAGCGTGCAATACTGATTGAATTCGTCTCATTTCGGATTCCTCCGAGCGTTTGATGAGGGCATTTTTTAATGTGTTATATTTATTTTCTAGTGGTGGGTCCAAAATCACGTCTGACACCAGACTTGATTGTGACTCACTTAGATGTTTTACAATGTGATTGAACTGCCGCTCGTCTGAAGTGATGCGCAGTTTAAGTAAAGCTCGATTATTAAAAAAAATAAGTGGCAAACTATAAAATTCCGATACCAAAACACAGTAAAGTCTATACCAACCGATTTGGTGCCGAAATTTTTGAGTAAAATTTATTCAGTGCACTCATGGAGTCTGAGTGGGACAGGTTTAACGGCCAATAACAAGACATCGCAGAGTCTGTACCAAAATACCACTAATGTCGGATGATTTCTACAGGCTTAACCTTGAAAATAAAATTGTTTTGATTTCCAAACGGATTCGTCGCGATAGATTTTTCTGAGTAAAACTCGTCCATTGAATTCGTTGAGTTGCACACGTTGAATGACCAATAACAGGACATCGTAGAGTTTGTACTAAACTTTCATTATATATTGATGCCACCTATGGACTTAACCTTTTAAATGATATCAGTAACATTCCAAAACAGACTAACGTCGGAAGATTTTTGAGTAGAATTTATTCAATGCACTCATGAAGTCTGAGTGGAATTGGTTTAACGTCCAATAAAAATACATCGCAGAGTTTATACCAAAATGCCACTATTATCGGATGATTTCTACAGGCTTAAACTTGCAAATCAAATAGGTTTGATTTCCAAACGGATTGGTCGCGATAGATTTTCTGAGTAAAACTCGTTCATTGAATTCGTTGAGTGGCACACGTTGAATGATCAATAACATAACATCGTAGAGTTTGTAGCAAAACTCCATTATATACTGATGACACCGATGAACTAAACCTTTCAAATGATTTCAGTGGCATTCCAAAACGGACTGACGTCGGAAGATTTTTGAGTAGAATTTGTTCAGTGCACTCATTGAGTCTGAGTGGAACAGGTTTAACGTCCAATAACAAAACATCGCAGAGTTTGTACCAAGCTTTCATTATATATTGATGACATTTATGGACTTAACCTTTCAAATGATATCAGTAACATTCCAAAACAGACTAACGACGGAAGATTTTTGAGTAGAATAATCTTCTCTTTACGATTAAAAATAGTGGCTAGCTAACCAGTCAGGTATTGCTAAAGCTACGTGCCAAGATAGCTACGATAATAATGTTCATGACATAATAATAATTATAATTTCCACCGACCAACTACCCTCCCTGACTTCGGTCGCGGGAAGTCTCCGTCAATATTATTATTTCGGGAATCAGGAACAGAAATGTGGCAAACAACTGATTTTGTCAAAAGCTATTGTTTTTGTAATTTTAGGCTAAAGTTACGTTCTTTGTCTCTTTTAAACTCAATATCTTTGAATTTGGAATTTCGGAAGATCCGAGATTTCGAGGGTAAACCGTCAACATCATAACACAAATGAATTAACCAAATAAATATTTTGCCCATCCAGACGCACGCAATACCTTTTACAATACACGTACTACATAATTTGTAACACATTAAATGACTAAATTATATATGCAAGTAATGTTTCTTCGAGAGGTGTTGACCACCTTCCGCTGGGTGTTGGACAAAATTATAATTCATAATTGACACGAAACGGTTTTTTATTTATACGTTCTACGACCGATTCCCCCTCGATTCGACAGCTTTAACGACATTGTACATAGGCGATATATGTTAATTATAATAGTCATGTAGAACACTTAACATATGAACTATATAATTTTTGTTGTTGTGTATTAAAAAACATATTTTCAACATTGTTTCCGTTTAAAGGTAATTAATCTTAAATCGATCCATTGCTGCACAATAAGAACAACAATAAAAACTGTGTATGCATATCAGCGTAGATCATAGACATTATTAATGACATAAAGTAACTTGTATACATGTCATGTTGTACTATGAATGGAAATCAGACAAAACACCAATTTACTCGACAACTTAATTTTTTAGGGTGTCGTAGTTGAATATGAAAAAGGTAATGTTTGTACATAACTACATGCATAGATTACACACCGCAAATTCATTGACAAAAGTCGCGAAAGGGGGAAATTTTTGCTTCACATCCTAAATATTTGGATAGCCAGACAGTCACTATTCAGAAGCAGCAAATGGAAATTTATAATTAATTTTCCGTTGCTCTCTGTAGTTGCATATTTTTGGTTTTTCTGCCAGTTTCATCGCTGTTAAATGGTACTGCGAGTTTTGTTGCTATTTCACGATCCCCAATAGGAATTCTTTGCATTAAAATCACAACATATAGGACCAACATTTGGTCCTAGTATATTAAAAAGTCTATCGCAGTCTGTTTTTTTAACTGATGACGAGGGAGGACGTGGGAGTCGTCGTGTTTAGATAACGGGCTCTTTTTAATGTTAAATTTTGTTCTTAACTTCTTAACAATTACGCGGAGCTCCCATAGCAGCTTTAAAGTTTTTTGCAAAAATTATGTAAAATGAATTGAACGAAAAAATTATTAAAATCAAAACGATTGTAAATTAAGTTGCGGACAAAATTTGTTCAGATCATTTTTTTTTTTCATTTTACCGGTGTTGCAGCAAAATTCGAAAATATGAAAAAATGTGAAAAATAAGATGATTTGATTGCCAATAATATTGACAGCTAAGAAAAAATGTTGTTGCTCGACGTTTGGTCGTAGGCTGCTCACCGATAGGTGTTACTGCCGACGACTAGTGAGACATTTAGTGTCGTCTCCCATTACCGACCGTCCTCAAGTATTTTAATGTTTTAGTGCTGGTAGTGGTTGTTTGAAATAGGCAGCAGGCACAGCATTGCCACTGGTCGCTTGTATTTGCCTCTTCGCGCGGTTTCAAATGTAGTGCCTTCGTAAATATAGGTAACCGAAAATACAAAGGTATAGCCGTTTGTTGACGCACTACGATGACCTTTGCCTAATGTGTTTGGTATTAAATCTGCATAGTCCTCGCCACTGTGCAGAGACGGTCTCGAAGGATTAACACGATGCAATAGAAGATTGGCAACCTGTTGCTGGCTGATCGTTGGGCGATGGCGAAAATACACAGCACAAAATCAGCTATGTGATTGATAGTGATGATTAGTGTAAGCTCGTTCTTTCTTTGGGGTGCCATTGACCTGAATCTTCTCGTGGCCAGACAGGATCTGTCCACCACAGCGGATGGCTGTGTAATAATGAAGATACATAAAATAAAATGGGGTCAACACCATGAGACGCACAATCTGCGAAATTAGGCTTGGTGTCGACAAAATTCCAATCGGTAACTAAGCGAAGTGGATTTTTTTGATAATTGTGATAGAAGTCCACACATTAAAAGAATTGAAAGCATTCGAAAGAAGTTTCTGATTTTCTTGTTAAAAAAAAGTGAGTGAGATTACGACCAAAATTTACCATTCCATAGAAACCCGGTTACCTCAGCCGGGAAAATCGAATATCTTAAATACCTACGACAGTATTGTTCGTTTGGTTGATGCACGAGAATTCGATGACGCACTGATATTGAATCCAATCGGTAAAGGGAGGCCAATGTAGCCCGACTGTTTTGACTTAGTCGTGCTAGTCTAGCTCAAGCAGACCCTGATGTTCACTAAATTTGATTGGTATCTCATTAAAGAGTTGATGACCCACTTAAAAACCACTTAACACTGGGTAGTTTCACCATTTGTCTCTGGACTTCGATTAAACCCACGATGCTGTCTGAGCCAGTCATTAGGTCGTCGAGATACTGAGCGCTGGAATTGCCGTATGTAACGGTGCACAAAATATATTCTTGAACTAACTCATCTGAAGAAGGTTGCCAACGATCTGATGATAATTTTGAACCGGTGTGGCCTTTTCGCATGCAGTCGAAGCACAACATCTGTTCTCAAACAAAATTTTAATTTTCTTCGAATGTTTCAACGCATGCTGGAACTTTTATCAATTATTTCACTTCTACAAAGCCTGCATAATTCTATTGTAGAATCGGTTTTGCTATGATTGTTGGACACCAAATATGTTTAGGTCCCAGATCAATAAATTCAAAGACGAAATCAGGTAAAATAAAGTAACATTCAGTGAAATTCACTAAAGCGTAGATAAATTGTGCGATTAACTACTTCAAATCCAGAAAAGCGTTACAAGCGATAGTTAGCAGTCCAGCTAATTCATCAACAAATGATCCTAGGTGCTTTGCCAATGTATTATTAAATGGAGTACCGTTAAATGCTCAACGGTGGGGCCAACGTGACAATTTTTAAGTGTTGGTGTTAACGCAGAATTACTTACCAACACTTGGAAATTAAGCGCCTTCTATTCGACAAAGTGGACTGCTAGTGGACAGTAACAACGAGTGAAAGGAAAGATTTCCTTTATTGGAAATTTAAAATAATTGAGATTGCATCCAGCTGAGTAAACCATTACATTTGAAAACTAAGTTTTGGTAAGCAGTTGGGCTGACCCTAAGACTGTCAATAGTTTCGACAACAAAATATGCTTAATAGTGTTATCGATATATCAGATGAATTAAGGGATAAGTCAGAATTCACCGGTTCGGGATGGCCACTCTACCAGTTTGTCGTCATGCTGTTTGAGCTGTGTAATGTAGCGCAATTGTTGTGTCGACTGATGAATAAGGTTATTCCTCACAAATTGCATGACTTTGAAAATCATGTAATAGTACGATCTGCAGTAGCGAGATAGTTAAGTTCGCAATACTCACTATAAATGTAGAAAAGGGTAGATTTATGCTTAGGAAAATATGTCGCATATATGGTTGGTAATAGAAGACTTATAGTGGACCAGTCAAAAAACTAGGCAGTAGATGCATCTCGCACAACTCGCAGCAAATTAAACGTTTCCTATAGGAATGACGGGTTTTATCGAAAGTTATACTCAATTATCATACTCAATTCATCAATAAATGGGCTTTTGCGAAATGGCACTAAACCAAACTGGAATCAATTAAAGCACGATTTCATAAAAATTTTACGTGCAATATGACGCTAACACTATAGTGTGGGCAGCGTGTTTTTCTAAAAGACGAGGACGAAGAATATCCGATTGCGTATATCTCGCCTAAGTTGAACAAGGCGCAACTTATAGTTACACAATTACCGATCGAGTTACACGATTAAGACTATCAGTTAGTATAATACAGAAAAGACACACAGAACAACGTTCCCGATAGTCTGTCACGGAAATATAATTTGACGACTGATCCTTTACTGTTGGATATAAATTCCTCGGCGTTTCATGATTATGGTAAAGGGTGGTTAAGTTTTAAGGGCCGACGTTGAATGTTAACCACATCTAAACGCCAAGTTTTTTCTGCATTTAATTTGACATTTCTCAATTTCAGACTAACTCAATTTGAACCATGGAAAGCTACACAATCGAGCAACACGTTAAAGTTATTCAGGCATATTATGAAAATGGGCATTCAAATCAAAATGCATATCGTGCACTTCGTGATTTTTTCGGTCAATTTAATCGTCCAAATGTGCGTACAATCGGAAAAATCGTGCAAAAATTTGAGCAAACCGGGTCTGTAGGAGATTTTAAAACACCAGTGCATGCTCGTACAGTTCGCACAGCGGAAAATATTGTTGCTGTTCGCGATAGTGTGGCTGAAGAGCCGTCCACCTCATCTCGTCGTCGTGCCCAACAATTGCACCTCTCACGCTCGTCGTTGATGAACATTATGAATAAAGACTTGCATTTACACGCTGATAAGGTGCAATTGACTCAAGAACTAAAGCCTCTTGACCATTCCAAACGTCGTCAATGGTCAGAATGGTGGCAAGAAATGGCAACAGTGGATGATCAATTTTCGAAGAAAATCATCTTCAGTGATGAGGCACATTTTCACCTCAGTTGATTCGTCAATAAGCAGAATTGCCGCATTTGGGCGAATCATAATCCAAGAGTGATTGTCGAAAAACTAATGCACCCACAAAGAGTGACTGTTTGGTGCGGTATGGGCTGGCGGTATCATCGTGCCGTATTTTTCCAAAATGAGGCCGGTCAGGCAGTTACTGTGAATGGTGTTCGCTATCGTGAGATGATAACGAACATTTTATGGCCTGAATTGGAAGATATGGATGTGGACGATATGTGGATCAACAGGACGGTGCCACTTGCCATACAGCTAACGAGACAATGGCTCTTTTGCGCGACAAATTCAATGGCCGTGTTATCTCACGTGGTGGCGATGTCAATTGGCCGCCAAGATCATGTGATTTGACACCGTTGGACTTCTTTCTTTGGGGTTATTTGAAAGAAAAGGTGTACGTCGATAAGCCAGCAACAATTCAAGAGCTAAAGGATGAGATAATTCGGCACATTAACGGCATAGAACCTCAATTATACCTAAGCGTCATCGAAAATGTGGACCATCGGATGGAGGTGTGCCGCCGAGGTCGCAGCCATACATAATTGAACCATACCATATTATCATAATAAAAAGAATTGACAATAATTTCCTAAATAATTTGTGTTTTATTCAAAATCAACATCGGCCCTTAAAATTTAACCACCCTTTATAAGGTAATGTATCAAAGATGACGACAAAATATGGGATCGACATATAGAAGAAATCGCCAGCACACTAAGAAATGCTGTACCTGCCTGAACAGGGTTTTTTCCACACTATCTGGCCTTTGGATCACACAAAATCACTAAAGACCATAACATACAAGTTTCAACACAAACTGATCGTCTGTCTGAAGGCGACCGCGCATGTTTAATCCCAAGCTAACCCCGTCGTTCCAGTAGGTTGAAATATTTTTTGCGAGTTTTAGTAGAGTTAACTAACGCTCAAAAACAAAACAATTAATTAACATAAAATTTGGTAGATTATCGTGATGTTGTGGTTTTCGATCGTTTCTTTGTTTTGTTTTTTTACTTCCCACAACGTTGATACGAGCAACGGTTCACTTCTTATGACAAAATACACAAAATGGGTCGATTCGTGAAAAGTCCCAAATCACTAGTTATTTTTTCGATATGGTATTCGTACGCGTTCGGTAAGATGAATGTTATCCGTCTATGTACGATGAACTACTTGACATAATCCGGACCTTGAAGGTTGGCTTTCTTCCACAACAATCAACGTAAAAATAATATTGCAGAGGGCATTGACAAAATATTTAGTAGGGACGATCCACTACCACAAGATTGAGTTTTCAGACACATCTCAAAATGCCTACGCTGTCATCGTTTATGCTGTGGTATGAATGTGACGTTTGTAGCAGGTAAATTGAAGGCTGCACCAACACACAAGTTGGTAACCATAACTGATCTGAAACTATGAGCGGCACTTCTTCTCGCCAATTTAATGGATGACGAAAAAGCGTTTCCAGGGGCATACTACATTCTAAGTCGTTAAATCACAATAAGAACCTACAACTTGTTATCATCTTCGTCTGTAAAAAATTTGTTTGTTTCAAAAAACTCACATTTTAATCGAGCATATTGCAATCGAAGAAAGGCATAACACATTTCTCAATTGTGCTAAATTAAGTAAATCTAAAGAACTCACTAAAGATATCAATGTTAATGAACTTTAAATCTTTCGTTGATAAAAATTGGATAGAACAAGCAACTGATTTGATGTTAAAATATCTCATAATACCAGCAGAAAATATCGTCTTAGAGATCCTGGTTCGTACAACTCTCGAAGCACTATCATATGGGAATCACCTTCCGTTTATAACTCTGAAGCAAAATAACTGAATTATACATTGCAAGGTTATCATCCGACATGTAACGACGGTCATCGTTGAGAAGCTTTTCCTGCTGTGGATTATCTTCGATTCTTATTTTCATTCTTCATTTTGCTCTTTCGGGAAAGAGCGACATACAATTGCCAATGAAAAAACAATGCCGTTTGAAGAAAAATTCCCACGTTATTAAAAGACTCGCCTTGCGCATTGTTTATCGTCGTTGCGTACGCCGGAATTATTGGAAACTATCGTCGTCGCAAAACAAATAAAATTCGATGTTTTAGAACCGTACTGCCTTTGTTGCTCTCAGAAATGATTTTGGCCATAATAAAGTTTCGCGATCGCTCTTCAACAATTAAACGCGTTCCGTTGTACATACCCTTCATAGGACTTAGACTTCGTAGAAGCATTATAATAACAACCTTTTTCAAAAGCAATACGCGAGGGGGCATACAGGATGGATTATATTCATCGAGGAATTCAACGGGGAAGTTGAGTGCATCGCTAGGATCCTCGCTTACTAACGACTCAAGTCGATTATTCTTCGATTCATCTCAAGCGCCTGAGCATTTGTTGGAGCAACAACAACTATTTTTGGCAGCTCATCTGTTGACATTTGTTCAATATTATTAAAAATGACACTGATTAGATCTTGACTTTTGTTCATTTCGGTCGGAATTTGAATTGTGTGCTCCTCATAAATGCCAGATGTTGCAGGCAAAGTTCCTGATCCGACTTGCAGAAACCATGCAGCACTGCGCATGTTGGCAGTCAAAGAAAGTTGTTCAAACTGATTCCATAGAGGGCTTGATTTAATGGAGCATTCGATGATTCCAGTACGCGTTCCTCTTTAAACGACTGGTAACGTCTGACGAAAATCTCCGCCAAGGACCAAAACTTTACCTCCGAAGCTTATATTATTTTACATCACCTCTCGCAAGAGCTTATCAATGCAACGAAGACCATTCTTAGAAAGCATTGTAATTTCATCGATAACAATTAGAGCAGCCTCACGCAAAACTGCAGATTCTGGTGATGTTATTCGCATTGATGAAATTGACTTATCAAGAAGTGGCAGTGGAAGTTTAAATCCACTATGAATCGTTCGCCCTCCCTTAAGCAAAGTGGATACTTTTCCGGTTGTTGCAAATAGCAGCAGAATTTTTCCTTCACCTCGAAAGTTTGCCATTAAAGCTGTGTATAAGAAGGTCTTGCCTGAGCCACCGGGACCATTGATAAAAAAGAGCTTAAATTGTGCGTGATTATTTTCAACTACAATCAAAATTTTGATGTATGCTGCAAGCTGGGCTTCATTCAGCTTTTCAATTTATTCGACTGCCAATCGTGCTTTTTCTTCTTGATCAAAAATTTGATCTTCTTCGGGTGGGTTACCGCTTGGAATAGGCAAACCAACTGAACCAACAAGAACCGGGTTCATCGATATAGATTCACTGTGTACTAAATGATCCAGCCATAGTTTGGGGGGTTGAGCGATATGGCAAAAAATACAAATGAAACGAATATATCTCGCAATTGCTTAGGCATTAAGTATGTTCCACCGTCTGTCAAGCATCGCTCCTATTCTTTATCCGACTCAAGTAGTCCTCTTGCCATCGCTGTCGCTTTCAAAGTTTCGCATACATTTTCATCCACCGTATGCAAAATGATCCAGCCATAGTTTGGGGGGTTGAGCGATATGGCAAAAAATACAAATGTAACGAATATATCTCGCAATTGCTTAGGCATTAAGTATGTTCCACCGTCTGTCAAGCATCGCTCCTATTCTTTATCCGACTCAAGTAGTCATCTTGCCATCGCTGTCGCTTTCAAAGTTTCGCATACATTTTCATCCAACGTATGCAAAATCTCAAAACTTCCTCATCCTTAATGCTCACCACGTACATTCGGGCTATTGTCCTTTTGCCTTCTCTATGTCGCTCTTGTAATTAACCTCGCTTATAAAATAAATGGTGGGATATCGGTGGAAAGTTGAACTCATGCCGTTGCGTCTTTCGTGTTAAGCAGAAACCAAGATTCAAGCTTAGTATTTCCAGTACGCGCAGCCAAAAGTGTTTCTTCTTCATGACCTACTTCAAAAACAACTCGTTGGTGAACTGGCAGTCTCATGACAGAGTGCGATCTATCGTGCATTGCTGTCTCTCGCAGGCGCCACATTGCTTCAGGAGCACATACATATCGGCAATCGATGAAGTTTGTAATCTCATTATATCGCAGCTCAGCTTGACCATTTGTTGTGATGGCGACAGTGGGACAATCATATATCTTGAATATGTATTTGTAAATATATTTTACGAATCGCAGATAAGTGGATCATTTCACATTGATGTGAGCGTTATATTTCCAAGTAAGAAACGGATTTTACGGCACCAGACCTCTCTTTTGATACTCGATTGCATAAACATAAGCAATAGATTTTCCAAGAATTCCAACTCTGGCTAAATCATTAATGATTTGCACGGATTTGCAGTAAATGAAGTGAAAAAGTCAGGTGGTCCCCATTTTGCGAAAATGCTCATTGCATTACAGAACTGCTCCCACATGCTGCGAGGTGAACCATCAAAAGTTGATAGCAGATTTACAGAAACGCTGGCTGCATTGTGTTCGCTAAATTTTGGGCGTGATCAGCGAGACCTTCATATTGTTCAGTCCGAAGTCATACTGATATTCTTACGAACTTGATTTAAATTTGCACCACTGTAACTGCCACACTGCCAATTGGGATGCCAGCATGGCTCTTCATATGGAAAAAGTATTGCATAAGTTATTGGATCCAAGTTTGGACTGAGAATATTGATGTTATTGAACTGCTGATTGGGATCTTCAGGATTAATCGGGTAAATATGGATGTCACGGTTAAATGGCGGCTCACCATCAGCATTTACGAATATCATTGCAATTGCATTGGATGTTGGCAAGTAGGAGAATCTTCTTCTGCTTCAGCAGCGAGTGCAGTCTCTTGTGCTTGAACATCTCAGTAGATAATTTTGTGCTAATCTATTCTGTACACGAAAAAAGCAATCAATCTTGCCCAGCTTGTGTACTATCAAGTAAACAAAGCTGGGCAAATCGGCAACTTTTGCACCCATGGATGCGAATGAAACGGCGCTGTTGTACGATCGAATGTTTTAGGATTTGTTGTGTCGGACATAAAACTTTTTGAGAAATTCAGGGTACTAAACAATCTGTCCTTGAATGTCAGTTGGATTTGGCAGCATAACTTTGCTTTTTCGATAACAGGATCTGAACAACCCGTATGTTTGCAATAAAGTTTCTTAATTGGCAAAATGAGCATGGCGTACTAAATGCTCCACAATCATGATAATCAACAGGTTGGTTGTTCCCATCCCTGCGAAGAGCCTCATTCGCACGATCTCGAGCTAAACGTTGTGATGCTGCATGAGCAGTTTGATGTTCTTGCAATTGATCGGGTGTCATTTGGGAGATTCAATTCTGTTGCGATGCTGCATGAGTAGTTCGATGTGCTTGCAACTGATCGGGCGTCATTTGGGAGATTCGATTCTGTTGTGATGCTATAGTGAACTAATTAACCAACCAAATTTTCCGAGCTTTTCCTAGTGATATAGGCTTTTATAATCTTTGAAATAGTGAATGATACTGATGGATCTATTGAAGTAAACCCAGAAAACAACCGTGAACGTGGCTGGATCAAGGTGTAAAGCGACTCGAGCTGGCGAGCTGTCACCATGGAAACGTGACAAAGTCGATGTTAGGTGACCGGAAACCCACTTGTGAATTATTTGAACACATGTGCACCTGCTCTGCTTCTTCGATTGTGATTAAAAAAATACAACGAAATACGCAGTCACATGGTCTATTAATGGTGTTTACTATTTTAGACATTTATAGAGCTATACCTCGAAATTTATGGTAATAGCAGAGGTTGAATAACCGGACCAATGATATTGAATGGAATGGAAGCATACCGGAACGAAGGTGGTATCAACGGTTGGTCCCTATCGAAACATTATCAAGCAAGTGTAGGCTAAGGAAGACTCTGTATATTCCACAATGGGAATCAATAATAAATCCTTAGCCTCTTCTCAAAACAAGGCGGAGTTACGTACTTCGGCTTTGAGTTAGAAAGTATGACATCTACAATGATTAACGAGATCATTGTGTAAAAGCAGAAAGCCGTAGAGGATGTCAGAAAAGATTTCGCTGAAGATACAACTTCAATAATTCACATTTTATTTACCGGCAATAACGAACAGGCGGTATTTTACTCTGCAAAAGTTCCGAAAATTGATGTCAACCATAATGCAGGTTCGTAGGTAAAGAAGATCCGTAGGTAATTATTATACGATAGTTTTTTGATTAAAATACTATGAATTTCTTTTCTCCCACCGCACTATTCTCGAAACTGCCTCAGAAATAAAATTACATCAAAATTTAGCTTGTATACGCGTATGCACCGAGAATGGAAGACTTTACTGGATAACACACAATATAAAATGTACCAATGAAAGAGGTATGAGCACTTAATATAAACATTACCCAAAGTTATACATAATTCTCACCTCCATAGGCGCAAAAGAATGGGCTGTTTTCTAGATGCAGTTTACTCTAGAGTCAAGCTCAGTTGCAAACTTAATTTAAACGGGCTTCAATGGAATTAACGTTCTGCCTTCTAACGTATGCTGTATAATCGTCTATAAAGCTAAAATTGATAAGATGGTTCAAGCTTGAAGTCCCCGCAAAGACATTTTTACAACATTTTGACGCCTAAAGTGACGCCAAATTTTGTTGACAATATCGATCTGTTCTGGTGATAGTTTACCAAGAAAATGGTTTCTTTAAATTTTCGAATTAATTAAGGTGTCGTTTTCGAAGCCAAACCTTAGTATTCGAAATATATTTACATTTCATAAATCCCAAGGTTTCGCCTAGCCAAGTAAATATAATTCAATATTCAAGCATCATTGCATCGCAGACTAACCGAAATATAAAAATTATCCATTCAAATCATAAAATTCAATATATCTTATGTTTGGTCTTATGCGCATTGTTTCAGTTTATAAATTTTATTGTTTTTTTGGTAAACTTTTGTAATGAATTTGATGAAGATGACATAATTTAATTTTGTGTGCAGAGCCAAAACAACGACTTTCTCCACAATTAATCAGTCGACTGTAAACATTTATGATAAGCCGAAATTAAATTATGAATAAGACGAACGCCGCAATTATTGGTGGAATGGAGTCAAATAAATCAATGAGCAAATATGAAATGAGTTTTGCCGAATTTACAGCAACAAGTACGAATTTAATATTTTTACGAAAGTATGCACAAATTTTGGGGTCAAGAAAGACGTACGTTTCCTAATCATGTACTGTGGGTGGTAATCCGCATTAGCAGTAATATGCGGAAATCTTGATGTCCCTTATGAATAGGAATAACATTAATGTGTGTGTGTAGCTGTATGTTAACAATAACAAAGACATTACATAAAAATTTTATCTGATTTTATATTGTTTGCTTGTTTGTGGAAAACTTTTCCATTTATTTCTATATTGTTAGTTCAATTGTGGAGAAAGGACGAGATATGTGGAAGGTATGTATTCAATTTGAAATGTAAAAGGAAAACAAAATAAAAATAATGTCGGTCATTGTTTGAGTGGTGTATATATTGTGTGTAACATGTAAACACAGTATCAAGATATCCGGTCAAGTTTAAAAGAAAAAAAAAATACACGACAAATATGAACCCGACCCAAAGATATAATTTTACAGCTGAACAAGTAAGATACCCTTCGTGTGAACTATAAAGGACTAAAGGTATTTTATATCTACAGTAAACTAGAATGTCAAATCCCTCAATATCAGCACCAACACAATATTATAACACTTGTTGTTCTTAACTTTATTTAAGCTTTTAACCAATTTTACAACAAAACACATATGTATGCACAATATCACCCCAAATTGAATACACAATCATCCATTCAAATGATTTAACGTCAAATGTGAAATGTTACCCAAAATTGTTCAGTTCCCTCTGGTTCAATTTCCTCTTCCAAGAAGTCGTGTACGAAAAAAATAAAAATTGAAACATAAAAATCGTATTACGGTATTCAAAAAACCAAAAGTCAAATATCTATCCCTTTTTTGTGTGAGTATGTGTGTGTATGCACCTACTCGTATATTTTTAAGGATTACACAATGAAACGAAAATAAAAGTGAATTGAAAAGAAATGAAAATTTATTAATCCACTTAAAGAGGTTTTTTTTTCATTTGGAAGAAAATTGGGGAGTACAACAAGAAAAGTTGATATCAATCTTTTTAATTCATTTTAAGTTGAAATGTTTTTGTTGGGGCTACTCAACTTTGTCTATATATAGATTAGTCCATGTTGTTGACATTATTTTCAAAATTAAGCGGGGTGTTGGGATATACATTAGTCCGATTATTAAAGTCGGTCTAGAATTGCGTATTGTTAATGAATCCCGGATTTTAAAATAAATAATTATTAACTACCATTCCTCGGCTAGAATTTTTTGTTAATACGAAGTCACAGGTATTGTAACACTGGCCAAATCAAACAAAAGGCTTTAACTGGATTTTAGTAAACTTTCTTTAAAAATTCAGATTAGATTTGAATTTAAGTTACATTGAAATTCCTTTCTGTCTTCCGTCTTCCTCTCAGCCACCTCTGGCGTGCTTCAAGGCTCCTATATTGTCCCTTGGATTTTCACCATTTTGCAAATGACACTAAATTCTTTAAAATCGAAGAGAACATCAACGACACCCACAAATTAGAACCAAATATTGACAACCAAGTGACTTGGTGTCATTCCAATTGGCTCAATCTTAACATAAATAAGATATATATCTTTTCATCGAAAAACTAATCCTGTTGTCCAACAGTATCATATCAATTGCACCACTCTACGAAGAGTATTTAAATTTAAAGATCTGGAGGTTACTTCCTTAGAAAAAACGAGTTTCTTAATGTTTGGCTTTATTAAACGGTGGACTAGGAATATTGAAGATATAGTGCCAGTAAAAATATTGTTTTCTGCCTACTTTAGATCTGTTAATATCTGGCACTCTTTGTGCAATGACAATAGAGAGAGAATAGAAAATAGAGACTCCAAAAGAGTTAGAACTTCACTTATCTTGGAAGGATGGCTGAAAACACGACAAAGACTTACGGTATCACGTTCGATGTAGAACTTCTACTGGATGTAGAACTTATAATCTGGCAACTCTGGAAAATAAGCGGGAGTTTTTAAGTATACGTTTATTGAATAGATCTTACTGAATGAAATCGATTCGTCAACCTTACTTGAGTCTATATTAGAATAAAAGCACCGAGCAGAAGCTTAAGAAATTCTGGAAGTTTTCAAATAGGTAAAAACATGATGTACTACATAATAATTTTTACCAAAGTGAAAGAAGTGAAATTAAATAATCGATTATCATAGGATTTAAAATTATTATGCTAAACTATACCGCATCGAAAACACTCCTTTGCACCATTTCACTGTAATAATTACAAACCATCCAAACATCGATATCGATTTAACCAAAGCGGAAATATCATTTTTTCATTTGGATATTTTTTTTGTGGTGGTTTACAAAGTCATACTGAAGGGTGGGTATCTAATTTACAGTTATAGCATTAATAATTTTCCCATTTTCTTAATTTTGCCCCATTCAAAACAAATTTCTTTATACTTCTTAATTGTAACAATAAAAATAGCAGCAGCAAAAAAAATCTCTTATCAGCACCACCGAAAACAAATAAAGACCAAACGAAGAAATATACAATAAGATAGAGAAGAATGAAAATTATGAAATTATTATTACAGCTGTTTTGATTTTCTTCTTACGTAATTTTCCAGATTTTCCTTCCATTTTCTGTATTATTTTCATTCAATGGATCCTTATGCTTATGTTTCCTGTTATCTCCGAATATTTTTACAGATTTTTTTTTATTATGATAATTTAATTGAATACAAAAATAATAAAAATAAAATAAAAGGAATGCGATAAAGAAAATTACTAAAATAGAGTGGAAAACCACAGTAGAAAATACAAGAATTAAAAATTAATTAAAAAATATAAATATTCAATTATTATTGCTTTACTCGTACAAATAAAAATTGGTAGAATTTGTTCGGTGGAAAATAAATTGAATGGTGTAGTGTAAATCAAGGTACTTTATTAAAAAATTATCCGATTTAATAGCAGGGAATTTTCCACTAAAGGATGCAGTAACAGCGATTAAAATTGTTTGATTTGGGAGGAAATTTTACATTTCGTATCAGTATTAGGAGTGCATAGAAACTCTGCTTTATAGGTCAACTTTATTCTAGAGTTTCTACTTGCAAACCTATTAAAATCACGGCCAACGAAGTTTTGACGATGTATGGCACTCCGTTAGAGTAACGAAACCAAATTGGAGAGGGACTTATACAGCACCTCACAAGGTAACGATACTGTAGAAAAATACTTTGCACGAATAGTCTATATTCAGAGTACCATAATAAATCGTGATTTATACCAGTAAATGTGCATCAGCACGTTCCTGGCAGGTCTTAGAGAACCAATGGGCTCTATGATTCGGATTGTGTAGGCCAATAGTCTTCCAGAGGCATTCAAAATTGCTTCAAACAACAAAGTATGGCTTATATGAAGAACTGGACTAATGTTAACCTAGTACCTGTTCCCCAAAGAACAGTGCCGAAACCCGGTCACAGAAATTATAAACCAACGAAGTCGTCCGCCAATATTTAAAAAATAGTTTGACCAAGTTGCAACAATAGTCCCACACCATAATACTATAATTATAGACCGGAAGTGGTCAAGCCAACCACAGGTTTAACTTCAAGTCACAACTACCAATTCCAACCAATGAGACCTCCAAAAATCCGTTCTCAAGAATTATTCAGTATTGAAGACCAGCAGGAAGTGGAAGTAAAATCAAAGGTAAACGAAGAACAGCCTCAACTATACTTCGCCGAACTGGAATAATGTAGATGTAAACAGGTAAACAGGTTCTGAACCTAGAGTGCGTCCATCCGTCACGTATACGAACCATGTCTCCTATTGAGGCAAAAACTAGGTTCAACACCCAAACAATTGATTAAAATCTAATAATTAAATGTATTACGGAGTTCAAAATAAAGGATCATATGGACTTTTTTTGTTCAAATTCCACGAATATTTTGACGGTCTAATGGGGCTTGAAACAGTGCTACAGCTTGGTATTACATTAGATCTCACAAATTCAATCCTGAAAGTATTCATTCAAAACTTATACTACATTACCGAGAAGTAAGCTAATCGCAGAGCTTCCGGTAGATGTGGAAAACGGTGATTTGTATGTGATGCCAACTACAATCAATGGTAATCTAATTATCCCCGAAGGAATATACCACAGAAGAAATTGGTACGCTCTTCTAGAAATCGTTAGATATGGCAATAAAGAACGCACGTTCGTAATTGAACAACCAACATATACAAGAATTGGATGTAGCGCAAGATGAAGATATTTTGAAACATATTAGAGTTCGACTTCTCAATTTTGAGGTAAAAACCGATACGCTATACCACGATATATTCTTTAAAACAACGTTTGTCATTTGCAAACAACGTCGAGCATGAAATTATTCTGAATGGCGATAAACCATTAAAAGTTACCGTTATCTGTCCCAGCCTCTCTTACAAATTGGGGAATTCCATGTACTTTTCAACGTTGAACCTAACCTCTCGGTTTCACCAGATCAAGGTTAAAAAGGAAGATATTCCTTAAACCGCGTTCTCCGTAGCCAATGTCCTTCGAGAACTGCAACGCAAATCGTGCTTGTGTTACACCGACGATATAATTTTTTCCTCGACATCGCTCCAGGAACCCGACGATCGAGACCCTTAAACATATCATCAATAAACTCAGAAAAGCAAACTTAAAATTACAAATGGATAAGTCAGAATTTATCCACAGAGAAATTGCCTTTGTAGGCCATATTGTTACAACCAATGGTGTCAAACCAAATCCTGATAAAACAAAAGCAATTAAACATTTTCCAATTCCTAAAACGGAAGTGGTGAGAAAAGATCAAAAGAGCATCCTCGATTCTACATATCCAATGAATTTGAATATTGTAAGCAATTGTTCTGTAATGGACCTATCTTACAGTATCCAGTTTTTTTATACAGAATTCATCCTTACCACAGATGCAAACAAAGTAGCCATTAGGACCGTCCTTTCACAAGGACCTACTAGAAATGATAAGCTTATATATGTCACGCACCGAGAACTTTAACGATCACAGAGCAAAATTACTCCACTATTGAAGAAGAGCTTTTGGCTCTCACACCAAATACTTCAGCCCATATTTATTCGGAAAACAATTCGAAATCGTAACGACCCGCAAACTGTTGACGTGGCTTTTCACCTTTAAAGAACCACAGTTGAAGTTGGTTCGATGGAGATTGAAACTAGAGGAGTATGATTATGAAATCGTATTAATAGTGTAAAGAATACGAATGCAGACACATTACCACGTATACAACCCGAACCTCTTGGTGTTAATAATATAAACTCTTCAGACATATCGGACTCCTCTATGGAAACAGAAATTGAAAGTGATTCTAGAAATTTTGTACCGACAACCAATTCCCCGATAAATCATTTCAGTTCAAGCTGACAATAACAATTAATCCCGAAATGCAATTACCAAATATCGGTTTTCCATTCGGAAAACACAGGGAAGTAATACATATGTCTTACTAATACATGCCAACTATAAGACTTAATATCGAACACTAGAAACAAAATACCGAGTGATGCCTGTATTATGTTCGACGATATAGTCTTCAAAATAGCCAAAGAAGCTTATCAAGAAAAATTTGGAACCACTTCAAAAAATCATCTGTTAAGAACCTATGTCTTCCTGAACAGATCTTCAGGTTCTAGAAGTATAAAATGCAATGATCAAGAAACGGCATGAGGAAAATCACATTTGGCAAAAAATTTACTCCGTTTGAGTAATCAAACGTGATTATGAGGAAACTCACGCAAAGAAAACCAAACTAATCAATAAACTTAATATTGATCGAGTTATGCCTCCCAATTTAAAAGTGAACTAAGCAAACCAAGGTTTGTACTAAGAAAAATTCTAAACTTAACAAAGTCATTATCGTAACAAATGAAGGCAAATGCCAAAAGAAATTGATAATAAACCCTTTTCAGGTGCCCCAAATCATTAGTCAAACAGTCAAGGTCACCAATATGGAAACAACAAAGGTTTGGTACCGATCAGGCTATGCCAGGCCCGACTAGTCAATAATTACACGAGAATCATTCACTTAATCGGTATACTCAGCATTACGAAAAAAATCTCCGGACAATTCAGGACAATGTCGATATCTAGTGGGAAAGTCCATAAATACTAACAAAGAGTATTCATACGCTCGAATTATTTATCATACTAATGATAACCCCAATTCCATCATACAACAACAACCTAGATGAGCAAAATTATCAAGTCACGGAGGAACGTGAATCACGTGGAAAAAATGTATCAAAAAAGGCCGTTAGTACTGTCCTTCTTAGAAGAAAGATGAGTATTGGAGGAATTACGTGCGAAGGAGAAGGAGAAAATTCTACAAAATGCGTAGATTGAATGAGCCACGGGAACGTGACAGACAATATCTAGAAAAAAGCAAAAGATTTTAGAATTATCAGACCGGTCTAATAGCATTTCTGACGAAGATAGTTTAAAACATCGAGTGCAACAATGGGTCAATTCTATAGATCATTTTCACAATGAGAAAAGTGTAAACGATAATAAAATGACGTCTGCAGCCGATAATAAGACAAACAAAAACTTTTCCGGGTCCATTCGAGAGACACAGTCAAAATCAACGAAGTTGCAACCTATCCGACAAAGAAATGTTCAGATAGAACCGTATAGTAACGAAAAACTGCTACATTCCCAATTCAAGGAGGTAGAAACAAACCATTCTGCTGACTAGTGCACCGATGAAACAGATCACTTGTGACACACTTGTGACAAACAAATAGTGTTTCCAGACCAGACGACAGGATGAATTTATTTTAATTCGTTGAATAATCAAGAGCAAATAACCAGCTGTGATCCAGATCATTTTAGGATGAAGCAACATAAATTAACTTACCATTTAAAGCTTGATAATCAACAGCAGCAATATTCGTCAGTAGCCGGGCAAAGTGCGTATAAAAGACAATGTCTAGAAAGTTACCCGAAAAATCCAAATCCAAGTAAAGCCGATTGGGACGATCAACCAGGAATAACAATGAAGCAGGTGACGCAAGGGATTTGGTGAAAGCCAATCTATATTTTCCGCATAATGTACCCCAAATTTTTGGGCAATCCGACGTCGTGCTCGACTTGATGATAGAGCAGATTGAATCAAGACCACCAGATCATCCAGAAAGTTTAGAAGCATTAGTTAAATTTTCAATGCAAGTACAACACCTATATACAACAGCAACCGCGTGCCAAAATGAGGAACATCTGAATAACCCAACACTTATGCGAAAAGTCGTTCAGAAACTCAAGGTCAAATTGCAATCGGCCAACCTATACATGTTTAGCAATTGGTTGAGCTCAAAGACTGAAATGGTAACACAGTGTTGGCACAGTGGTAACAATACCCTCAGCACAGCTACAAAGATTTGAAAGACAGCAATGAAATCAAAATAGACAAAAATATATCAATACTATTCAAGTGGAAACTAATGCTTCGAATGATGGCCAGGCCAAGCTCAAGGAGGCGGCTGTTGCTGACAACATATGTAACTTCGTCAAAACAGCTGATAATAATCAAACATATGCGGTTTGAAATATGAGCCTGCACACCTATTGGCAGAATGTTCTAAATTTAAAAATATGACAACCAGTGAAAGATGGAAGATCATACTATCAAACGGTTTGAGTCGAAAATGCTTCAGAAGGCATCAGTTTTGGACATGCAAGCTTCGTGTAAAATGTGAGATGATAGATGGATGAAAGGCAAGCCATCATCAATTGTTTCATAAAGCCGTAGCACACAAAAACTAAAATTTAGCAAATCATGTTACTACGAAATCAACAGGTGTGGTCGAGATTCGTCAACAACCACATAAGAATACACTTTGGTTTCGAATAGTACCAGTGGCACTACATGGTCGAGAAAGTAGCATCAAAACATATGCTTTCTTCGCTGAGGGTTCCAGTGTAACTCTGTTAGACGAGGAGGTGGCAAATACGTTAAAACTCGATGGTCCACAAAAGAGCCTAGAGTTAAAATGGACAGACAGTACAACATGGACAGAAAAGTCGACTAGTCGATCTGGAGATTTCGGGTGATTCTAATAACGACGTGTACAAAATATCAAAGACCTATACGGCTGCATGCCTCGATCTTCCAGCGCAAACAATGGAAATTGATAGTACCACTACCTTGAGAAGGCCATATGAGCGAACCATAATCACTGCCAAAATACATTTGGGATGGGCAATATTCTGTAAACTAATCCAAATCCAAACGAAATGTATCAATCAGCATTCAATATTACACATCTCAAGTCAACCCGATGAGAAATGCATCCAGCCTTCACTTCTAGAAAATAAATTGCAAAACGCGGGCAATGACCTACATGACAAAGTAAAAGAGTTTTTCTCATTAGAAAATTTTGGCGTTAAAATTCCAGAGAAATTGATTGAATCAAAGGAAAACGAACGTGCTCGGGAAATTATGGAAAGAACTACACGGAAAGTTGGTAAGCATTACGAACCCGGATTGTTAGGGCGGAGCAATAATGTTGCTTTCTCTAACAGCTACCCTATGACCGTGCGGCGTTTAGTCTGTTTGGAAAGAAAACTTGAAAGATTGCCAGCTTTGAATGAGACAATTAAGAAGCTGTTGAAGGATTATGAGTAAAAAGGGTTTGTCCGTTAGTGTGAGATGCAGCAGCAGAAGTAAATGGAACATCGTTAAATTCCGCTTTACTGAAATGGCGCACATTATAACGAGATTTCGTCAACGACCCTATGCTCTAACAGGTGACATAAAAAAATGTTCCATCAAATTGGAATATTAGAGGAAAATCATAAATCACAACAATTTCTCTGGCGCGACGGAAGAAAAGTACAACAGCCGGATGTTTATGTTATGAGAGTAATGACGGGGCCACATACTCGCCGAGCTCGGCACAATTCGTAAAAAACCTGAACGCAATGAAATTCCAGGTGGAGAGCCCAGAGACATCACAGGCGACATGTCATAATCATTGCGTAGGCGAGTACCTAGACAGTTTCTCGTCGGAAAATAAAAATTGCCAAAGTCGAATTTATTCACTCGAGATTCAGGAACAAAAACCGATAAAACATCAAATCACCCATCACAAAGTGGCTCGTGGATTACCGGTTTTTGCCAAACCTCGACGATTGAGCACAGTAAAGCTGGTGATAACTAAAAATTAATTCGACTACATGATCAAGCAGGGAATCTGTAGACGTTCCGACAGTCCTTGGGCAAGCCCGCTGCATCTCGTTCCGAAGAAAAATGGCGAATGGCGACAATGCGGAGCCCTTACAGGGCTCTAAACAACGTCACAGTACCGAACCGTTACTCGATACCACACATACAAGATTTTACGCATCAATTGGAAGGATCCACAGTGTTTTCAACAATCGACTTAGAGCGTACCATCAAATTCTGCTGGTAGCATAACAAACAAAGACAAACACTTGGAACATTTACAGATTATTTTTGCTAAATTGGGCGACGCAGGTCTCGTGATTAACACAGTGAAATATCAATTTTTGAAAACTAAAATCAATTTCCTGGGTCATGATGTATCAGCAGAGGGAATTAAGCCACTTCCGGAACGCGTTGCGGACATCGTAAAAATGGCTCAGCCGAAAACAATTAAAGAATTACGACCCTTTTTGGGTGTACTAAACTTTTATAGATTTTTTTATTCCAAATACGAGCAGAAGTCAAGCTGTTCTTAATGACTATTTAAAAAGTAGCAAAAAGAACGATTCCAAAGCCATCGAGTGGTCTAAGGAAGCTGAAAAAGAGTTTGTTCGATCGAAAATTCAGCTAAGCGAAGCCACACTTTTAGTCCATCCTTGTTCAACAGCTAAATTAGCAATGATGGTTGATTCAGCAAGTTTATCAACCACACAGCAACGGTACAGCGCATACGATAGAGCGCTCTTTGCCGCGTACTGAGCTGTCAAGAAATTTTGGCGTATGATTGAAGGCCGTTCATTCACGTTATTCACGGATCACAAACCGTTGATATACGCGTTCATGCAGGACCCGGCAAAGGCGTCACGAAGACAATTCCGCTACCTAAATTTGATCGGGCAATTTACAAAAGACATTCAGCATACCTCTACCTTGGCTGAATCTTTCAATTACGATGAAATTGCAGATGAGCAGCAAGTAGACAAAGAACTAAAAGAATTACTGGCATCATCAACCGGTCTCCAGTTTGACAAAATTGCCGTACCGTTTAATTCGTTTAAATTGTTGTGGTGTGATGTTTCCTCAGGCGCGTCCATATATTCCCACGGATTTCCGAAAAGCAGTGTTTGAAGCTAATCACAACTTATCGCATCCAGGAGTACAGGCATCAGTGAAAGCCATGTCGGACCAGTTTGTGTGGATTAGTATTAAAAGAGACGTGAAACGAATGACTCAGTGTTGTTTGGCGTACGCCAGCGATCGAAAGTGGCAAAACACACCAAGAGTCCCAAGAGTTATACACCGGTGGTAAAAAGATTTTCAGAGATTCATCTAGATATTGTTGGTCCGTTACCAATGTCGGAAGGGCAGCGATATTCCGTTACACTTATTGATCACTTTACCAGGTGGTCTGAAGCAATCCCAATTCAGAATATCAGAGTTGAAACTGTGACAATCGCCGTATTGGAATACCTTATTCGATAGTAACGGACCAAGGATCCCAATTTGAATCAGAACTTTTTGCTGCATTCTGCCCAGATTATTAGGATTCGAGCACAAAAGGACTACGATATATAATCCAAAATGCAACGAATTCATTGAAAGGTGGCACAGGACACTGAAAACGGATATCATGTGTCACGGGAGGAGCGATTGGACTCAAGTTTTACCAACCATGTTATTGGAACTACGAACTACATATAGTGAGAATTTAAAAACTAGTTTTGTCGAATTAGTTTTTGGTGAGCAGATTCGCATTCCCAGTCAATTGCTAATAAAATAAAAAAAATGCCACGAATCAGTCAGATTTTGTCAAACAACTACGAGAGCATTTCAATCAAATTGACCAAAAGATATTTGTGTCACAGGAATTGAACAAATGTACACAAAACGAATGAAACGAAATGAAAATTTATTCATTCTGGAAATAAGAGGAAAACCCAGTAATATTGCAATAGACAGGTTGAAGCCGTGTTTCATTGAAGATTACTCAACTGAAACATCAACAGGTAATCAAGCAAATTTCAAGACTAATTTACCGGTAGGGAGATTGCCCGATAATTCACGCTCAACAATGGTACAATTCAACCTCCAACCACAACCACCAGTCCAAAGGAAAGCAATCAGACCACAGAACAATAAGGAATCATGCTTGAAAGCAGACAAAACAGCCACTTTCATTCCAAAATCATCAGTAACAAGAGCAGAAAGATCTACGACAGTACCAGCACGTATCGCAGTAATCGTTCATCAGCGATTCACTGGTAAGGGGGTGATGTGGCATTCCATCTTAAAAATGTTACTCGGCTTTTATAATATCAAGTAGTATTTGATTTCTATGATTTGTTATTTTATTATTATTTTTCTCCGCGGTCTGCCATCTAATTGTCGTAATCTAAATTAGCAGCATTTATGATACATTTATAGTTTCTTTAGACCAAGCTAACAAGACATAGCTGTACAAAATACTTAGCAAATTTATTAACAGTCGAATTAAATGTACAATAAAATAATTTTGCTTAAGGACGTACAAATTCAACACTCTTCCATTTCTACATGTTCTGTCAATAACTATACTTGTTTTGGCACAATCACGGTAAGTCTTGAAAAAACGCGAGTCGAAAAACCCCCTTTTAAAATAAATTCACATCTTAATTACAGTTACATGAGAAAATCATCAGCATTCATTAATCAACCAACTTTATTGTTTTATACAATTTATTAAGAAAAATCATTAAGGCCGCATCAACCGGTTGTACTTATACCACACAACAATAACAAAGCGTAAGAAAATTGTATAGAGCATTTTTAATTGCAGTCATAATTAATCATAACCGCGCGCGGTTTTTTTTTGCAGCTGTATTTGTACTCTACACACAGTAGAACTGAATGATGGAAAATGACTGAACAAAAAAAAAAACCAAATTAATTTCGTTTAATCGTTCATCTTAACAATAAAATGTTTATTCTGTAATGAATAAACGCGTAATTATAATCGAATTATATAATTTAGGGCGCGACGCGGTTTGGAAAACATATAAAAAAAATATAAAATGTTTGGTCACGCAATAATTTGAATAGAATTCCATGTCATATATCCGTTGGCGGATTAATCAAAATTGGATTGGCGCAGATTTTATACTCAATCACCGCATAAGCAAAAAAAAAACCACTCGAAATATCAACAAAACGCTAACCCATACATTTTTTTTATTTCGTTCGGTTCTTTTTGTGTGCCGATTGTGGGGTTAAATTTCCCAAATGTAAACTAATTTCCGGCATAATATTTACATAAATAGTTGAAATCATAAAATACATGTTATATGTATGTATTTATGTTGTTACTTTGTATTTATTTAAAATTAATAAAACATAGAATGGTGTCAAATGGTAAATATTGATAATAAGCTACCTAGAGAACTATACCACCGCACTCGACTATTTGCTTAGAACAAACAAATTGTTAGTTTTCCTTTAGACTTTCAAAATCATATCGTACAAAATTATTAATTCTACAGTAAATAAATATTATTATGTTTACAAATAATCAATAGTAATAATTGTAATAATTTTTCAAAAGTGTTTACATTTCAAGTCAAGTATATTTTGTCTTCATTTCGATTCGACTTTTCTATGATTTTGTGTGTTTGAACATAAAAATCGTAATTAGTGACATGAACATTAAATTATGTTGACACGAAAGTTAATCGGACATGAATTGGTTGGGGTGTGCGGCTTAGAAGTGTACCGCTTTCTATTGTAAGAGCAATTTAAAATAATTTGAAAATTTTTGATTAGGTTTTTGTAAAAAGACGTCCTGGCGTACGTACCAGAAAAGTGGAAAAAAAAATCAAAAAGTAATTAAAAATAACAAAACAAAGGTGACGTGCAAGTACGAGAATCGACGGATCATCGATGTTCGTGGCGTTCGTCATCATAGCTTTCTCATGGTAATTAGACAGACTGGCTAAAATGACTAATTTAATCAGACAGACTGGCTTAGCAACTCACGAAAATTCTACGGCTTATAAAATTTTCAAATCACAGAATATTTAGTGAATTTAGATAATTTAACGGAAAATTTTACTAACCTTACGGTTGTCGATATCAATCAAGAAATTACAAAAAATAACGAAACTAAATTTAATAATAAAATGCAAGAACACGGTGAAAACAATAACGACAATTACGCTAACGATTTATTAAAAAGTCTTAGGAATCCCGACGCGATTAAAGATCCCCCGCGTTACGAGGGAAGCAGGCACACTCTATACGAATTTATAGACAACATTTACAGATCTATCAGGAATAAAATCACGGGTGACACCAATGAAGTTTTGACTATGTATGGCACTCCATTAGAGTGGGAGGCCATAAAAAATTATCGTATAACACATTACGCTGACAAGCGAAATGAAACCAACTTGGTGAGGGACTTGTACAGTACCACACAAGGTAGTGACACCATAGAAAAGTATTTTTCTCGAATAATCGATATACAAAGCACTATTATAAATCACGTCAAGCTGAATGAAACAAGTGCAATCGTGACAAGAGCGAAACGAGATTTATACCAAGAGATGTGTCTCAATACAATCCTGGCAGGGCTTAGAGAGCCAATGGGCTCTATGATTCGGGCCATGCAGCCCACTAGTCTTACAGAGCCATTCACAAATTGCCTCAAAGAGCAAAATATGGGGTACTTGAAGAAAAGGACGAATATTAACATCGCACCGATTCCACAAAGAACGGCGGTTTCGAAAATCCTTCACGGAAATTCTACACGGAACAACCATCCTGGCGGTCCACCAATGCTTACACAAAAGGCTGGCTCTAGTTATGGTTACCGTCCCACGCCTCAGTATTACAACCATAGGCCGTTCACTAAACAAAATCCAATGGTAAACGGAAACGGGCAGACTTATAACAGATTTAAACCACCAATGGTTCCACCAAGAAGACAAGAACCAATGGACGCAGTGTCTAACCAAAATCCGTACAAGCAAAGATCCGGTCCCCCAAAGATCCGGTCAAAGGAATTATATACGTCCGAAGATCAGCAGGAAGTAACGGAAGAGGGCTACGAAGAACAGCCTCAACCATATTTCCCCGATCTAGAAGAAGGTGAGATAAATGAGGAAAATTTTCATCCAGAAGCCTTCTCGTTGGAATCGGATACGTAGATGTAAATAAACATCAAACGTATACGCTTCCTTATATACATGTCAACTTAAGCAAAACTAAAGTTCTAAAAATCTTAATAGATACGGGATGTAATAAATCTTTCTTGAACCCAGAGTGCATCCATCCTTCACGGATACGCTCCATACCTCCAATGAACGTTAAAACCGTGTTTAACGATCAGCAAATAAACCAAAAAGTTACTGTCCCCGGACTAATGGAATTCAAAACAAGGGAACCCTTGGAATTCCTTCTTTTTAAATTCCATAAATACTTCGATGGTTTACTAGGCTTGGAAACCATGCTACAATTAGGTGTAACCTTAGATCTAGGTAAATCTGTTCTTAGAACAAACAAAGTAGAAATCCCGCTACTATTTAAACCTAACTATGCCTCAAAGGTTTATATCATATTATCTAGAAGCAAGTTAACTGCCGAGCTTCCGGTTGATGTCGAAAATGGCGTTTTAGAGGTAGCCAACTATAGTAACAAATCCCATATTTTCGTAATCGAACAGCCGATTAAAGCTGAATTATTCAGAAAAATGTATCGAGCTGAATCCAACCATTGCAACATTCAGGAATGTGATACACTCATTCCAGGTGAAACTATCTCTAATTTAACTGTGAAGAAAAGACGGAAATTTTAAAATTATGTCATCAATACGAGGAATTATTTCTCAAAACAGAACAACGTCTGTCCTTTACAAACGCTTTATAAAAGCAATCGATATCCTCATGTTCACAAGGAGGAAGTCAAAAGACAGATCGATAAAATGTTACAAGACGGAATCATACGCCCGAGTTTCTCACCCTGGCCATCCCCTATTTGGATTGTACCGAAAAAGGCGGACACCAGCTGAAAAGTCAAATGGCGGCTGGTAATCGACTACCGCAAATTAAATGAGAAAACTGTCGAAGATCGGTACCCTCTCACCGATATACTCGACAAATTAGGGAAATGTATGTATTTCTCAACCTTGGATCTCGCATCTGGGTTTCACCAGATAGAGGTGCGAAAACAAGATATCCCTAAAACCGCATTTTCCGTCGACCACGGACACTACGAATATGTAAGGATGCCGTTTGGTCTAAAGAATGCCCTTTCGACTTTTCAAAGGGTCATCGATAATGTGTTAGGTGACCTCCAAGGTAAATCTTGCTTGTGTTATATGGATGACATCATAATATTTTCGACGTCATTCCAAGAACACATAGAAAACCTAAAGCAAGTATTCAATAAATTACGAAAGGCAAATTTAAAAGTGCAAATGGACAAATCGGAATTTCTACATCGGAAAATTGCCTTTTTGGGCCATATTGTCACCTGCGACGGAGTGAAGCCCAACCCCGACAAAATCAAAGCTATTAAAAAATTTCCAGTTCCAAAAACTGAGAAACAAATCAAAAGCTTTTTGGGTCTTCTGGGATATTACCGAAAGTTCATAAAGAACTTCTCCGACGTAACTAAACCCTAAACGGAATGTTTAAGGAAGGGCAAGGAAATAGTTCTTGACAAAAGATATCTACAATGTTTCGAATATTGCAAGGAATTGTTGTGCAACGAACCAATCCAGCAATACCCTGATTTTGCAAAGGAATTTATCCTTACTACAGATACAAGTAATGTAGCCATTGGAGCCGTGCTTTCACAAGGCCCAATAGGGAAGGATGAACCAATTTGCTATGCCTCCAGAACCTTAACGGTTACGGAGCAAAATTGCTTCACTATAGAGAAGGAGCTTTTGGCAATCGTCTGGTCCACGAAATACTTTAGACCATATCTATTCGGTGGAAAATTCAAAATCGTGACAGACCACAAGCCATTGACATGGCTCTTCAATCTTAAAGAACCCAATTCGAAACTGATTCGATGGAGATTGAAGCTAGATGAATACGATTATGAAATCGTATATAAGAAGGGTGTAAAAAATACGAACGCGGATGCCTTATCACGGATACAACCCGAACCTCTTACTATTAATAATATTAACACTTCCGACATATCTGAAACCTCCACGGAACGAGAAATTGGAAGTGAAACCGAGGACATTGCACCAACAACTAATTCCCCAATAAATCATTTCAGCTCACAGCTGATAATAACAATTGATCCCGAAATGTTAGGATCAAATATCATTCACGAGCACCCCTTCGGAAAACGTAGGGTAATAATTTACATGCCTAATTACCATTTACTAACTATAAAACTTAATATCAGAACATTTGTAACAAAACATCGAGATACAGGTATTTTGTGTGATGATATTTGATATAGCTAAAGAAGTTTATCAGGAAAAATTTGGAAACTCTTCAAAAAACTATTTGGTAAGAGCAAATGCTCTTCTAACCGATGTGTTAGATCCTGAAGATCAGAATGCTATGATCAAAAAAAGGCATGATGAAAACCATCACAGAGTCCATCACCATCACAGTGATTAAAAACATAAGTGGTTAGGTTAGGTGCCAGTGGTTGCTATCACACACTTAAATCAATTTTGGCCCATTGTGGTACCATAGGTTCCAACAACATTAAACTCCCTAATCAGAGAGGCTGTCATTCTCGATATCAGAGAGGCTGTCCATATCTATTTGTTCAATAGATCATGTATTCTGCCAGCTAGCGCAGGGCATGAGCAAAGGTAGGAAGTGGAGAAGAGCCTCTTCCTCTTCCTCGTCTATGCAGCTTCTGCAGAAGTCATTTGCATCCAAACCCAGCCTTCTCGCATGATTTCCGAATACGCAGTGTCCGGTAATTACTCTTAATAGTGTACCTAAATCACACTTGCTTAGTGTATTCAGCTCAGGCCATACCTGCTTCGCTACCCTACCATTCGGACTGGCGAGTCACCTAGCATTTTTCAAGGCAACTGCTTTCCCTTGACTTGTTGCTTTCAGCATAGCCCTTTCGAGACCTGATATCACAAATATGAGGTACTTGATGCAAGGAATCGAAAAAAAATGTTGATGTAACTAAAGATCAGACCGTACAATTGTGATAATAAATATTTACCTAAGCGGAAGTAGACAATTTTTTGTATAAATGTATGACGTACCGCCCAACTATCACAAACGTGACACTCAATTTTAGATTTACCTGAAGTCATCGATAAATAAACCATCGAATTAAACTGTGAAATTTTGGTGGGTGGACCTTTGAAGCACCATTGTATCAGATTCCGCAGTTTTATCCTGAAATAATATTTGTTAATATAATAAAAATTTTAAGTTCTTAAAAATTAAAAAAATTAAATTCAGTCAGTCAAGGTATGGAATTTTTCAAAACAGCTTTTATCAGCCGAACTGCATAAGTACATATCGCACTTCTTGCATCTATTTCTAGTTCTACTGCTGCAGGATTTTAACCTGCATATTCTTGGCGCTTTTAATCGGTCCCAAGTTGGCCAATGGCAAAAACCATCGTAGCGTTTCCCAAGAGACGGTAGGGATGTCGTTTTAATACGCTTGATCAATGGTTCGGGTTCATCGACTTCATCAAGCTGTGATTGAGTCACAATTTGGGTGTGGATATTTCGGAGGTGTTGAAAGTAGTGAGTCCCCTATTTCCAGTCGGAATTCTAACAAATTTTTCACTTTTTTTTTTAATTTCTTTAGAATCGCAATTTATTCGGCATTCTTACCATGCGTTAACCATTGACCACTTTACGGTTTTAATAAAATTTCGATAATGTTCCATCATTTGGTCACACAAGTCCACCCCACCCATGTAACTAGTATACTCGGATATTATTGAGGGGCAGGTATAACTTCAATATATTTCTTGTCTGTTTTACTCGAACGTTCTGTTAACGTTTCAGGTTGGATGCCAAATTTGGTCGAAGCTATAAAAACTGACTTTGTGTCTCAATTGACAGCTCTTACAAAGTTGTCATAACCGAGCTGGTCCGACTCACCCTTGGTCATTCGCTTGTCATCTTTAAAACGTAACCCTTTTGCCTTCTAATTAAAGGTTTCTAATTAAGAAATGCCTATCAAAATATAGAAAACTGCCTTCTGGTGTTAATAAGCCCGAGGACGACAGCTGGACTTAACCCAAGGGACATATCAGGCAACTTGGTCTGGGATCCATCATATATCTCGAAGTACAACACTAAACCCTACTTGTTGTGACTACGAAATTTTAAAGGCCTACAGGCCAGAGCTTGTTACGAACAAACTGTCTTCCGGGGCAGCGACCAGTAAATGGGATAATTTGTTCGTCTATTGAGTATCGATCCACGAATCTTTCTATATTGTGACATCTATTTCTGACCGCTTCAATGATCGGTGATACTTGTCAAAACATGTTAGACTTTGCTTCTTCGGGTATCCTTGAAACATCAGCATAATGGTCATTGCTGATGAAATTTTATCAATGTTGTATCCCGCCTTTCAATATAAAGTTATCCGAGGGAGCTTCTTAATTTCATTTCAACTAGATTTTTCCAATATACCTTTTTTGTTAACGGTACGTGTTAGTGTACATAGCCGCCTATGGTATTGGTGTTATTTGGCTAAAAATATGTATTAAGAATTTACAAATAATCCTACTAACGAATTAAATACCAAAAATTAACCGGAACTAGTCCAACGACCTCCTCCCCATCGTCGTCATCATCATCTTCATGCTCGTAATCAAAATCAACAACTGCTTCTTGTATAGCGAAATCAGGATCATTTATTTCATCGTCTATGTCCTCCTGATTGGAATCAGCAAGCATTCTCTGCACCTCATTTTCGTCTATTAACCATTTACCAAACTTTTTACAAAGGATATTAGTACACGAATTTCAGTTTTTTAGAAGTAAAAGGACCGACTTATAGATGGAACCCAAATCGAGTAGAAGAATATTTTTAGAAAATCCGGTAAATGGCATGTCTGGCAACATCTGGGCTTTAAGTCATACTCAAGAGAGTTTAGAAACATAATTTATGGCGGGAATATTTTTTTTGTTCCATACGTGACATATTTACATAGGCTTTAAGCTATACAAATAAAAATTATTTTACAGTCATTTATTGTAATCCTCAATTATCATTTATGATATCTGGTCTACAATTAGTAGACCTACCTTGCTAATTCGTCTGCCCTGCAATTTCCCATAACATCAGAATGGCCCGGAACCTAAACCAACTGGATATTGAAATTTTCACTCGCCTCGACAAGAGACGTGTGATAATCTAACGCCAGGAAAAATGAATCCAGTGAAAGAATGGCCGCCCGACTGTCCACATAAATAGTGATATCAGTCAACGATATTACCTTAGCGTCAAGCAGTTCATAACCTCTTCAATCGCTATAACTTCAGCCAGGTTCACGCTGCTGTAATCAGGGAAACGAAGCGATAGGCTCACATTTAATTTCCCACAGTACACAACAGCTCCCACTCTACCATCGAGCTTAGAGCCATCGGTGAAGAATTTAACTGTCCCGCTATTTACGATAAGACCACTCATCCAATCCTCCCTAGAGGAGAGAATCACCTTAAAACGCTTGCAAAAGCACAAAATGGGTGTCATATAATATTTACCAAATTGACGGCCATATTGACCGCCATTTGCTTACCAAAAATATCCAACGGGAGAAGGTACAGCTCTAAGGCACTAGCGGGTGTCACAAGCTGCCTTCTGCACCTTCCCCATCATGTCCTGGATGATAATTTCTCCTTAGCTGGCCACCATATACACTAACACCATACAACAGTACGAGCCTTACTCCTGCCGTGTAGAGCCAGTGCACCTTCAGACCCCATTTCCTATCGATGTCATGTTTGGTTTCCAACTGAACTTACTGCCCGGAAGAATTCATAGGAATCTCCCATTATCAGTAAAAGCTAGCATGGTACCACCCAAACTGCTTCCGGAATTGTATACGTCCTAGTGAAAAGAACCAGTTTTAGAAGGTTTGATCCTTAATCCACATCTACTGGTCCAACATGCAGTGGTTGATAACGCATTCTGCGTCACATTCCTGATTGTATCCAAATACTTTCCTGAGACAAATATCCCTACGCCATCGGCATAAGCATCCATAGCTATTTCTTCCTCCTCTAGTTCGAATAGTAGTTCGTTGACTCTTCTGCTTCTCAGCAAGTAATAAATTAGACTGGTTACTGGGTATTCAATTCAATCGCCTTCCCTAATTGCCTCCGCCTTCACGTTAGTAAAAGTGCCCCGAGATCGAGAAATGCTATCAACGAGAATTCCTGAAAATCCAGTGACTTCTCAATTTCTCGAACCAAGGCATGTAATGCTGTGCCGCGGACTTACTCTTATAGTGCGCATGTTCCGACTGTGCCCAGTTTCTGAGTACAATTCTCGAGCGAATATGGACATCCATCAGCCATGATTTTCAGCAAAAAGGATGACAGAGATATTGGTCTTAAGTCCTTGAGTTGCTGTGCGGCTTTACACGCTTTCAGGATGAACATTTCTCTAGCCTCCCTCCCATTTCTTCGAGATGTACTCGAGCTTCAGAAACTCTTTGAAGATAACCTCCAGCCAAGAGAGCAAGTCCTCCGAGTCCTTCTGAATTTCTTCTGGTACAATCCCATCTCGACCAGCTGACTTAAAGGGCCTTAAACTTTTAATAGTCCATTTTATCTTCCATATATTCAAAATATACTCTGTACAAAACGAGACCTGCTTGACTTGCTATCGATATTTTCGCTCTACTGAAAGCAGATACACAGACTTTTTGGCACTCCGCAAGTGCCGAGGTTCACCAAACTGGTTTTCGCTTTTCTCTCAGCCTTGTTGAGCAGGCATCCCTCGTAGAGGAATTGCCAAGCCCTAGTAAGAATCTCACTAATTGAATCCAGATCACTAACCGTGTCGGGGAGTGCTGAATTTCTAGATGGAATGCCTCCCTCCAATACTTCCCTATATACGCGCCATACTGTCCTGAATTGTAATTTGGAGATTAAACTTAAATGTAAGATACTGATGGTCAGAGAAGGAATGCTTCATCGCCACTCTCCATTCCCTGATCGTAGGTGAAATACAATCAGGGACCAGAGGAACATCCAGAACCTCCCGCCTTCATCTAATAATAAAGGTGGGTTCCTGGCCTATATTACTAAGAATGAGATTAGTTTTTAAAAGATATTCCAAGCACTCACGTCCCTTAATAGGACTCCGACCTTGCTTCTTTCTGCATCACAAATGAGTGCCCCCAGTATATCTGGCGGTACTTGCTTCTCCCGGCCCATATATGCGACTGCAAACCAGAATTTTCTAACGGCAGCAGTGCTGCGTCAGTTAATTGGACCCGACCGAATCGACGGTATCCACCGTCTCACTACCTCCGCAGTCCCAAACATAAGGAAGGCAACTACTTCCCCCACAGAGTTCGATGTGTCTTTGACTGGACAACATTTATTGTCACAGATTCGATATGTTTTGTTCATTTTGAATTGCCAATATAATTTTGAGTTGATCTGCGTTTAAATTGCTTCAATATATTGCCTCGTTTGCCTGCAATCTAGGTTCAATTACAAAGAACCGGATTTAAAAACACGAAACTTCCAATAACCGGACTCTACATAAATAATCTATCATTAGTTTCAAGTTCAACGAATTATTCCCGTTTCCCATAATCATTGTATACGTTTGGTAAAATAACCGTCGTTATTCAAACTCGCAAAAAGTTTATGCGGGCTTTCGATAATTCATAGTAGATTGCGTACCACATTTTCATATATAGTCCCATTGAAGATGCCATACACCAAATTATGTAACCAAATCTGATTGGTTTTGCGCGAATACACATTTTACAACTATGTATGACACCCGTGGTAAGGCCACATTGATTCGTCTATCGACAAATTGTGTGAAAAAGTGACCAACTTCAATATCTTACTCATATAAGCTCGCACTTTATAAAACTTGTCTGAAGTATTTCGGATTATTTTAAATCATATACATAATCGATTGATACTGATCAATAGAGATATTCCTCGGGTTCGGGGAGAATTAATAAATAAAAGGTGGGATTTCTAAAATTGCCCACCAGTGAATCCTGGTTTTATCAGGTTATGTACATCAAGTCTAAACATTGTGACTAGAAAATGACGACATCTTGTTACATAGTTGATCTACTTCAATAGGCAGATGCAAATAGGCAGATATAGGCATTCTAGGAAAAATCCTGACCAATTTTTGAGGAGACTAAATTGTTTTTGACCTGCACAACTAAACTAAAGCAAAACATATGATTTAATGATTAAACGCATCTATGAGATTTCTGGTGTGATACTCATGTCAGAAATAGCATTTCCAAACTGGGATTTTTGTCGGGACTCACACAATAAACCGATAGTTGTTTTACCTCTGATTAAAGATTTGGTAGTTTCTGGATTCAATAAATTTTATTCGATTAACATGTTTTAATATTCTCGTATAACCTTTTTATTTTAAATAGTTAAATGCTTATCTCGAATAATAAAAAACTAATTTCAATAAATTTACCACCAAAAATTAGTGTGCTGTCTTATGCTAACCGCCTTACATTACATTTTTAACTAACAATTTACTTACTATTGACTATTTGGTTGTCTAACCAACTTATGCTATCCCTCCATCTTGTTACATGTAAAAGAGTGTGCGGTTGAATCCTGCACGAACCAGGATTCTTGCTGGAATTTTTGAAATGATCGTAGTGCAATGAAATATATTATTGAGGGTTCTTGCTGCGAATATTTCCAGCAATCTAAAAATATCATCCACTTGCTCAATGTCAATTCAAGAGGCAGTGGAGATAAAATACACATAACTGTACAGCTATTTATCTCATTTAAATTTAGCAGCATGAAGCAAGCAGTAATGGCTCACTTAATAAAAAATGGGCCAATTTTCTTGCATCAATTGTTTCCAACTAGCCTACCCAATAAAAAATTAATTATAAACCATCGATTACGAAAACATTTTGCTGCTTTACTGACTGCCTCAAGGAAATTACAACGATCTGGTATCCTATTTAAATGTTGGTACAATGGACACGTCTACATTCAAGAGAAGGAGGCTGACATTCCCAGGGTTGTATATTACATGTCACAGCTACCAGCCAACTAGAAGCCCATTGAATACTACTTCACATCGGCAAGGCGTCAACGATTACGTAACATCTGCGTCGAGCTATCTCAATTATTGTATATCATTATAACATACACATATTTTCTTTTGTTTTCTATTCTCTTTTCCTAATAAACTAATATTGTTTTTTCTATATTTTTAGATTCATTCGGGATTTTGTTATTTCAAATTTATTTCGCTTTATATTATGGAATCGTCAACTGATATTACCGAAGCTGAAATTTTTAACAACTTGTCACTAAATCACTATCTAAACGCAGAGCCAAGTTATACCGATGGTTGTCTGAGGTATGTATTGATAAATGCTAGATCTCTCCGCGAAAATTTTGAAAATATTGGTAACTTTCTAAAAACATTAAGCCACCTCACATTATCGTAATTACGGAGATATGGATTTATTGCAACGAAGTGCCATTTTACACTCTACCCGGTTATGAATGTTTTTTCTGTTGTAGGGACGCAGATAGGGGTGGTGGCATTGCAATGTTTATTGTTGACTCCACTGTTGCAATAGAGGAAGAACAATTAACTCTGCATGGTACTAGTTTCCTTGTTGTTAATTTACCACTCTGTCATAGCAGAGTGATTGGTATATATCGCACCAAACAATGCCCAGATAGTGTTTTCTTTCACACTCTTGAGAATGTTTTACAAAAATACCCCAAATCAATGGTATTGGGTGACATTAATATTAATTTGTTTAGCTCAAGTGAATATAAGACGACTTGGATGAAGTCGGTGGTCTCTAGTAGTGGATACACGATACTCAACAACTTGAGCCCCGAGTTTTACACTCGATTTTCTTCAACGCCCTCGGTACTTGACCATGTCATCACTGACCTAATCCTATCAAAATTTAACATAAGCCTAATTGACTCCCCCGATTTCGATCATCGAATTATACTGGTAGATAAATCCGATTCTATTGTTATCCCTAAACGTATATCCCGTCAGTTTAGCGTCACTAACTACGATAGGGTCTTCGCTTATCTTCCCTATATATGCAATAATGACTCTTGTATAAGTACTTTTAAACAATTGTGTGATGAGCTATCGCAACTCATTACCTCTAATACGAAATCATTAAAGAAGGATGCCACTAAAACCTGGGTAACCGAAGAATTTGTATCTATTTTAAAGATAAGGAATGTCTTCTATCGTCTGAAAAACAAATATCCTAGTAACTGTTATTATAAAGAAAGATTCAAGTATTTTCGGAACCAAGTAATATATACTAAAAGAAGGCTCAAATCTGCGTTCAACCTTGGTGCGCTCCAGCAATCTATAGGAAATTCCAAAGCGACTTGGACGGTTCTAAAAAAGTTGATATTTAACAAAGATGACGAGTACTCTAGGAATCCAATTATTGCACTGACTAAAAATTTGTCTGAAGTTAAACATGACTCATACGACATCGCTAATATTTTTAACGAATACTTCATAAACATTGGAAACCTAACCGACGGAACAACCACCCATAC
>OY829915.1:45644921-45949904 GCA_963691935.1 Nephrotoma guestfalica | reverse complement strand
ACCTCTCGGATCGTTAAAAACTGTTTTACTGCAAATAAAATTGAAGTTTTCGACTGGCCAGAATTCGACTGACTAGAAAATTTATGGGAGATCGGAAATAGAAAAGTTCGCCGCGATAACGTCAGAAATAAGGACGAATGATTTCGAAGGGTCGAGGAAGCTTGATTCGGAGTTCCAGAAGCTATCATAATTAATTTAATCGAATCAATGCCAAGACGATGTAGGGCTGTTATACTAAATCGCGGAATTACAACGAAATATTAAAAAATTAAAGGGGTTTTTTTAAATACTAAATAACAATTTATTTGTTGCGCGTTCAAGAATTTTTGAATTTTTTAAAATCAAATGAAGTAGATTAGTTATTTTAAGAAACAAATGTGATATTTTAAAAACTTAAACAAATGTTAGTTAATAACTAATTTTCGTAAGCGTTTTAATTCGCCAAACCAACAATGAAATATATCGATAATGCATAGTGGGGCGACATCAAAAAAAAATCTAAATGCTGCTAATTCTTCCGATATTATTCTCGAACGGTGATTTCAACTTATCAGCAATCCGCTGGTTCTATGCCGATGATATTAATGCCATTGAATTTATTATTTATTTATTTATGTTTTTGCCTTTAGTATAAATCAAGTTTAGAAGAAACGGAATGGCCATGCTGTATAAGATAGCGGAAATTTGTAAGCGGAAAATAAGAGATTTCGCTACTCGCCGCTAGTGGCAGCACCATCATAAAAGAGAATTTGTTTTGTTATAAAATTACCAGCGAAATTTTTTTATTCATTTTGTATTTCTTTCTTCACTAAATAAAACCTCCCAGCGCAATAAAATATTAAAAGTGACCCTTAAAATTACAAATTGATTGATCTCCGAAGTAAAGGATGTTGATACGCATCAAGGAAAGATAAATCCACTAATTCTAATCAGGGAACAACTTGACCAACAGCTGAACCTGATACATCAAAACAGTTCAAGGTCATTAGCCATTCCCGGAAGTAAAATGGATAATGAAATTGCTAACTTGTTTAAGTTTATGACTGCGAAGTCGCGCGTAACAACATCAAATTTAATACTCGAATTGAGGATTCCACTTGTCAATGAGCAAAGGTATCAAGTGTATGAGGTGTTTCCACTACCAACTTAAATTGAAGACGAGTATGTTTACATCAAACCATCAACAGAATTTTTGGCAATTAATGATCACAAGGACAAATTCTACCCAATGACGGAAGCAGAAAACAAAGGTTTTCGAGTGCGAACTAAGCATACTAGAACGTTAATCGAACCTTTCGTTATGCAAAATACAAAGGACAAAAACTCCTTTAAAATGGCAAAAATTACACGAGCCAAATTCTTGGATTTACTTCATGGAAGAAGTAGAAACCATGGATATCATTTGCGGAACAAATGTGACAACGATTCAAATCAAGGGAACTGCAATTTTAAGAATACAATCGCGATGCTTTATCAAACATCAAGCAATTATTCGGGCTGGATTCCACACGTCAGTTAGCACATTAAATAACTCAATTTTACCAGCCATGAACATCTCAGAGCAATTGTTTGAAGTTCACCAGTCCAATCCATCACGAATATCTCAGGATCTTCAATCAATGAGAGATGACAGCCAGGAGTGGGATGAAATACAGCAGTCAATCGACCAACTAAAAGCAAGGGAAATATTGCCGCCCACGCAAGTTACTCAGCATGACGTACATCAATACATTGTATCTTATGGAAGTATCGTGACTATAATTATCTTAGTAGCCATATACATGATAAGGTGCCAGAAGAAATCTACAAATCCAGTTGAACAACCAACGCCAATACATTGACCGTTATTGCAATCAGCATTTGGCCATTCTGCCAAAGCCGAGAGTATGTTTAAACATAGTAAACATGCACCAATGATAGGTTAAAACATCGTAGCCGTTAACATATTTTATGAATAAGGAAATAATAGATCTTATGTCTATAACACCAAAACCACGACAATTTTAAACACAATTTTGTGGGAATTAACATAAGTGCAGAGCAAGCGCATTTAATTTGATGATTTGTTAGTGTAAACAACCATGTAATTTTGTATATAAACCTAATAATTAGGTCAGTCAAAGTCTCTAGATTAAAGATTAGTGATCAAGCTCTGACCTACGGGAAGATCATTAATTACCAAAATAAGGTTTAATACACACATCTACTTGAACCATATTCAACCCACATCTAAGTTGAATATTCAGAGCGCAAATTCGGCAGTACATCTATAGGCCGGAAGCAAACATAATCTAAGGGTCGATTTTACCACGTTATGTAATAAATTATTTTTGTGTTAGGTAAGACGGAATTTGCTCCGAACGGCAAAGGTTTGAAATTTTTAATTAAAAGTTCGATTTTGCAAATTTTAACAATTTAATACACCAGACCGCCACCAGGTATGGAATCTAATGTTACACTGTGGTCGCTATAAGGTGCAGGTCAACCTTATACGGGTGTGCAATAAATTTTTTTTGTGTTAGAATACGCGGAATTGACTCCCAACGGTGGAGGCTTCAAATAGGATATTTAAAGAGATTTGGTTGATCGAAAATCAGCAAAATTTTGGTAAAAATCCACTCAGATTTTTGTTTCTTTTGACCCAATTTTTTCTCTCTGAGTGATATAAAATTTGCACTCAACTCTTTTGTGCATTTGAATAGATTTTTGATATTGCACACTCGACTATGAATCTGAAATCTGAGGGTGGATTATGTAGGAATTACGGCTTCGACTTACGACAAATATCGCCAGAAGTCTTTTTTATTTAAAGCATTTTGGGCTGTCGGTCATAAATGCGAGAGACAAGTCGTAATGATTTTTTTTGTTTTCATTGAAAAGTTGTCAACATTAGTTTGAGTCGAAAGTCGTAAGTCGTACAAACGATCAGGCCTGCTCGTATAAAATTATGTTTAGCGATTTACGAGATAGAAATTCAAGGTAACCAAAATACAATTTTCGCGAGAAAATTTTGACAAACGAACTTATTGTCTATTATTAATCTAAATCACTAAGCCAACAACAACACATAGTCAGTTTCATTCATTTTGTGTTTATCACCAATATATAGTTATAAAGTACATTCAAACTACTCCTAATTTATATACAGTATATGTACACACACAAAATATCTTCATATATATACAGGGTGGGTCATCTAACTTTTTTTTGAACTAGCGGTTATTTTGAGTATGGTATGGGTTATGTCACTTCTGATTTGACAGAAAGTTAGTTTTGTCCTTCCGCTGAACGAAATTGGTTGTGTTCGCCAACCAGTCCATTAGTACCTAGCAGGTTTTTTTGTTCGTTAGCGAAGGTAGATTAGTTTTTTAACAATCGTTGCATTAATTGTCATAATAACAGGCGTGTGATCTGACGTAATCCCATCGCTGCTTTCTAGGCATATGTAGTTTCTATCACCTTTGGTGATAAGAAGTCAATAATATCGGGTATTTTATTTCTATCCGTAGGCCAATAAGTTGGTTGAGCTCCAGAATGAAAATCGCAATTGCATAGTCTTCCTGCTGCAAACAGCTCTCTTCCTTTTTTAGAAGTTACTCTTGATCCCCAGTAGGTGGTTTTTGCATTAAAATCACCTCCGATTATGAAACTTGATCCAAGTGAATTAAATAATGTGCAATAGTCTTGTTTAATTAAATTATATCTTGGGGGGCAATATATTGACGATACACTATATTCTTTGTTGTTATTTATAAATACTTTTCTTCTTTTCTTTTATAACCACCGACGATCCTCCCCTTGCCCTTCCTGCTGGATGAATGGCGTGGTAACAATTGTAATAAATGGGTTTCCGATACTAGGCATATATCTATTTTCTCAGTATTCAGGAAAATTTCTAACCCTGGATGTAATATGTTGCATTAGTCCATTTGCATTGCAGGTTACTATTCTTAACGTTTTATTTAGTGAGTCTTGCTTATCTAACCTGTTGCTTAGAGCTTGAATGCATTTCTCTTGTTTAGCTAGACGAATGTTAGAGCTTCCATGCTTCTTAGTATCCTTTGAAGCACTGCTGTACCTTCGATGGTGGCCTCCGAAATATCTGGTTTTGTCATGACTACCCGCGAGTTTAGTTTTGGATCTCCCGTTTTACTAGCAAGAGGCTTAGGTTCCTCTTTGGTGGAAGTTTGATAATTGTTTATCGATATTCCTGGACTTTGTTTTCGCGTTTTATTTCTTATTCGTTGTAGCTCCTTAGCTATTGCACATCCCCGATATTTTTAGGGATGTAGCTTATTACAATTGACACATTTTGGAGCAATATTTTTAACAAACCGGGCTAACTTGGGCATGATGCATTCTGGCACATTTCACACATCTAGTCTCACTTTGGCAATATTTCTGCGTATGCTTAAAACCTTTACATTTTTTGCACTGCGGTATTAACCCGCTATGTTTTTTTTCAATGGCTCTATTTGAACTCTAAATCTTCCACCTTTTGGTTGTTTTTAAAAATGAGCATAGATAGTGGAAGCTCTCTTTTGTTAATTTGAACTCCTTAATTTGAACAGTTTCGATTTCTACTTTCTTAATGATATTTACGGCATTTTCTATTTGATAACCCTTTTGCTTGAGATCCTCAATAATTTCCTCGTTTGCGCAGGTTGGCTGAAGACTGAGCTATTATTCTTATCTTCATAGGTAAACCACTGATGCCCCGCGAAATTAAGCTTTGTAGCCAAAGCTCTATAGTTTTCAGAGTCAACAACATTAATTTTGCAGACACCATTGTTTAGAGATACGAATTTGTACTCGACTACCATAATCGATTTCATAATCTATTGTATAGTGGAGAAATTTCATATTCCGACGACATTTATTGGTGGAGGCGAATTTTCTTTTGGTTTAGCTAGTTGTTGTTCTAGAGCTAGTTGTTCCTTGATGATCAACTGGTTTCTAGAAACCTCTTTTGAAAATAATGGTAAAGTTACTTCTATTTCTGGTGAGTGTTGCGATTTTCTTTTCCTACTTGATCTTTTATTCCGGTTCAACATCCAATTGCTATCTCATTCTAATTCTTCTTCATCCGTATGGAATGAATTGATTTCGCCATCAACTGCAGGGCTAGGTATCGTCTCAAGTTCTCATTTTCTTTCTTTAAAATTGTAAATTCTTCATTCAATTTAGATCTAATTTGCTTTATTTCTCTTAGTTGTTCACGGAGTTTGGCATTTTCCTTCTCGTACTGGAATATATTTCCAGTTGAAGATCTTGGTGATCTTGATAATTTAGAACTTCGTTTAAATGGGTTAAACAATGATTGGCCTACAATTACAATAAAAGTGATTTAGAATATTAAACAGCTAATTTTAATTATGATGCAAGTTATGACTGATGGTAAGAAGAACCAAATGCGAAATATTAAATTTCATTTGACTTCGTTTTCTCCCAGTGTAATTTTAAACTGACTGTGTCATCATAAACAGAAAAATTATAAATTTTCGTTAATGGTTATTAATTCAATTACAAAAATTTAATTTTTATAGGCATGTTGAGAAAAATCTGGAGGATATTTAAAATTATATGGATGAGTGAAAGGAAATGAAGCAAACCCAAATAGGAAACACCGAAAGCTTTGAAATCGTATTGTTTCCGCCAGATGATGGGAATGCTAGTGATGCGGAAAGTGCTGCAGGTGAAAATGAAGCCGATTTGTCGCTCAATCATCTTGGTAAGCTCACTAGAAATAATATTGATAAAACAAGAATAACAATTCTGTAGTTTTGCGTTAGTTGTTCGAATAGGAAAAAAAAATCTGGATAAATGGTGTAATTGAAAGCGACAATATTGAATTAACAAATTATATTATTTCCCCAATCGTTCAAACTGACTCCGAAACTTTTGAGAAGGTGAATTGTGAAGTTGGAGAGAATGAACGTGCTGAGTGTGTGTCAATAGAAAATGTTTCAGAAAAATCAACGACTACTTTACCTGGAAAGAGAAGGCCAAGGTCTTAGGATGAAGCAACACTTAAAAAGGAAACAATCTCAAATTTAACTTTAAAGATAGATTTATTCAAAGACGCCTTCGACTCGGCCTTTATGGAAAAGTTAGTGAAACTAATTCTTATGCGAGCCTTAAAGGAGATGTGCAGTTCTCAACCACAATAGATAAATTATATATATTTTTCTGGTAACAGAAGGAAGATAGCTACAACAAACTTGTTGCAGGAGCTATGTCTCGCAATAATTTGGAAAAAGTAAACAATTTTTAGATTTTAACGACAATCGCACTATTGATTCTAATGATCGTTTATATAAAGTTCGCCCGTTAATTGATTTGCGGAGTTCGCACAACCGTTTGAGAAGTATTATTCCATAGATGAGGCTATGAAACCATATTACGGAAGTTGTCGGATGAAGCATTTTATATACGAGAAAAACCTATACGATTTGGCTATAAACGTTGATGCCTAAATATAACAAAAAGGGTGTTTGTTGCGATTTTTACCATATACAAGTAGTTTTAAATATAAAAATAAAACATAACTGTACTAATATAAGCTTTTTTTTAGGCAAAACCGATCGATTTAAAATATACCACTGGGCTCAAATGTTGCGATAAATTTACAAACACAACAAAGGCATGATCCATATTTACATACATTCATGGTGGATGATTTTTAAATTTCGAGGTCAACCCAACGACAATCTGAATCAGAACTCACCACAAACACCATTCCAACAACGAATATTAAAAGCATAAAGTTCACAAAAAAATTAAAAGTCGTCGGTAAATAGTTAACAATCCATAGCTCAGACGGAATCATTATTGAACCACATTCCTTAAAACTTACTTCGTTGGCGTCACGTGATCTCAGGTTTGGTTCCACATCCTTATTCTTCGATGTTTACATATCAAGTGTAAATCAAGTAGACCGTGCGTCGACCTAATCAGATATTAGACAGGTGATATGGTATAATCGCAGTTACTCGATCGCATGAAAAAAGGAGGAAGAAACGATCGTCGTTTTAATGAGATGGGACGTGGTATAAGAAACAAAATGTTGCTGTTCGATTATATACTGATATGTTATTTGTACAGTCGATTCGACGACGAAGCCATAAATTTTAAGCAAAAATCTAAAAAGAATACCTCGCAAACTATAGCGAAGTTTCGACACCAAACTTTTGAACTATCTAAATCCAATTTTTTAACTCCGTAATTCCTGCTATAAAGAGGTAAACAACTTTGACATTAATCTCGAGATTTTTCAGCCTAGATCTGGGCTTTGGAAGATCATAGCGGCAGATTTCCTAAAATAAACAGGTTTGTTAGTTTTTTTTCAGAAAAACCAGGTAGTTAACCTACTAATTTCGGTATAAGTAGAAGCGACTGCGTCAGTATCAGTACAAACATAATGAGCGAACAACACTTGTAGAGAATAAAACTACCCTACACCACGTGATATATCAGAGCTCGCGATATCGCATACCCAGGCATGCAAAACCCGATGTTTGTCAACGGAGTATGGCAATATCCAAAAAGGAATTTTAGTACTGGATTGCACAGGGTATTTGCAGGTCGTCTAATATTTATTGGTTTAGACCATTACACCTGGGCGCATATTATTGAAATTCAATCGAATCAAATCGTCGACGACTTTCTGCCAAAATACGTCATCCCAATCGAACAAATTTTTTGACATAACAATACTCACCACACGACGAGAAGTTGGCTGCGATGAGAGTGGTGATTAAAAAATTCGATTAGTTTCAAACATACGACAAACTGTATGTTGACGATTTTTTGAGAGAGATTTTTAATAGAAAAAAATTCGTAGACGATTTTATTCCATAGAATATGCGCCCTGGAACATGGTGCTCGCTCGAACATAATTGTGTCCGATAACTACCAGATACCTTATCTCCATTATTTTAGTTATCAGTTTCGGAATTGGGCGTGTTATCAACTTTATCGATTAGATGCTTGCCTAACATCCGATCCTGATACTGGCAACTTCTTCGAAGATTCATCCATTCACTGGTGAACTAAATTTCTGATTTGAGCTGCTAATTGCTTACAAAACGTTAATTACCAATTTACAAAAATTCAGTGAAATTTCTAAGTTTCTAAGTTTTCTGTCGCAGTTCGCTTTACACGTCCTTACCTTACGCAGTCGTCTGTCAAATATGTAGGACGTACGGCTATATCGGCAGCCGATACTGGTACGTAATATGGGTCGGCCCATTAGTTTTGCACTCCAACAGGAGGTCATACTTGTTTTACATTTTATCACAGATCGTAATCTGTTGATGAAAATTCAATTTTGCATCCTGCCCCTATCGGGATTCAAACCCGGTACTCGAACCCGCTTTAACCACTGTGTCGTTTGGTCGGTAACGCTTTCCATTGATGATGAAGTTGTCGTTCGTTTTACTCCCTCTATCAAACCAAGGTAGTTTCGTAAGAGCGGGACTGAATTTATTTGTGTAGTTGCTCCTATATTATGTACCACACAAGTACTAAACGAAATGATACATTTGTAAAAAAATTTCATTTTTCATTTTCACTCTCGTGCCAGGATATTCTCCCCCAAGCATTTTCCCTTCACCATTTATAATTTTTTGTGATTTAAATCCATGAAGATAAACAATTCGCACGTTTAATTTTGTTGTTGGTATTGTTGTCATTCAGTAACTGTTATTTAACACACAATTTCATGTCGTCTTATTATTTTCATTGTCATGTCTCTCACTTTTCTACTACAAACGCGAACATCAAACACAAGAAAAGACGGGTTTTCTTAGGTATCCGTGTATGCATATGAAAATTGTATCACACCCAACGTTGTATTTTACGTTTAGGTTGATTTTGTTAATAATATATGGAAAACTTTATTTTGATGCTTCTTGAATTATTCTGTTTGCTTATCATTTCTTAACCATAGTGCTGTATAAACCACCTCACTCGTTTATTTCTTTTTAAACCCACCATCCACACAAAATAAAAGAGCGTAAGGTACTTACGAGACTATTTAGACATATTCCGTACTCATAATTTTCATTTTTTTTATTTCAATTTTCTAACATAGAAAATTCGTATTTTTCTTTTTATCTTTTCACGAAACGTGACCTTTATATTAGAAAATATTTGCCTTTTGCGCAAAAGAAAAACACTAATGGTAGTAAAGTAGTAATAACACAGGTAATAAAACCTGGTGGGAAGAATACTACCCGACAAACGTAAATAAGACGAATTCCCAAGAATTATGTCGAAATATTTTCTTTTACTACTGTATGGCAATTTCGAATGGAAATGAGCTAAATGTAATAAAAGGAAATGTTTATGGTAATTTATAATCACTTATGACATGAAATTAAAGTTAATTGGAATTTTTATGATCATGTGAATGATACTTTTGAATATTTTGATGGAACTGGATTTTAGCGTATCAATTCAGTATCCATACCGAATTTGTCCAGAGTGTTATATTAAGAAAGGACTAAGTGACGTAAGAAATGTTAAAAATTTAATTGATTGATTGATTGATTGATTTTGAATGTACGACCAAGTTCTTAGGCTTGAGTTCCCGGATGACGCCGGGTCCACCGTACACCCTTTTTTACACATAACAAAACCGAAGGATTGGATAGGTTAGTTAAGTGGGACAGAATCGGCCCGGTTACAGACACCTAGGTATAGCCGATAGTTAGTAACACAAAGACAACACAATTCTAATCTACTAGATGAAGGATAAAGGCTTAATAGGTTAATGGATAACGATGGTATCGGTCTTCAACAATTGCTTCTTTAAAACGGCAACCTAAGAAAAAATATTATTATTTCACATGCGTCTGGAATTTTCCTGAAATTTAATTCTATTATTACTTTTCGGCTTCCTAACCAAAATTGGTTGACTCGACCCGTTACAGACACCTATGTAAAGTCGTTAGTAATAAAATGACAACACAATTCTAATCTACACAATCAGCAATTACAATGAAGCATTAATTCACAAGCATCTGTAAATTTCCTGAAATTTAATTCTAAATTCATATTTTCCGGCTTCCTAAATAATTGAAACATTTATTAATTTAATCATTCTCCTCAACTCCGCAACTTACAGTAGAATTTCCTGAAACCAAAGTTATTTGAACTATATTCAAAATAACTCTAAAATTCATTAGTATTTAGGTCCTAAACCTTGCAAATAATATGTCACAAAATTATATTTGAATTAGACTCACTTCAAGAAAGCGATGTTACACAAGAGTATATGTTTGCAGTACTATACTGCTTCAATTAAATTTGTGACATTCTATTAGACCTCAGTGGTCTGACATAGCGTGTGGTTGTACTAAACTGAAATTTAGCTTGCATTTACGATGCAAGTGATAATAGTGGCACTTTTTTGAACAATACATTACCTCAATTTGTTAAAGTCGCGTGTAGACTTCAGTATATACTGTAATACTGTATTTTGATTTAATTGTTTTGAATTTTACGGTTCAGTTTGCCATTATTTCCAGTCATTTATTGAACATTAATGTTAAACAAATAAAATTAGTTTCCTATTCTAAATATTTAAAAGACGTCGGTGTTTAAAGTGCTTTTACCGTTGTACCTTTAATGCTGGAGACATAAAATGAAAATATCAGTAGAGTGTATACTTTATTGGCAACATTTTTCTGCAATATGTTGGATGTTGCAGCATCGGCTGCATTTTTCATTTGCAAAGAAGTGAATGTCCGCAACAGGTGCGGCGTTAGACAAAGTTTCCTAGTCACGTTAGTAACACATTGGTTTTCCTAAATATCGAAGAGATAATGCAAAATGTTTCCGTCACCAAACAATTTACCACTTCGACCATTGAATCGTTTCTCGGAAGACCAATAAATATGACTTGAATTCGTCTCATTTATGTCGTGTTTTCGTTTTGTTCTTTCATTTCAGATTAGACCAAAAGTTGAGACTGGCGGAAGTGATGCTTATACTTTTGAAATGTAGTTAAGTTTGCTTGACGTTCTACGGTATAAGTTGTTGACTTTAGATTGACTAAACTACCGTTCTTGAACTGGACGGCATACATAGCAGTGCAAAATAACAAAAACTCAATAAAAAAATGTCACTCTCAGTCTCTGCTTCATGAAAACAATAAAAACGTTCAATTCCGAATAAAGTAGAGCTCATATACATTGCTTCCAGCGAAGTGGCACCTCTCTCAGCCAAAACTACATAGAAGTAGAAAGCCCCGAACATAGGTTAATTGGGATTGTTCGGAAAGTCGAAACTTCGAGGCAGAAAAATGAGAATTCTTCTGATCGAAGCAAAATGAGTCCGGATAATTCAATGAACGATATCCCAGAATCACAAAAAGTATATGCTTTCTACGTAAGAGTAAGGTGCGAAGATAGTTATTAATACTTAAACAACTTTTCGAATAAATATATGGCTGTGATTGTGCTCTCTGCATTACATGCAAATTAGAAAATTATGTTTTCTTCAAAACAGCCTGTCCAAATCAAAAAGTTATCTAGTAGCTCCTCTTTCAGATTTTTTAGTTAAGGGCTTTTTCAAGAGTATCTCAGCCTAACACGGATTTGACTGATGCGTGCCTTCTAACTTTTGACCGAAATTGTCTCGGTTTTGTGAGTGAAAAGTTTGTGACTAGTATTTCCGGACCAGTAGTAGAACAATTAATGGTTTAAGATATTTAAGTATAGGCCAAGAATAGGCAGACGAAGAATCCGAGTTTAGTGGATTCCTAGCCACACTGCAGTTTTCTTTTACATAAATATTGCAAATCGGCATCCTTGTACCTCTCCAATATATGTTTATAAGAAATGAAGGTTGGAATTAGCGCTTTGCATATTCCGGTGTCGTCAATTGAAAGTGAATTCTGAAGTCTTCCGCGCCATCTATAAGCCTAACACCGCTTGCAAGCCGCGGTTTCTTAGACGAAATTTTTTTCCAAAACTTTTAGCAGAACTCGAATAAGCCGCATTACTTTATTAGGCCGCGTTCCTAATAAAGTCCGTCCGTTCCTTATAGTCTTGTAATTATGAAGACCCATGTGTTTAGTAGTTTAAAATTTTTGGTTTTGTTTGGTTATGGTCTCCTGACTACCTACCATTGAAATGTTTTAGACTCGTGTAAAGGTAATAGCTAATTATATAGAATTTGTTAAGTAGAGACGTCGAAAAAAAAAGTTACTCTCTGAATTTTAGAATTGACGCAATAAAATTTGTAAAAGAGAATTCGAGAAAAGCAGGCCAGCATTATGGATACAATGAATCAATGATACGACGATGGCGATTGGCGGAAAACAAAATAATTCAAGTTGCTGATAAATCCAAAAAAAACAAGGAAGCTTTATCGAAATATAAAATGGCCCCAATTAGAAACAGAGCTAAAAATATGGACGGTCGAACAAAGAAAGGCTGGACGTCAAGTAACGGGAAGATCTTATTACATGAGGCTCGAGCACGTGCAAGTAAACTGAAGCTTTAGTTTAAAGGATCACCAAAGTGGATATATAGCTTCATGAGGCAGCAGCTTTCGGATAACTGGGAGACGAAAGCAGCTGATTTCAAGGAATGTGTAAAAAAAATAAAAACGAAATCGATCTGTGTCAAATTCGGTAACCCATGAGCTTTGATTTACCATCGAGCTTCACAGTTGAGGAACGTGGAACATCAAATGTAAAAGTCACAACAACAGGTCACGAAAAATCTTGTTTTGCAATATTGTTGGCTGTCACAGCGGGTGGCAACAAATTTCCACTGTATGTTATTTTTATAAGAAAAACGCTACCGAAAGGGAATTTTTCCAAAAATGTTATCATTTCTGTCAACAAAAAAGGTTGATGGTCGTCTTCGGAGATGGAGAAGAGTATGGGGAAAACGACCACTATCATGTGTCAACAAAGAATTCCTTTTAATGCTGGACGCAGCTCCGAGGCATACGACTGAAGGCGTGAAAAAACTACTCCAAGGTGGCTTGACCAGAAAATTTCAGCCTCTGGGCATAGCTGTGAACAAATCATTTAAATCTAAAATAAAAGCTCTGGGGGGAAGAAAATGGATGACAGACGGGTGTATAAGGAATATAACAAGAGGAGATCGATGAAATGGGCCTCATACGAGGAAATTCTTCTATGGATTTCGGCTGCCAGGAACGGAGTTACTGCCAAAACAGTACAAAATGTATTTAAACAAAACTGGATGTGATAGAGGACGCTGATGAAGATGTCAGAGCACAAGTTGTTGACATTTTATATGGTTTTGGTGAATTAGAATACAACGACGAAGAGTTTTGTTGTTTTGAATAAATAGCAAAAACTAGTATTTACTCGTATTGCCCATATACTCGTATAAATTAGGTATAGAAAATTATTTTTATTTTTATTTCTTAATATTACCTATTTGCTCCTTCACAATAAGGTTACCTATTTAATTAAGACTGAATCGTTGTACCGTAAATAGCTATTATTTTTAAATAAATCTACCTACCTATGTGGGTAAATATTACTTTTTACTATGAAAAGTTAGTTTTATTTAAAATTGAAAAAACTATTAAGAAAATATGTAGATTTTTTTGCCTATTACCCAGGTAGGTATTTTGAACTTTTATCCATACGATTCATTGATTATTATGTAATAAAATATAATGTATAATGTAAAATAAAGTAATAAAAATAACACTTATCTTAAGCATCCTTTGTAATCAAAAAAGTCCTACAAATTGAATATTAACATACAATGCAATGCGTACGATGCATTCAAACAACGGTGTCGAAATACATATAAACGAAATTGTTATATACGTATCCTACACCATTGCAAGCGCACCGCACACAAATTAATATATTAACACAATACGTATAACTTTTAACTTTACTTATTACTTCTTTACACACAAATTATTATTAATATTATTATTTATTTATTTCATAAGAGATATATTAATAAATAATATTATGATTAATATTATAATTAATCAATTATTAACACATATTTAAACTATTTATTTATTTATTTAAAGGAGAGACAAAAATCACGTCTTTCCTTTACGACGTTCAATCGCCGACCCGTAAGAAATGTTAAAAATTTAATGAGAAAATATTAAGGAAGAGAAGATATCAATTCCCCAAAAACTAAGTGACCAGAGCGTCAATCCACCGAAACTTTAACTCACCGAAATCGAAAATTCTCCAAAACGCTTAATTCACTAAAAGTGATAATCTAATAATAGTAATTGGTTCACTAAGAACACGAATAACTTAATATTATGTTTAATTTGTGTTTGATCGAATTGTCTATTTCTAAGGAGCTATAAAATACTTGCATCCATGCAGCTAAATCAACTGAAATTATTTTCAGTAAATGTTTAACAGTGTCGAACTTTTTTGTCACGCTACTAAAATCTTTTACTTCAATTTATTACATCACAATTCGTTTACAAATTGCGGTCTTGCTGAATTATCATTCATCAGTCGTTGGACTGCGGCTTACTAGGAAATTCGTTACCGCAAGACCGCTAATTAAATATAACGCATCAGAAAAATGCCAAATTAACTCTGTCTACAAAATGAAAAATCAAAATAAATCAAAAAGAAAATTGCGATCATCATTGGATTTCATTTTCAATGTATTCATCTGGAATACTTCAGAACATTCGAATTTCAAGACAGTTGAACAATTAAAGAGTCCTTTCGAAAATACCTCTGAAATTGATGTGTATAATATTCAGCTTAATGCCCATGTACTGCGGTCGCTAACAATAATCCTAGCTCTCTCTTATTTGGCTATAGTAAATTTACTAATATTCTAGCATAATTGTACAACACAGGCCCAGATTTACCAATATCAGTGCCAAATTTTAAGATTCGTGTGATCCTGCATAATGTTTCATATAAAACTCGGGGGAAGTGTTAATGTTTAACAAGACGTTAATGTCTATCAAAGGATACAGAAATTAGTAAACTGGTGGTAAATGGGAATTACGATCGTCAAGCTATTGGTAAATATTTCTCCTGCGTTACAATTCAAGTAGATCCGCCTAACGTCGGACAACACCTTTTAACTAACTTTAATATTTACGATACACATCAATGAAAACGAACTAGCTTGTTGATCTAGCAAACCGTCCCGTCTTCGAATATAGTTGTTTGTGGATGCTCGATAATAATGTTACTCGGTTGGGTGATATAATGATCGTTTTTTTTATAGGCGGAGGAGAGGAACCTTCGATAGGCTTCACGCGTGAATCCATATATCAAACTCGTGATAGTGTTGGATTCTTACAGACCAAACCACCTCCCCCGATAAACCATGCCGTTCGGCCCCGTGAAACTACCGTTAGGAATTACTTCGCGAGGCAGGCTCAGCTTTCGCTGATCGGCTGGAATTACCTCCTCACTGAATTTCTGCTTCTTTCGAGGCGTCTCAACTCTCTCATTATCCGTGAGACACTTCCACTTACGGCGTTCCATCCAGCTTGAGATGCCAGCATAAACTCCACTACATTTTCCGGCGTTCGTTGGACCCCAAGTACACAGATACTCCTTCTCTCCACAGCAAATCGTGAACACTCGAACAATACGTGATCTACATTCTCCGTTAGCCAAGCCTCGATGTAGGGGATCAGGCGATGGGTCCATCTACCATTCGTCGACTCACTCCATCTTCTCTGCCATACAGTGATCGTCTTAGCACGTGCTAATTGGTGGTTCTCCGCTTTTGTTCCTTGACCACGACGCAGGTATGTGGTTTGGCGCTCCTTGGCAAGTAGACCCGCAAGAACACCAGCAGCATCTTCTGACACCGTCCGAAATGCGCACGATACTCTCAGAGCACTTAACCTCTGAACTGTTGCTACTCTTTGTCTATAAGTATTCTTCTCGACGACGTTGGCGATCAGAACTCTGCTGCTCATCCACGCCCCTCTTGTATTCGGAATTATTCGTGCTAGTGCCGCATTAACTCTCATTGCTCGCTCGCTGGTGGCAATGAGATGTGTCTTATATGATAATCTGGCATCGATCATTTCTCCTAGGTACCTGATGGATGGTTGACTAACAATTTGTTGGGCTCGAATCTCTAAGGTTATGCAGGTCCAGTTTGTGCAATGCCAGTAATTGGTATTTTGGCATGTCGTGATATTTGTAGCTTTTGAGCTAAAGCCTCAGTTACTAAAGTGACATGGGAACCTGAATCAAGTAAGGCTTGCTGTAATTGCTTTCTTTGAAGTGAGTTGACTGATTCGAGGGCTTGACAAACGGCTAATGGTTTATCTGTAGCATCGATGGGTTGTGAATTCGACCAAGTATTGTTGGAACTCGTTGTAATGTTCCGGATTGCATGATTGATACATGACTAGTTTGGATTAAGCTGGATGGCACTGGATTATTGCAAGAAGTACAACATAATGTTAATGGTTTATAGTTCAAATTCCGTTGTGAGATTGCATTCAAATGGAGCAGGGTGTAATGTTTTAAGGGACATTTATGGCATCGTTGTGGTGAAAAACATCGACTGGATGAATGTCCGGGATTTAAACAGTTGAAACTTAACGACGGCTGAATATCGATTGCGTGACATGATATAACACATTTGAGTGTTACTCCTGTCGATACGGTATGTGTTCTCAATTTAGTGATTGATTTTAACAAATCATTTTTGTCCGTTGTATAATCTTCGGCTGTGACATCTCCAGTGACTCATCGCCTTGTGAGAAAATCTATAAATTCCTTCTCAGTTTTAAACTTTTTTCCTATGGTATGTTCAGCCCACATTCTTCTTGTCTCAAAACCGTTCTTCTGTAATAGAATAAAAATTGTTAATGCATCCCGAGATAGTGTGGATTGGTTCAGAGCCAACTGAGCACAACTTCCGTAATTGTTCAACAGACCCTTTGATTGCAGGTGGTTGATCCATAAACGTCTGGGAATAAGCATGCACGATATGTCCTATCTTTTTAAATCAACTACACAGTTGATCCCATGCTAGATCATAATTGGTATCACTTATCGGGATGTGTTCAATTGTTTTGGCTGCTTTATCCGCTAAGAATCCTTTGAGGTAGTGAAATTTGGATGCCTTGCAAATACGAGAACTTCCGTGTATTTGCCCGATAAACAAGTCCTTGAAAGATGCCCAACCTTGATAGTCTCTACGGAATACAGAGATATTGACTCTCGGCAATCTGATTTCTTGGTTTGAACCCATTTGTATGTTAGAAAATTCTTTCAGAAACGTGCATCGCCATGTTTGTCAGATTGTGTTGTAACCGCTGATGTATGAATTCGTAAAACTACTTAAATGCTAACACTGCCAGGTAATATGGTGTTTCGGCCAAGTTATATACGCTTTCCTCACCAAGTTCAAACACCTTTTCATCCGCTTCGTTGAAATGAGTCCAACTGTCATGGAGACCTTCAAGTTTACTTTGAACTAAACCTCTGTCGGTGTGCAGAACTCATGAGCCGTTCTGGTCCTCGAATTGGCTACATTAAAGGCGTGTAGCCTTAATGTGGCTAGCAACTAAGTAAATTTGAACTTGAAATCCGAGTCGCAAGGTTTTTGGTGGACGAAAAACAATATAGCGCCATAGTAAATTGGAAATCTTGTCGTAATCTTCGTAAACATTTTCGGATCGTGTTTGTACAAAATTGTTAACACTTAAATTGTTTAACATTTTATTTTTAATATTTTTGTTCTCTACGTCTACCACACTATACAAAAATAACCAAACATGTAACAGAAAATATCTCTGCACCATAACCCACTTGGGAAATTATATAATGTCACAAAGATGTGTATGTATAAAATTATGTTTATGTCGTACAAAGGTACATAATATACACAGAGGTGTGAAAATAGTTTCGTTTGTGTTCCTGGTGTTCATAAACATACTGTAAATATTCACACTTAAAATATTCTTATGTATATGCTTACGGGCGGAGATGCATCATAAAAGGTGTACTGAAATTTAATGTCACATTAGCTTGAGGGATGCTATAAATTGAAAATGTATGAATATGAAAATACACACGGAATCATAAAAATGGAAAATCATTTTCTCCGGTTGTGTTTCGTCTGTGGTTTGTAACTCATGTTTGCAGTCGAGTGTAATGGTGATTTTATCCCAAAATGACAGATATGTGGGAATTATGTAATATATTTTGTACATAACATTGGGAATCCCTCTTTATGTTTTCATATTTTTTGCTTTTTTATTTATAACATAACAGGTGTAATTGGCTTTGGGAATTATAGAAAATTAATTTATTTTTCGTTGTTCATATTTTCCATGCTCATGAATTCATTTGTGTATCTTATCTTATCTATACATCTTTTTGCAGCTACATAATGTTATCCTGTCTACTTTTGCTGTAAATTTTTTATTTATTTTCAGATATAAAATCTAAGAATCAAAGTGTTGCCCCATTGCAATAGAAGACATCGAGCGAACATCAATAAAAATATTTTAGTGGCAGTTTTCCGATTATTTGTACTTAGTAGCAGATATCAAAACATTTCGATTTTAATTTTCTTCTCAATTTTAATTTTAATTAAAAAAAAACCTTTAAGATGATAGATTTTTAATTAAAAGTATAGGCGGACGAGAATTTATATTCTACGATAAAAGTTTTTTAAAAGAATTTTACTTTTAGATTACGAGTTTTCCGATTCTAATTAGAATTGTTATTAGTTTGTTTGACTTTATCTAAATTGCTATATTTGACATATTTCTAACGATGGTGTTTCTAGGTTAATTGGAAGGGGATCAATGGTAAATTATTGTATAGTTGTGTATAAACAAACTGGCTGAAGTCATAACAATTATTGTTACGATTGCCTAATTCTTTACATTCACGAAGTAAAATAAAGAAAATTAATCGTACAAATGTCTGTCCTAATAATAATTTTTTTTGCAGACGTACCTTCTATATCGCCAAGGTCACAAAATCCAGCTCGAAGGACCATGTATAATTCGAACCACAGATTGGAATTAGAATTTTTTTTATCAGCTTTATGTAATGAAAAGTGCGCTTACTGGTGGGGACTTTGACTGCTTTTCAATTTAATAAAACTTTCTGCATTTAATTATAAATGAGAGCATTCGAGCCTTCACGATTCAACCCGAAATTTGTTTTTTGATCGAAAATTATCGATTGTTAACAGAATGACGCGATAATATAATTTCAATTACAGAACACTTCGAATTCAATTGAATTCAATATTTTATATCTATACAGAAAGCTGACCCGAAGGACTTCGTTCCGTTCAATATTTGGCGAGCATAGAAGAAAATCAAGTATTAATTTCATTGAATTCTATTTTTTGTTTTCTGCTCGGGAGTATAAATGGAAGAGTGAGGATGGTTTCCCAACTCGGGAACACGCCACATATAGCTGGCCGGCTATACTCTGGTGTGAAGAGCAAATTTCCAGATTTATACCGCACACTTAAATAGTTTAGGAATTTCACTGTATAATTGACGACTTCGCCTTCGTTTTTAAATTTGGAATTAGATTTTGAATCGTCCAATTCAAGTCATTGACATCAATATTTTTTGCTGATAAAGTTGCGCGTGCAACCAATCGTAGTTACGATAACTTTGACTAATGTGCTTTCGATCTTCGATCGAGTGCTTCTAATGATCGTTTGTGAGCAACACTTTTGCAATGGCTGATTGCTTTGAAATGTTGCAAACAGGATTTTTGTTGATTTGCAGGTTTAACGGAAGCGTTAGTGCTGAAAGTGCTGCTCTTCCATCTTCCAACAGTGTTGCAGCAATTCCGGTAGATGCGAAACCTAACGCAATGCCATTTTGAGCACGTAGTGCTGCTAATATTAAAGGTATCAGGAACGTTTTCCCATTTCCACTGGGCGCATCAAGAAAAAATAGTCCACCGTTTTCATCACCAAAGGCCTGCATTAGTTAATCACACGCACTCTTTTGCTGTTCATTCAAGGGTGAAACAATTGTTTGTACTTGTTGTTACTTGTCGTGTCGTAAGTACGCTCGCGTTCCAAGTCACGATTCAATACATCTCTAGTTTGACGATCTGGTGCTGGCATATGAATTTCAGTCAATAGTTTGCATAATGTGCTTAATAAGGACTATAAGTCAATATATATCATCAGAATACGGATTAAATTACTTCAAACTGTTGGGATTCATATTGGCTTTAATTTAAATCAGAGTATAAATTTTGTACTTAGCATACATTATTGTTGTTGTCAAAATAAACATGGCCGGCAACACATAATGTGCTTAATAAGGACTATAAGTCAATATATATCATCAGAATACGGATTAAATTACTTCAAACTGTTGGGATTCATATTGGCTTTAATTTAAATCAGAGTATAAATTTTGTACTTAGCATACATTGTTGTTGTTGTCAAAATAAACATGGCCGGCAACACATAATGTGCTTAATAAGGACTATAAGTCAATATATATCATCAGAATACGGATTAAATTACTTCAAACTGTTGGGATTCATATTGGCTTTAATTTAAATCAGAGTATAAATTTTGTACTTAGCATACATTGTTGTTGTTGTCAAAATAAACATGGCCGGCAACACATAATGTGCTTAATACAGACTATAAGTCAATATATATCATCAGAATACGGATTAAATTACTTCAAACTGTTGGGATTCATATTGGTTTTAATTTAAATCAGAGTATAAATTTTGTACTTAGCATACATTATTGTTGTTGTCAAAATAAACATGGCCGGCAACACATGATGTGCTTAATAAGGACTATAAGTCAATATATATCATCAGAATACGGATTAAATTACTTCAAACTGTTGGGATTCATATTGGCTTTAATTTAAATCAGAGTATAAATTTTGTACTTAGCATACATTGTTGTTGTTGTCAAAATAAACATGGCCGGCAACACATAATGTGCTTAATAAGGACCATAAGTCAATATATATCATCAGACTACGGATTAAATTACTTCAAACTGTTGGGATTCATATTGACTTTAATTTAAATCAGAGTATAAATTTTGTACTTAGCATACATTGTTGTTGTTGTCAAAATAAACATGGCCAGCAACACATAATGTGCTTAATAAGGACTATAAGTCAATATATATCATCAGAATACGGATTAAATTACTTCAAACTGTTGGGATTCATATTGACTTTTTAAATCAGAGTATAAATTTTGTACTTAGCATACATTGTTGTTGTTGTCAAAATAAACATGGCCGGCAACACATGATGTGCTTAGTCAGGACCATAAGTCAATATATATCATCAGAATACGGATTAAATTACTTCAAACTGTTGGGATTCATATTGACTTCAATTTAAATCAGAGTATAAATTTTGTACTTAGCATACATTGTTGTTGTTGTCAAAATAAACATGGCCGGCATCACATGATGTGCTTAGTCAGGACCATAAGTCAATATATATCATCAGAATACGGATTAAATTACTTCAAACGTTGGGATTCATATTGGCTTTAATTTAAATCAGAGTATAAATTTTGTACTTAGCATACATTGTTGTTGTCGTCAAAATAAACATGGCCGGCAACACATAATGTGCTTAATACGGACTATAAGTCAATATATATCATCAGAATACGGATTAAATTACTTCAAACTGTTGGGATTCATATTGGTTTTAATTTAAATCAGAGTATAAATTTTGTACTTAGCATACATTGTTGTTGTTGTCAAAATAAACATGGCCGGCATCACATGATGTGCTTAGTCAGGACCATAAATCAATATATATCATCAGAATACGGATTAAATTACTTCAAACTGTTGGGATTCATATTGGTTTTAATTTAAATCAGAGTATAAATTTTGTACTTAGCATACATTGTTGTTGTTGTCAAAATAAACATGGCCGGCATCACATGATGTGCTTAGTCAGGACCATAAATCAATATATATCATCAGAATACGGATTAAATTACTTCAAACTGTTGGGATTCATATTGGCTTTAATTTAAATCAGAGTATAAATTTTGTACTTAGCATACATTGTTGTTGTTGTCAAAATAAACATGGCCGGCAACACATAATGTGCTTAATAAGGACTATAAGTCAATATATATCATCAGAATACCGATTAAATTACTTCAAACTGTTGGGATTCATATTGGCTTTAATTTAAATCAGAGTATAAATTTTGTACTTAGCATACATTGTTGTTGTTGTCAAAATAAACATGGCCGGCAACACATAATGTGCTTAATACGGACCATAAGTCAATATATATCATCAGAATGCGGATTAAATTACTTCAAACTGTTGGGATTCATATTGGCTTTAATTTAAATCAGAGTATAAATTTTGTACTTAGCATACATTGTTGTTGTTGTCAAAATAAACATGGCCGGCAACACATAATGTGCTTAATACGGACCATAAGTCAATATATATCATCAGAATGCGGATTAAATTACTTCAAACTGTTGGGATTCATATTGGTTTTAATTTAAATCAGAGTATAAATTTTGTACTTAGCATACATTGTTGTTGTCGTCAAAATAAACATGGCCGGCAACACATAATGTGCTTAATACGGACTATAAGTCAATATATATCATCAGAATACGGATTAAATTACTTCAAACTGTTGGGATTCATATTGGTTTTAATTTAAATCAGAGTATAAATTTTGTACTTAGCATACATTGTTGTTGTTGTCAAAATAAACATGGCCGGCAACACATAATGTGCTTAATACGGACTATAAGTCAATATATATCATCAGAATACGGATTAAATTACTTCAAACTGTTGGGATTCATATTGGTTTTAATTTAAATCAGAGTATAAATTTTGTACTTAGCATACATTGTTGTTGTTGTCAAAATAAACATGGCCGGCAACACATAATGTGCTTAATAAGGACTATAAGTCAATATATATCATCAGAATACGGATTAAATTACTTCAAACTGTTGGGATTCATATTGGCTTTAATTTAAATCAGAGTATAAATTTTGTACTTAGCATACATTGTTGTTGTCGTCAAAATAAACATGGCCGGCAACACATAATGTGCTTAATACGGACTATAAGTCAATATATATCATCAGAATACGGATTAAATTACTTCAAACTGTTGGGATTCATATTGGTTTTAATTTAAATCAGAGTATAAATTTTGTACTTAGCATACATTGTTGTTGTTGTCAAAATAAACATGGCCGGCAACACATAATGTGCTTAATAAGGACTATAAGTCAATATATATCATCAGAATACGGATTAAATTACTTCAAACTGTTGGGATTCATATTGGCTTTAATTTAAATCAGAGTATAAATTTTGTACTTAGCATACATTGTTGTTGTCGTCAAAATAAACATGGCCGGCAACACATAATGTGCTTAATACGGACTATAAGTCAATATATATCATCAGAATACGGATTAAATTACTTCAAACTGTTGGGATTCATATTGGTTTTAATTTAAATCAGAGTATAAATTTTGTACTTAGCATACATTGTTGTTGTTGTCAAAATAAACATGGCCGGCAACACATAATGTGCTTAATAAGGACTATAAGTCAATATATATCATCAGAATACGGATTAAATTACTTCAAACTGTTGGGATTCATATTGGCTTTAATTTAAATCAGAGTATAAATTTTGTACTTAGCATACATTGTTGTTGTTGTCAAAATAAACATGGCCGGCAACACATAATGTGCTTAATACGGACCATAAGTCAATATATATCATCAGAATGCGGATTAAATTACTTCAAACTGTTGGGATTCATATTGGTTTTAATTTAAATCAGAGTATAAATTTTGTACTTAGCATACATTGTTGTTGTCGTCAAAATAAACATGGCCGGCAACACATAATGTGCTTAATACGGACTATAAGTCAATATATATCATCAGAATACGGATTAAATTACTTCAAACTGTTGGGATTCATATTGGTTTTAATTTAAATCAGAGTATAAATTTTGTACTTAGCATACATTGTTGTTGTTGTCAAAATAAACATGGCCGGCAACACATAATGTGCTTAATACGGACTATAAGTCAATATATATCATCAGAATACGGATTAAATTACTTCAAACTGTTGGGATTCATATTGGTTTTAATTTAAATCAGAGTATAAATTTTGTACTTAGCATACATTGTTGTTGTTGTCAAAATAAACATGGCCGGCAACACATAATGTGCTTAATAAGGACTATAAGTCAATATATATCATCAGAATACGGATTAAATTACTTCAAACTGTTGGGATTCATATTGGCTTTAATTTAAATCAGAGTATAAATTTTGTACTTAGCATACATTGTTGTTGTCGTCAAAATAAACATGGCCGGCAACACATAATGTGCTTAATACGGACTATAAGTCAATATATATCATCAGAATACGGATTAAATTACTTCAAACTGTTGGGATTCATATTGGTTTTAATTTAAATCAGAGTATAAATTTTGTACTTAGCATACATTGTTGTTGTTGTCAAAATAAACATGGCCGGCAACACATAATGTGCTTAATAAGGACTATAAGTCAATATATATCATCAGAATACGGATTAAATTACTTCAAACTGTTGGGATTCATATTGGCTTTAATTTAAATCAGAGTATAAATTTTGTACTTAGCATACATTGTTGTTGTCGTCAAAATAAACATGGCCGGCAACACATAATGTGCTTAATACGGACTATAAGTCAATATATATCATCAGAATACGGATTAAATTACTTCAAACTGTTGGGATTCATATTGGTTTTAATTTAAATCAGAGTATAAATTTTGTACTTAGCATACATTGTTGTTGTTGTCAAAATAAACATGGCCGGCAACACATAATGTGCTTAATAAGGACTATAAGTCAATATATATCATCAGAATACGGATTAAATTACTTCAAACTGTTGGGATTCATATTGGCTTTAATTTAAATCAGAGTATAAATTTTGTACTTAGCATACATTGTTGTTGTCGTCAAAATAAACATGGCCGGCAACACATAATGTGCTTAATACGGACTATAAGTCAATATATATCATCAGAATACGGATTAAATTACTTCAAACTGTTGGGATTCATATTGGCTTTAATTTAAATCAGAGTATAAATTTTGTACTTAGCATACATTGTTGTTGTTGTCAAAATAAACATGGCCGGCAACACATGATGTGCTTAGTCAGGACCATAAGTCAATATATATCATCAGAATACGGATTAAATTACTTCAAACTGTTGGGATTCATATTGACTTTTTAAATCAGAGTATAAATTTTGTACTTAGCATACATTGTTGTTGTTGTCAAAATAAACATGGCCGGCAACACATAATGTGCTTAATAAGGACCATAAGTCAATATATATCATCAGAATGCGGATTAAATTACTTCAAACTGTTGGGATTCATATTGGCTTTAATTTAAATCAGAGTATAAATTTTGTACTTAGCATACATTGTTGTTGTTGTCAAAATAAACATGGCCAGCAACACATAATGTGCTTAATAAGGACTATAAGTCAATATATATCATCAGAATACGGATTAAATTACTTCAAATGGTTGGGATTCATATTGGCTTTAATTTAAATCAGAGTATAAATTTTGTACTTAGCATACATTGTTGTTGTTGTCAAAATAAACATGGCCGGCAACACATGACGAGCTTAATGAGGACCATAAGTCAATATATATCATCAGAATACGGATTAAATTACTTCAAACTGTTGGGATTCATATTGACTTTTTAAATCAGAGTATAAATTTTGTACTTAGCATACATTGTTGTTGTTGTCAAAATAAACATGGCCGGCAACACATGATGTGCTTAGTCAGGACCATAAGTCAATATATATCATCAGAATACGGATTAAATTACTTCAAACTGTTGGGATTCATATTGACTTCAATTTAAATCAGAGTATACATTTTGTACTTAGCATACATTGTTGTTGTTGTCAAAATAAACATGGCCGCAACACATGATGTGCTAAGTCAGGACCATAAGTCAATATATATCATCAGAATACGGATTAAATTACTTCAAACTGTTGGGATCCATATTGACTTTAATTTAAATCAGAGTATAAATTTTGTACTTAGCATACATTGTTGTTGTTGTCAAAATAAACATGGCCGGCATCACATGATGTGCTTAGTCAGGACCATAAATCAATATATATCATCAGAATACGGATTAAATTACTTCAAACTGTTGGGATTCATATTGGCTTTAATTTAAATCAGAGTATAAATTTTGTACTTAGCATACATTGTTGTTGTTGTCAAAATAAACATGGCCGGCAACACATAATGTGCTTAATAAGGACTATAAGTCAATATATATCATCAGAATACCGATTAAATTACTTCAAACTGTTGGGATTCATATTGGCTTTAATTTAAATCAGAGTATAAATTTTGTACTTAGCATACATTGTTGTTGTCGTCAAAATAAACATGGCCGGCAACACATAATGTGCTTAATACGGACTATAAGTCAATATATATCATCAGAATACGGATTAAATTACTTCAAACTGTTGGGATTAATATTGGTTTTAATTTAAATCAGAGTATAAATTTTGTACTTAGCATACATTGTTGTTGTTGTCAAAATAAACATGGCCGGCAACACATAATGTGCTTAATAAGGACTATAAGTCAATATATATCATCAGAATACGGATTAAATTACTTCAAACTATTGGGATTCATATTGGCTTTAATTTAAATCAGAGTATAAATTTTGTACTTAGCATACATTGTTGTTGTTGTCAAAATAAACATGGCCGGCAACACATAATGTGCTTAATACGGACTATAAGTCAATATATATCATCAGAATGCGGATTAAATTACTTCAAACTGTTGGGATTCATATTGGCTTTAATTTAAATCAGAGTATAAATTTTGTACTTAGCATACATTGTTGTTGTTGTCAAAATAAACATGGCCGGCAACACATGATGTGCTTAATAAGGACCATAAGTCAATATATATCATCAGAATACGGATTAAATTACTTCAAACTGTTGGGATTCATATTGACTTTAATTTAAATCAGAGTATAAATTTTGTACTTAGCATACATTGTTGTTGTTGTCAAAATAAACATGGCCGGCAACACATAATGTGCTTAATGAGGACCATAAGTCAATATATATCATCAGAATACGGATTAAATTACTTCAAACTGTTGGGATTCATATTGGCTTTAATTTAAATCAGAGTATAAATTTTGTACTTAGCATACATTGTTGTTGTTGTCAAAATAAACATGGCCGGCAACACATAATGTGCTTAATAAGGACCATAAGTCAATATATATCATCAGAATGCGGATTAAATTACTTCAAACTGTTGGGATTCATATTGGCTTTAATTTAAATCAGAGTATAAATTTTGTACTTAGCATACATTGTTGTTGTTGTCAAAATAAACATGGCCGGCAACACATAATGTGCTTAATAAGGACCATAAGTCAATATATATCATCAGAATGCGGATTAAATTACTTCAAACTGTTGGGATTCATATTGGCTTTAATTTAAATCAGAGTATAAATTTTGTACTTAGCATACATTGTTGTTGTTGTCAAAATAAACATGGCCAGCAACACATAATGTGCTTAATAAGGACTATAAGTCAATATATATCATCAGAATACGGATTAAATTACTTCAAACTGTTGGGATTCATATTGACTTTAATTTAAATCAGAGTATAAATTTTGTACTTAGCATACATTGTTGTTGTTGTCAAAATAAACATGGCCGGCAACACATGATGTGCTTAATGAGGACCATAAGTCAATATATATCATCAGAATACGGATTAAATTACTTCAAACTGTTGGGATTCATATTGACTTTTTAAATCAGAGTATAAATTTTGTACTTAGCATACATTGTTGTTGTTGTCAAAATAAACATGGCCGGCAACACATGATGTGCTTAATAAGGACCATAAGTCAATATATCATCATATTACGGATTAAATTACTTCAAACTGTTGGGATTCATATTGGCTTTAATTTAAATCAGAGTATAAATTTTGTACTTAGCATACATTGTTGTTGTTGTCAAAATAAACATGGCCGGCAATACATGATATGCTTAATGAGGACCATAAGTCAATATATATCATCAGAATACGGATTAAATTACTTCAAACTGTTGGGATTCATATTGGCTTTAATTTAAATCAGAGTATAAATTTTGTACTTAGCATACATTGTTGTTGTCGTCAAAATAAACATGGCCGGCAACACATAATGTGCTTAATACAGACTATAAGTCAATATATATCATCAGAATACGGATTAAATTACTTCAAACTGTTGGGATTCATATTGGCTTTAATTTAAATCAGAGTATAAATTTTGTACTTAGCATACATTGTTGTTGTCGTCAAAATAAACATGGCCGGCAACACATAATGTGCTTAATACAGACTATAAGTCAATATATATCATCAGAATACGGATTAAATTACTTCAAACTGTTGGGATTCATATTGGTTTTAATTTAAATCAGAGTATAAATTTTGTACTTAGCATACATTATTGTTGTTGTCAAAATAAACATGGCCGGCAACACATAATGTGCTTAATAAGGACTATAAGTCAATATATATCATCAGAATACGGATTAAATTACTTCAAACTGTTGGGATTCATATTGGCTTTAATTTAAATCAGAGTATAAATTTTGTACTTAGCATACATTGTTGTTGTTGTCAAAATAAACATGGCCGGCAACACATAATGTGCTTAATAAGGACCATAAGTCAATATATATCATCAGACTACGGATTAAATTACTTCAAACTGTTGGGATTCATATTGACTTTAATTTAAATCAGAGTATAAATTTTGTACTTAGCATACATTGTTGTTGTTGTCAAAATAAACATGGCCGGCAACACATAATGTGCTTAATAAGGACCATAAGTCAATATATATCATCAGAATGCCGATTAAATTACTTCAAACTGTTGGGATTCATATTGGCTTTAATTTAAATCAGAGTATAAATTTTGTACTTAGCATACATTGTTGTTGTCGTCAAAATAAACATGGCTGGCAACACATAATGTGCTTAATACAGACTATAAGTCAATATATATCATCAGAATACGGATTAAATTACTTCAAACTGTTGGGATTCATATTGGTTTTAATTTAAATCAGAGTATAAATTTTGTACTTAGCATACATTATTGTTGTTGTCAAAATAAACATGGCCGGCAACACATAATGTGCTTAATAAGGACTATAAGTCAATATATATCATCAGAATACGGATTAAATTACTTCAAACTGTTGGGATTCATATTGGCTTTAATTTAAATCAGAGTATAAATTTTGTACTTAGCATACATTGTTGTTGTTGTCAAAATAAACATGGCCGGCAACACATAATGTGCTTAATAAGGACCATAAGTCAATATATATCATCAGAATACGGATTAAATTACTTCAAACTGTTGGGATTCATATTGGCTTTAATTTAAATCAGAGTATAAATTTTGTACTTAGCATACATTGTTGTTGTTGTCAAAATAAACATGGCCGGCAACACATAATGTGCTTAATAAGGACTATAAGTCAATATATATCATCAGAATACCGATTAAATTACTTCAAACTGTTGGGATTCATATTGGCTTTAATTTAAATCAGAGTATAAATTTTGTACTTAGCATACATTGTTGTTGTCGTCAAAATAAACATGGCCGGCAACACATAATGTGCTTAATACAGACTATAAGTCAATATATATCATCAGAATACGGATTAAATTACTTCAAACTGTTGGGATTCATATTGGTTTTAATTTAAATCAGAGTATAAATTTTGTACTTAGCATACATTATTGTTGTTGTCAAAATAAACATGGCCGGCAACACATGATGTGCTTAATAAGGACTATAAGTCAATATATATCATCAGAATACGGATTAAATTACTTCAAACTGTTGGGATTCATATTGGCTTTAATTTAAATCAGAGTATAAATTTTGTACTTAGCATACATTGTTGTTGTTGTCAAAATAAACATGGCCGGCAACACATAATGTGCTTAATAAGGACCATAAGTCAATATATATCATCAGACTACGGATTAAATTACTTCAAACTGTTGGGATTCATATTGGCTTTAATTTAAATCAGAGTATAAATTTTGTACTTAGCATACATTGTTGTTGTTGTCAAAATAAACATGGCCAGCAACACATAATGTGCTTAATAAGGACTATAAGTCAATATATATCATCAGAATACGGATTAAATTACTTCAAATGGTTGGGATTCATATTGGCTTTAATTTAAATCATAGTATAAATTTTGTACTTAGCATACATTGTTGTTGTTGTCAAAATAAACATGGCCGGCAACACATGACGTGCTTAATGAGGACCATAAGTCAATATATATCATCAGAATACGGATTAAATTACTTCAAACTGTTGGGATTCATATTGACTTCAATTTAAATCAGAGTATAAATTTTGTACTTAGCATACATTGTTGTTGTTGTCAAAATAAACATGGCCGGCAACACATGATGTGCTTAGTCAGGACCATAAGTCAATATATATCATCAGAATACGGATTAAATTACTTCAAACTGTTGGGATTCATATTGACTTCAATTTAAATCAGAGTATAAATTTTGTACTTAGCATACATTGTTGTTGTTGTCAAAATAAACATGGCCGGCATCACATGATGTGCTTAGTCAGGACCATAAGTCAATATATATCATCAGAATACGGATTAAATTAGTTCAAACTGTTGGGATTCATATTGGCTTTAATTTAAATCAGAGTATAAATTTTGTACTTAGCATACATTGTTGTTGTTGTCAAAATAAACATGGCCGGCAACACATAATGTGCTTAATAAGGACTATAAGTCAATATATATCATCAGAATACCGATTAAATTACTTCAAACTGTTGGGATTCATATTGGCTTTAATTTAAATCAGAGTATAAATTTTGTACTTAGCATACATTGTTGTTGTCGTCAAAATAAACATGGCCGGCAACACATAATGTGCTTAATACGGACTATAAGTCAATATATATCATCAGAATACGGATTAAATTACTTCAAACTGTTGGGATTCATATTGGCTTTAATTTAAATCAGAGTATAAATTTTGTACTTAGCATACATTGTTGTTGTTGTCAAAATAAACATGGCCGGCAACACATAATGTGCTTAATAAGGACTATAAGTCAATATATATCATCAGAATACCGATTAAATTACTTCAAACTGTTGGGATTCATATTGGCTTTAATTTAAATCAGAGTATAAATTTTGTACTTAGCATACATTGTTGTTGTCGTCAAAATAAACATGGCCGGCAACACATAATGTGCTTAATACGGACTATAAGTCAATATATATCATCAGAATACGGATTAAATTACTTCAAACTGTTGGGATTCATATTGGTTTTAATTTAAATCAGAGTATAAATTTTGTACTTAGCATACATTGTTGTTGTTGTCAAAATAAACATGGCCGGCATCACATGATGTGCTTAGTCAGGACCATAAGTCAATATATATCATCAGAATACGGATTAAATTAGTTCAAACTGTTGGGATTCATATTGGCTTTAATTTAAATCAGAGTATAAATTTTGTACTTAGCATACATTGTTGTTGTTGTCAAAATAAACATGGCCGGCAACACATAATGTGCTTAATAAGGACTATAAGTCAATATATATCATCAGAATACGGATTAAATTACTTCAAACTGTTGGGATTAATATTGGTTTTAATTTAAATCAGAGTATAAATTTTGTACTTAGCATACATTGTTGTTGTTGTCAAAATAAACATGGCCAGCAACACATAATGTGCTTAATAAGGACCATAAGTCAATATATATCATCAGAATGCGGATTAAATTACTTCAAACTGTTGGGATTCATATTGGCTTTAATTTAAATCAGAGTATAAATTTTGTACTTAGCATACATTGTTGTTGTTGTCAAAATAAACATGGCCAGCAACACATAATGTGCTTAATAAGGACTATAAGTCAATATATATCATCAGAATACGGATTAAATTACTTCAAATGGTTGGGATTCATATTGGCTTTAATTTAAATCAGAGTATAAATTTTGTACTTAGCATACATTGTTGTTGTTGTCAAAATAAACATGGCCGGCAACACATGATGTGCTTAGTCAGGACCATAAGTCAATATATATCATCAGAATACGGATTAAATTACTTCAAACTGTTGGGATTCATATTGACTTTAATTTAAATCAGAGTATAAATTTTGTACTTAGCATACATTGTTGTTGTTGTCAAAATAAACATGGCCGGCAATACATGATATGCTTAATGAGGACCATAAGTCAATATATATCATCAGAATACGGATTAAATTACTTCAAACTGTTGGGATTCATATTGGCTTTAATTTAAATCAGAGTATAAATGTTGTACTTAGCATACATTGTTGTTGTCGTCAAAATAAACATGGCCGGCAACACATAATGTGCTTAATACAGACTATAAGTCAATATATATCATCAGAATACGGATTAAATTACTTCAAACTGTTGGGATTCATATTGGCTTTAATTTAAATCAGAGTATAAATTTTGTACTTAGCATACATTGTTGTTGTCGTCAAAATAAACATGGCCGGCAACACATAATGTGCTTAATACAGACTATAAGTCAATATATATCATCAGAATACGGATTAAATTACTTCAAACTGTTGGGATTCATATTGGTTTTAATTTAAATCAGAGTATAAATTTTGTACTTAGCATACATTATTGTTGTTGTCAAAATAAACATGGCCGGCAACACATAATGTGCTTAATAAGGACTATAAGTCAATATATATCATCAGAATACGGATTAAATTACTTCAAACTGTTGGGATTCATATTGGCTTTAATTTAAATCAGAGTATAAATTTTGTACTTAGCATACATTGTTGTTGTTGTCAAAATAAACATGGCCGGCAACACATAATGTGCTTAATAAGGACCATAAGTCAATATATATCATCAGACTACGGATTAAATTACTTCAAACTGTTGGGATTCATATTGACTTTAATTTAAATCAGAGTATAAATTTTGTACTTAGCATACATTGTTGTTGTTGTCAAAATAAACATGGCCGGCAACACATAATGTGCTTAATAAGGACCATAAGTCAATATATATCATCAGAATGCCGATTAAATTACTTCAAACTGTTGGGATTCATATTGGCTTTAATTTAAATCAGAGTATAAATTTTGTACTTAGCATACATTGTTGTTGTCGTCAAAATAAACATGGCCGGCAACACATAATGTGCTTAATACAGACTATAAGTCAATATATATCATCAGAATACGGATTAAATTACTTCAAACTGTTGGGATTCATATTGGTTTTAATTTAAATCAGAGTATAAATTTTGTACTTAGCATACATTATTGTTGTTGTCAAAATAAACATGGCCGGCAACACATAATGTGCTTAATAAGGACCATAAGTCAATATATATCATCAGAATGCCGATTAAATTACTTCAAACTGTTGGGATTCATATTGGCTTTAATTTAAATCAGAGTATAAATTTTGTACTTAGCATACATTGTTGTTGTCGTCAAAATAAACATGGCCGGCAACACATAATGTGCTTAATACAGACTATAAGTCAATATATATCATCAGAATACGGATTAAATTACTTCAAACTGTTGGGATTCATATTGGCTTTAATTTAAATCAGAGTATAAATTTTGTACTTAGCATACATTGTTGTTGTTGTCAAAATAAACATGGCCGGCAACACATAATGTGCTTAATAAGGACCATAAGTCAATATATATCATCAGAATACGGATTAAATTACTTCAAACTGTTGGGATTCATATTGGCTTTAATTTAAATCAGAGTATAAATTTTGTACTTAGCATACATTGTTGTTGTTGTCAAAATAAACATGGCCGGCAACACATAATGTGCTTAATAAGGACTATAAGTCAATATATATCATCAGAATACCGATTAAATTACTTCAAACTGTTGGGATTCATATTGGCTTTAATTTAAATCAGAGTATAAATTTTGTACTTAGCATACATTGTTGTTGTCGTCAAAATAAACATGGCCGGCAACACATAATGTGCTTAATACAGACTATAAGTCAATATATATCATCAGAATACGGATTAAATTACTTCAAACTGTTGGGATTCATATTGGTTTTAATTTAAATCAGAGTATAAATTTTGTACTTAGCATACATTATTGTTGTTGTCAAAATAAACATGGCCGGCAACACATGATGTGCTTAATAAGGACTATAAGTCAATATATATCATCAGAATACGGATTAAATTACTTCAAACTGTTGGGATTCATATTGGCTTTAATTTAAATCAGAGTATAAATTTTGTACTTAGCATACATTGTTGTTGTTGTCAAAATAAACATGGCCGGCAACACATAATGTGCTTAATAAGGACCATAAGTCAATATATATCATCAGACTACGGATTAAATTACTTCAAACTGTTGGGATTCATATTGGCTTTAATTTAAATCAGAGTATAAATTTTGTACTTATTACACATTGTTGTTGTTGTCAAAATAAACATGGCCGGCAACACATGATGTGCTTAATAAGGACCATAAGCCAATATATATCATCAGAATACGGATTAAATTACTTCAAATGGTTGGGATTCATATTGGCTTTAATTTAAATCATAGTATAAATTTTGTACTTAGCATACATTGTTGTTGTTGTCAAAATAAACATGGCCGGCAACACATGACGTGCTTAATGTGGACCATAAGTCAATATATATCATCAGAATACGGATTAAATTACTTCAAACTGTTGGGATTCATATTGACTTCAATTTAAATCAGAGTATAAATTTTGTACTTAGCATACATTGTTGTTGTTGTCAAAATAAACATGGCCGGCAACACATGATGTGCTTAGTCAGGACCATAAGTCAATATATATCATCAGAATACGGATTAAATTACTTCAAACTGTTGGGATTCATATTGACTTCAATTTAAATCAGAGTATAAATTTTGTACTTAGCATACATTGTTGTTGTTGTCAAAATAAACATGGCCGGCATCACATGATGTGCTTAGTCAGGACCATAAGTCAATATATATCATCAGAATACGGATTAAATTAGTTCAAACTGTTGGGATTCATATTGGCTTTAATTTAAATCAGAGTATAAATTTTGTACTTAGCATACATTGTTGTTGTTGTCAAAATAAACATGGCCGGCAACACATAATGTGCTTAATAAGGACTATAAGTCAATATATATCATCAGAATACCGATTAAATTACTTCAAACTGTTGGGATTCATATTGGCTTTAATTTAAATCAGAGTATAAATTTTGTACTTAGCATACATTGTTGTTGTTGTCAAAATAAACATGGCCAGCAACACATAATGTGCTTAATAAGGACCATAAGTCAATATATATCATCAGAATGCGGATTAAATTACTTCAAACTGTTGGGATTCATATTGGCTTTAATTTAAATCAGAGTATAAATTTTGTACTTAGCATACATTGTTGTTGTTGTCAAAATAAACATGGCCAGCAACACATAATGTGCTTAATAAGGACCATAAGTCAATATATATCATCAGAATGCGGATTAAATTACTTCAAACTGTTGGGATTCATATTGGCTTTAATTTAAATCAGAGTATAAATTTTGTACTTAGCATACATTGTTGTTGTTGTCAAAATAAACATGGCCGGCAACACATAATGTGCTTAATAAGGACTATAAGTCAATATATATCATCAGAATACCGATTAAATTACTTCAAACTGTTGGGATTCATATTGGCTTTAATTTAAATCAGAGTATAAATTTTGTACTTAGCATACATTGTTGTTGTCGTCAAAATAAACATGGCCGGCAACACATGACGAGCTTAATGAGGACCATAAGTCAATATATATCATCAGAATACGGATTAAATTACTTCAAACTGTTGGGATTCATATTGACTTTTTAAATCAGAGTATAAATTTTGTACTTAGCATACATTGTTGTTGTTGTCAAAATAAACATGGCCGGCAACACATGATGTGCTTAGTCAGGACCATAAGTCAATATATATCATCAGAATACGGATTAAATTACTTCAAACTGTTGGGATTCATATTGACTTCAATTTAAATCAGAGTATACATTTTGTACTTAGCATACATTGTTGTTGTTGTCAAAATAAACATGGCCGCAACACATGATGTGCTAAGTCAGGACCATAAGTCAATATATATCATCAGAATACGGATTAAATTACTTCAAACTGTTGGGATCCATATTGACTTTAATTTAAATCAGAGTATAAATTTTGTACTTAGCATACATTGTTGTTGTTGTCAAAATAAACATGGCCGGCATCACATGATGTGCTTAGTCAGGACCATAAGTCAATATATATCATCAGAATACGGATTAAATTACTTCAAACTGTTGGGATTCATATTGACTTCAATTTAAATCAGAGTATAAATTTTGTACTTATTACACATTGTTGTTGTTGTCAAAATAAACATGGCCGGCAACACATGATGTGCTTAATAAGGACCATAAGTCAATATATATCATCAGAATACGGATTAAATTACTTCAAACTGTTGGGATTCATATTGGCTTTAATTTAAATCAGAGTATAAATTTTGTACTTAGTACACATTGTTGTTGTTGTCAAAATAAACATGGCCGGCAACACATGATGTGCTTAATAAGGACCATAAGTCAATATATATCATCAGAATACGGATTAAATTACTTCAAACTGTTGGGATTCATATTGACTTCAATTTAAATCAGAGTATAAATTTTGTACTTAGCATACATTGTTGTTGTTGTCAAAATAAACATGGCCGGCAACACATAATGTGCTTAATAAGGACTATAAGTCAATATATATCATCAGAATACCGATTAAATTACTTCAAACTGTTGGGATTCATATTGGCTTTAATTTAAATCAGAGTATAAATTTTGTACTTAGCATACATTGTTGTTGTCGTCAAAATAAACATGGCCGGCAACACATGACGAGCTTAATGAGGACCATAAGTCAATATATATCATCAGAATACGGATTAAATTACTTCAAACTGTTGGGATTCATATTGACTTTTTAAATCAGAGTATAAATTTTGTACTTAGCATACATTGTTGTTGTTGTCAAAATAAACATGGCCGGCAACACATGATGTGCTTAGTCAGGACCATAAGTCAATATATATCATCAGAATACGGATTAAATTACTTCAAACTGTTGGGATTCATATTGACTTCAATTTAAATCAGAGTATACATTTTGTACTTAGCATACATTGTTGTTGTTGTCAAAATAAACATGGCCGCAACACATGATGTGCTAAGTCAGGACCATAAGTCAATATATATCATCAGAATACGGATTAAATTACTTCAAACTGTTGGGATCCATATTGACTTTAATTTAAATCAGAGTATAAATTTTGTACTTAGCATACATTGTTGTTGTTGTCAAAATAAACATGGCCGGCATCACATGATGTGCTTAGTCAGGACCATAAGTCAATATATATCATCAGAATACGGATTAAATTACTTCAAACTGTTGGGATTCATATTGACTTCAATTTAAATCAGAGTATAAATTTTGTACTTATTACACATTGTTGTTGTTGTCAAAATAAACATGGCCGGCAACACATGATGTGCTTAATAAGGACCATAAGTCAATATATATCATCAGAATACGGATTAAATTACTTCAAACTGTTGGGATTCATATTGGCTTTAATTTAAATCAGAGTATAAATTTTGTACTTAGTACACATTGTTGTTGTTGTCAAAATAAACATGGCCGGCAACACATGATGTGCTTAGTCAGGACCATAAGTCAATATATATCATCAGAATACGGATTAAATTACTTCAAACTGTTGGGATTCATATTGACTTCAATTTAAATCAGAGTATAAATTTTGTACTTAGTACACATTGTTGTTGTTGTCAAAATAAACATGGCCGGCAACACATGATGTGCTTAATAAGGACCATAAGTCAATATATATCATCAGAATACGGATTAAATTACTTCAAACTGTTGGGATTCATATTGACTTCAATTTAAATCATAGTATAAATTTTGTACTTAGCATACATTGTTGTTGTTGTCAAAATAAACATGGCCGGCAACACATGATGTGCTTAGTCAGGACCATAAGTCAATATATATCATCAGAATACGGATTAAATTACTTCAAACTGTTGGGATTCATATTGACTTCAATTTAAATCAGAGTATAAATTTTGTACTTATTACACATTGTTGTTGTTGTCAAAATAAACATGGTCGGCAACACATGATGTGCTTAATAAGGACCATAAGTCAATATATATCATCAGAATACGGATTAAATTACTTCAAACTGTTGGGATTCATATTGGCTTTAATTTAAATCAGAGTATAAATTTTGTACTTAGTACACATTGTTGTTGTTGTCAAAATAAACATGGCCGGCAACACATAATGTGCTTAATCAGGACCATAAGTCAATATATATCATCAGAATACGGATTAAATTACTTCAAACTGTTGGGATTCATATTGACTTCAATTTAAATCAGAGTATAAATTTTGTACTTATTACACATTGTTGTTGTTGTCAAAATAAACATGGCCGGCAACACATGATGTGCTTAATAAGGACCATAAGTCAATATATATCATCAGAATACGGATTAAATTACTTCAAACTGTTGGGATTCATATTGGCTTTAATTTAAATCAGAGTATAAATTTTGTACTTAGTACACATTGTTGTTGTTGTCAAAATAAACATGGCCGGCAACACATGATGTGCTTAATAAGGACCATAAGTCAATATATATCATCAGAATACGGATTAAATTACTTCAAACTGTTGGGATTCATATTGACTTCAATTTAAATCAGAGTATAAATTTTGTACTTATTACACATTGTTGTTGTTGTCAAAATAAACATGGCCGGCAACACATGATGTGCTTAATAAGGACCATAAGTCAATATATATCATCAGAATACGGATTAAATTACTTCAAACTGTTGGGATTCATATTGGCTTTAATTTAAATCAGAGTATAAATTTTGTACTTAGCATACATTGTTGTTGTTGTCAAAATAAACATGGCCAGCAACACATAATGTGCTTAATAAGGACCATAAGTCAATATATATCATCAGAATGCGGATTAAATTACTTCAAACTGTTGGGATTCATATTGGCTTTAATTTAAATCAGAGTATAAATTTTGTACTTAGCATACATTGTTGTTGTTGTCAAAATAAACATGGCCGGCAACACATAATGTGCTTAATAAGGACTATAAGTCAATATATATCATCAGAATACCGATTAAATTACTTCAAACTGTTGGGATTCATATTGGCTTTAATTTAAATCAGAGTATAAATTTTGTACTTAGCATACATTGTTGTTGTCGTCAAAATAAACATGGCCGGCAACACATGACGAGCTTAATGAGGACCATAAGTCAATATATATCATCAGAATACGGATTAAATTACTTCAAACTGTTGGGATTCATATTGACTTTTTAAATCAGAGTATAAATTTTGTACTTAGCATACATTGTTGTTGTTGTCAAAATAAACATGGCCGGCAACACATGATGTGCTTAGTCAGGACCATAAGTCAATATATATCATCAGAATACGGATTAAATTACTTCAAACTGTTGGGATTCATATTGACTTCAATTTAAATCAGAGTATACATTTTGTACTTAGCATACATTGTTGTTGTTGTCAAAATAAACATGGCCGCAACACATGATGTGCTAAGTCAGGACCATAAGTCAATATATATCATCAGAATACGGATTAAATTACTTCAAACTGTTGGGATCCATATTGACTTTAATTTAAATCAGAGTATAAATTTTGTACTTAGCATACATTGTTGTTGTTGTCAAAATAAACATGGCCGGCAACACATAATGTGCTTAATAAGGACTATAAGTCAATATATATCATCAGAATACCGATTAAATTACTTCAAACTGTTGGGATTCATATTGGCTTTAATTTAAATCAGAGTATAAATTTTGTACTTAGCATACATTGTTGTTGTCGTCAAAATAAACATGGCCGGCAACACATGACGAGCTTAATGAGGACCATAAGTCAATATATATCATCAGAATACGGATTAAATTACTTCAAACTGTTGGGATTCATATTGACTTTTTAAATCAGAGTATAAATTTTGTACTTAGCATACATTGTTGTTGTTGTCAAAATAAACATGGCCGGCAACACATGATGTGCTTAGTCAGGACCATAAGTCAATATATATCATCAGAATACGGATTAAATTACTTCAAACTGTTGGGATTCATATTGACTTCAATTTAAATCAGAGTATACATTTTGTACTTAGCATACATTGTTGTTGTTGTCAAAATAAACATGGCCGCAACACATGATGTGCTAAGTCAGGACCATAAGTCAATATATATCATCAGAATACGGATTAAATTACTTCAAACTGTTGGGATTCATATTGGCTTTAATTTAAATCAGAGTATAAATTTTGTACTTAGTACACATTGTTGTTGTTGTCAAAATAAACATGGCCGGCGAACACATGATGTGCTTAATAAGGACCATAAGTCAATATATATCATCAGAATACGGATTAAATTACTTCAAACTGTTGGGATTCATATTGACTTCAATTTAAATCAGAGTATAAATTTTGTACTTATTACACATTGTTGTTGTTGTCAAAATAAACATGGTCGGCAACACATGATGTGCTTAATAAGGACCATAAGTCAATATATATCATCAGAATACGGATTAAATTACTTCAAACTGTTGGGATTCATATTGGCTTTAATTTAAATCAGAGTATAAATTTTGTACTTAGTACACATTGTTGTTGTTGTCAAAATAAACATGGCCGGCAACACATAATGTGCTTAATCAGGACCATAAGTCAATATATATCATCAGAATACGGATTAAATTACTTCAAACTGTTGGGATTCATATTGACTTCAATTTAAATCAGAGTATAAATTTTGTACTTATTACACATTGTTGTTGTTGTCAAAATAAACATGGCCAGCAACACATAATGTGCTTAATAAGGACCATAAGTCAATATATATCATCAGAATGCGGATTAAATTACTTCAAACTGTTGGGATTCATATTGGCTTTAATTTAAATCAGAGTATAAATTTTGTACTTAGCATACATTGTTGTTGTTGTCAAAATAAACATGGCCAGCAACACATAATGTGCTTAATAAGGACTATAAGTCAATATATATCATCAGAATACGGATTAAATTACTTCAAATGGTTGGGATTCATATTGACTTCAATTTAAATCAGAGTATACATTTTGTACTTAGCATACATTGTTGTTGTTGTCAAAATAAACATGGCCGCAACACATGATGTGCTAAGTCAGGACCATAAGTCAATATATATCATCAGAATACGGATTAAATTACTTCAAACTGTTGGGATTCATATTGGCTTTAATTTAAATCAGAGTATAAATTTTGTACTTAGCATACATTGTTGTTGTTGTCAAAATAAACATGGCCAGCAACACATAATGTGCTTAATAAGGACCATAAGTCAATATATATCATCAGAATGCGGATTAAATTACTTCAAACTGTTGGGATTCATATTGGCTTTAATTTAAATCAGAGTATAAATTTTGTACTTAGCATACATTGTTGTTGTTGTCAAAATAAACATGGCCAGCAACACATAATGTGCTTAATAAGGACCATAAGTCAATATATATCATCAGAATGCGGATTAAATTACTTCAAACTGTTGGGATTCATATTGGCTTTAATTTAAATCAGAGTATAAATTTTGTACTTAGCATACATTGTTGTTGTTGTCAAAATAAACATGGCCGGCAACACATAATGTGCTTAATAAGGACTATAAGTCAATATATATCATCAGAATACCGATTAAATTACTTCAAACTGTTGGGATTCATATTGGCTTTAATTTAAATCAGAGTATAAATTTTGTACTTAGCATACATTGTTGTTGTCGTCAAAATAAACATGGCCGGCAACACATGACAAGCTTAATGAGGACCATAAGTCAATATATATCATCAGAATACGGATTAAATTACTTCAAACTGTTGGGATTCATATTGACTTTTTAAATCAGAGTATAAATTTTGTACTTAGCATACATTGTTGTTGTTGTCAAAATAAACATGGCCGGCAACACATGATGTGCTTAGTCAGGACCATAAGTCAATATATATCATCAGAATGCGGATTAAATTACTTCAAACTGTTGGGATTCATATTGACTTCAATTTAAATCAGAGTATAAATTTTGTACTTAGCATACATTGTTGTTGTTGTCAAAATAAACATGGCCGGCATCACATGATGTGCTTAGTCAGGACCATAAGTCAATATATATCATCAGAATACGGATTAAATTACTTCAAACTGTTGGGATTCATATTGGCTTTAATTTAAATCAGAGTATAAATTTTGTACTTAGTACACATTGTTGTTGTTGTCAAAATAAACATGGCCGGCAACACATGATGTGCTTAATAAGGACCATAAGTCAATATATATCATCAGAATACGGATTAAATTACTTCAAACTGTTGGGATTCATATTGACTTCAATTTAAATCAGAGTATAAATTTTGTACTTATTACACATTGTTGTTGTTGTCAAAATAAACATGGCCGGCAACACATGATGTGCTTAATAAGGACCATAAGTCAATATATATCATCAGAATACGGATTAAATTACTTCAAACTGTTGGGATTCATATTGGCTTTAATTTAAATCAGAGTATAAATTTTGTACTTAGTACACATTGTTGTTGTTGTCAAAATAAACATGGCCGGCAACACATGATGTGCTTAATAAGGACCATAAGTCAATATATATCATCAGAATACGGATTAAATTACTTCAAACTGTTGGGATTCATATTGACTTCAATTTAAATCAGAGTATAAATTTTGTACTTATTACACATTGTTGTTGTTGTCAAAATAAACATGGCCGGCAACACATAATGTGCTTAATAAGGACTATAAGTCAATATATATCATCAGAATACGGATTAAATTACTTCAAACTGTTGGGATTCATATTGGCTTTAATTTAAATCAGAGTATAAATTTTGTACTTAGTACACATTGTTGTTGTTGTCAAAATAAACATGGCCGGCAACACATGATGTGCTTAATAAGGACCATAAGTCAATATATATCATCAGAATACGGATTAAATTACTTCAAACTGTTGGGATTCATATTGACTTCAATTTAAATCAGAGTATAAATTTTGTACTTATTACACATTGTTGTTGTTGTCAAAATAAACATGGCCGGCAACACATAATGTGCTTAATAAGGACCATAAGTCAATATATATCATCAGAATACGGATTAAATTACTTCAAACTGTTGGGATTCATATTGACTTCAATTTAAATCAGAGTATAAATTTTGTACTTATTACACATTGTTGTTGTTGTCAAAATAAACATGGCCGGCAACACATGATGTGCTTAATAAGGACCATAAGTCAATATATATCATCAGAATACGGATTAAATTACTTCAAACTGTTGGGATTCATATTGACTTCAATTTAAATCAGAGTATAAATTTTGTACTTAGTACACATTGTTGTTGTTGTCAAAATAAACATGGCCGGCAACACATGATGTGCTTAATAAGGACCATAAGTCAATATATATCATCAGAATACGGATTAAATTACTTCAAACTGTTGGGATTCATATTGACTTCAATTTAAATCACAGTATAAATTTTGTACTTAGCATACATTGTTGTTGTTGTCAAAATAAACATGGCCGGCAACACATAATGTGCTTAATAAGGACCATAAGTCAATATATATCATCAGAATACGGATTAAATTACTTCAAACTGTTGGGATTCATATTGGCTTTAATTTAAATCAGAGTATAAATTTTGTACTTAGTACACATTGTTGTTGTTGTCAAAATAAACATGGCCGGCAACACATGATGTGCTTAATAAGGACCATAAGTCAATATATATCATCAGAATACGGATTAAATTACTTCAAACTGTTGGGATTCATATTGACTTCAATTTAAATCAGAGTATAAATTTTGTACTTATTACACATTGTTGTTGTTGTCAAAATAAACATGGCCGGCAACACATAATGTGCTTAATAAGGACCATAAGTCAATATATATCATCAGAATACGGATTAAATTACTTCAAACTGTTGGGATTCATATTGACTTCAATTTAAATCAGAGTATAAATTTTGTACTTATTACACATTGTTGTTGTTGTCAAAATAAACATGGCCGGCAACACATGATGTGCTTAATAAGGACCATAAGTCAATATATATCATCAGAATACGGATTAAATTACTTCAAACTGTTGGGATTCATATTGACTTCAATTTAAATCAGAGTATAAATTTTGTACTTATTACACATTGTTGTTGTTGTCAAAATAAACATGGCCGGCAACACATAATGTGCTTAATAAGGACCATAAGTCAATATATATCATCAGAATACGGATTAAATTACTTCAAACTGTTGGGATTCATATTGACTTCAATTTAAATCAGAGTATAAATTTTGTACTTATTACACATTGTTGTTGTTGTCAAAATAAACATGGCCGGCAACACATGATGTGCTTAATAAGGACCATAAGTCAATATATATCATCAGAATACGGATTAAATTACTTCAAACTGTTGGGATTCATATTGACTTCAATTTAAATCAGAGTATAAATTTTGTACTTAGTACACATTGTTGTTGTTGTCAAAATAAACATGGCCGGCAACACATGATGTGCTTAATAAGGACCATAAGTCAATATATATCATCAGAATACGGATTAAATTACTTCAAACTGTTGGGATTCATATTGACTTCAATTTAAATCACAGTATAAATTTTGTACTTAGCATACATTGTTGTTGTTGTCAAAATAAACATGGCCGGCAACACATAATGTGCTTAATAAGGACCATAAGTCAATATATATCATCAGAATACGGATTAAATTACTTCAAACTGTTGGGATTCATATTGGCTTTAATTTAAATCAGAGTATAAATTTTGTACTTAGTACACATTGTTGTTGTTGTCAAAATAAACATGGCCGGCAACACATGATGTGCTTAATAAGGACCATAAGTCAATATATATCATCAGAATACGGATTAAATTACTTCAAACTGTTGGGATTCATATTGACTTCAATTTAAATCAGAGTATAAATTTTGTACTTATTACACATTGTTGTTGTTGTCAAAATAAACATGGCCGGCAACACATAATGTGCTTAATAAGGACCATAAGTCAATATATATCATCAGAATACGGATTAAATTACTTCAAACTGTTGGGATTCATATTGACTTCAATTTAAATCAGAGTATAAATTTTGTACTTATTACACATTGTTGTTGTTGTCAAAATAAACATGCCCGGCAACACATGATGTGCTTAATAAGGACCATAAGTCAATATATATCATCAGAATACGGATTAAATTACTTCAAACTGTTGGGATTCATATTGACTTCAATTTAAATCACAGTATAAATTTTGTACTTAGCATACATTGTTGTTGTTGTCAAAATAAACATGGCCGGCAACACATGATGTGCTTAGTCAGGACCATAAGTCAATATATATCATCAGAATACGGATTAAATTACTTCAAACTGTTGGGATTCATATTGACTTCAATTTAAATCAGAGTATAAATTTTGTACTTATTACACATTGTTGTTGTTGTCAAAATAAACATGGTCGGCAACACATGATGTGCTTAATAAGGACCATAAGTCAATATATATCATCAGAATACGGATTAAATTACTTCAAACTGTTGGGATTCATATTGGCTTTAATTTAAATCAGAGTATAAATTTTGTACTTAGTACACATTGTTGTTGTTGTCAAAATAAACATGGCCGGCAACACATAATGTGCTTAATCAGGACCATAAGTCAATATATATCATCAGAATACGGATTAAATTACTTCAAACTGTTGGGATTCATATTGACTTCAATTTAAATCAGAGTATAAATTTTGTACTTATTACACATTGTTGTTGTTGTCAAAATAAACATGGCCGGCAACACATGATGTGCTTAATAAGGACCATAAGTCAATATATATCATCAGAATACGGATTAAATTACTTCAAACTGTTGGGATTCATATTGGCTTTAATTTAAATCAGAGTATAAATTTTGTACTTAGTACACATTGTTGTTGTTGTCAAAATAAACATGGCCGGCAACACATAATGTGCTTAATCAGGACCATAAGTCAATATATATCATCAGAATACGGATTAAATTACTTCAAACTGTTGGGATTCATATTGACTTCAATTTAAATCAGAGTATAAATTTTGTACTTAGTACACATTGTTGTTGTTGTCAAAATAAACATGGCCGGCAACACATGATGTGCTTAATAAGGACCATAAGCCAATATATATCATCAGAATACGGATTAAATTACTTCAAACTGTTGGGATTCATATTGGCTTTAATTTAAATCAGAGTATAAATTTTGTACTTAGTACACATTGTTGTTGTTGTCAAAATAAACATGGCCGGCAACACATAATGTGCTTAATCAGGACCATAAGTCAATATATATCATCAGAATACGGATTAAATTACTTCAAACTGTTGGGATTCATATTGACTTCAATTTAAATCAGAGTATAAATTTTGTACTTATTACACATTGTTGTTGTTGTCAAAATAAACATGGCCGGCAACACATGATGTGCTTAATAAGGACCATAAGCCAATATATATCATCAGAATACGGATTAAATTACTTCAAACTGTTGGGATTCATATTGGCTTTAATTTAAATCAGAGTATAAATTTTGTACTTAGTACACATTGTTGTTGTTGTCAAAATAAACATGGCCGGCAACACATAATGTGCTTAATCAGGACCATAAGTCAATATATATCATCAGAATACGGATTAAATTACTTCAAACTGTTGGGATTCATATTGACTTTAATTTAAATCAGAGTATAAATTTTGTACTTAGCATACATTGTTGTTGTTGTCAAAATAAACATGGCCGATATTATCTACAGTGCTTAATAAGGATATAACTTAATATATATCATCAGTACCGGATTAAATTAGTTTAAATGGTTGGGATAAAAAATTGACTCCTATTTCAATCTGAGTATAAGTCTTGTAACGGCACGTTTGTAGTAGCACGTGATTTTTTTTTGGTTTCTAGAAGTTCTAGAATTCTATATACAATTTCAAAACTCTGTCGGTTGATGATTCTGACTCAGTTAACTAGTTTTTTTAAAGATTATGCCGTACTCCATAGAACTTACAATTTTTTTCGGTGTATTCAAATATATTGCTGGACACATCGGTATCATAGATCAAAAATATTTCAACAGCCCATCTAATAGCAACATAAAATTAAATTATTAATAACTCTAATCATTTATTTATAGAGTTTTCACCCTTTTAAGTTAGATCTAAAAATACCCCATCCATTTAGACAGTTCATGTTCACAACTACTGTGTACAACTTAATACAACTTTAATTTCACATAAACATCAAAAGAATTTCCATCAAACGACCAAACAACAATACCAACCGACAGAATATAAAAGTGATGTGCGTGACTTGGAAAAATTTTTCATCGTGTTATGTTTAAAAAAATTTTAATTATAAACATATTAATAAAACGTTACAAAAAATAACTTAACTAAATTTTATTGGCAAATTAGATGACTATTTATCTAGCAGCAGGTTTGGTAGTTCCAATTTGTCTATTATTTAAGTTAATTGTGTACATTTATTGTAGTAGACAGCTATAAATAAAATTATAGGTCGTTCATTAAAAATTACGCCGATATAGTTGAACCTTTAATAGCTTAATTTAAAAACATTTCTTACCAGTTCACCAAAATTACAGTTCCCAAACTTTGAGAAAACTTTTTATATAACTACCGATGCATCAAATGTAGCAATAGGACCATCCAATCGCTTTTGCCGTGTTTTGAATAAATCTGAGCGTAACTATCCCACGATAAAACGCGAACTTTTAGCAATCAAATGGGCAGTTAATCGCGTTCAACCTTATGTATATGGACGTAAATTTATTGTAATTACGGATCACAAAACCTTAACGTTTTTATTGTCAACTCCCAATGCTAATTCTATTTTAGTTAGATGGCGAATCGAATTTCAGGAATTTGATAAACAACCAAGCCATGCGGACGCTCTCTCTCTCTCGAATTGAAATTCCAAATAAAATGAATGCCAATATTGTAACTCGAGCTCAACGTAAACGTGATGACCAAAAAATTTAGGACCATTCGAAAAATGATTTAAATGAAATTAAGCGCTGATAGACCTATGGCTGACTCTCAAAATGAAAATCGGCATACATCCTTTTGAAAATAAAGAAGATAAGCTGTACTTCATAGCATCCTCAAAGTAATGGTGCTCTTGAGAGATTTCAAAAAACTTTGGGAAAATACCTACGGAATTATGCACAAGGCGATTCTTTAAGCTCGGTTAAATGGATTCCATATGCGATGTTCGCATATAATACCACCACTCATACCTCAACAAAATGTATGCCATTGGAATTATTGTTTGGATCTAAACCAATAATACCAAATTCATTGTTAAAGGAACCAGAAAAAATTTATAATTATGAAGATTATTCTAAAGAATTTAAATATAGATTACGAACTGCTTGGAATGTAGCTCGGAATCGACTAAACGGAAATAAAGAAAAATCTAAAACTCGATATAATCAAAGTCTAAAAGGTGTGGTATATGAATGCACTAATTTTGTTTTAGTACTAATTTTAGAACTTTAGTGAGTGTCGAATTCTTTTTTTGGCGAGGCATTTTTCGATATAAAGATCAAGTCATCTACAACACGGAGGACATTATTAGTAAATCGGTCAGTATTGTATCCATATCTAAAATCCATGCAATTTTCCGAACTAAATTCTAAAGAAAGTAAAGGGTGGTTAAATTTTAAGGGCCGATGTTGATTTTGAAAAAACACAAATTATTTAGGAAATTATTGTCAATTCCTTTTATTATGATAACATGATATGGTTCAATTATGTATGCAACAAAATATCGGCCAAATCGCCACCGCGACCTCGGCGACACACCTCCATCCGATGGTCGAAATTTTCGATGACGCTTAGGCATAATTGAGGTTCTATACCGTTAATGTGCCGAATTATCTCATCTTTTAGCTCTTGAATTGTTGCTGGCTTATCGACGTACATCTTTTCTTTCAAATAACCCCAAAGAAAGAAGACCAACGGGGTCAAATCACATGATCATGGCGGCCAATTGATATCGCCACCACGTGAGATAACACGGCCATTGAACCACATATCGTCCACATCCATATCTACCAATTCGGGCCATAAAAAGTTCGTTATCATCTCACGATAGCGAACACCATTCACAGTAACTGCCTGACGGCCTTATTTTGGAAAAAATACGGCCCGATGATGCCGCCAGCCCATAAACCGCACCAAACAGTCACTCTTTGTGGGTGCTTTGGTTTTTCGACAATTACTCTTGGATTATAATTCCCCCGAATGCGGCAATTCTGCTTATTGACGAATCCACTGAGGTGAAAATGTGCCTCATCACTGAAGATGATTTTCTTCGAAAATTGATCATCCACTGTTGCCATTTCTTGCCACCATTCTGACCATTGACGACGTTTGGAATGGTCAAGAGGTTTTAGTTCTTGAGTCAATTGCACCTTATACGAGTGTAAATGCAAGTCTTTATGCATAATGTTCATCAACGACTAGCGTGAGAGGTGCAATTGTTGGGCACGACGACGAGTTGAGGTGGACGGCTCTTCAGCCACACTATCGTGAACAGCAGCAATATTTTCTGCTGTACGAGCTGTACGAGCATGCACTGGTGTTTTAAAATCTCCTACAGACCCGGTTTGCTGAAATTTTTGCACGATTTTTCCGATTGTGCGCACATTTGGACGATTAAATTGACCGAAAAAATCACGAAGTGCACGATATGCATTTTGATTTGAACGCCCATTTTCATAATATGCCTGAATAACTTTAACGCGTTGCTCGATTGTGTATCTTTCCATGGTTCAAATTGAGTTAGCCTGAAATTGAGAATTGGTGTGGTTCACATTCAACGTCAGGCCTTAAAATTTAGCCACCCTTTAGTACTATCGACAATTTACTATCGACTTAATGTACGCAGACATTTTTTGAAGTTATTTCTAATTACAATATGTCTGGCTGTAAATTATCCTTAATTAATAACTCTGTAGTATATTTGATCGAGTTTTGATAAAGCGGATAAATTAAGAACGCAGCCTGTCCAGGCTCTTCGAACCAAATTTTCAAATCAAATAATTTCCAAACTATTTATCGCATCAACCTTAAACAGCAGAGGCTGATAACAATATGTTAATCAGTTGGAAACATTACATAAAAATATTTTTTTTTCTAATATTCACCGCTGCATGTCGCATAAAATAAATAAACCAAAATTTAATTAAAATACAACATCGCGGTTTCTCCATTTTGTTTAGAATTTTATTACAGCCGCCATTCTATCCGAAATGTTTTATTTGTTTTGAGGTTATATTGCCCAAAAAATAAAATTGATATAAATAAAAGTCAATTAAAATATTAATTTTCAACTTCACTAAATATCTACGCTTGTGATAATAATTTCGTGAAAATAATTTAACGAGAAAATTTGTTATCAATTAGTTTTGTTTTGAGTCGATAAGAAGCTTAGAACGGTTCGATAATATTCCATGGAGAAGGAAAATATTACAACAATTGAATTGTTTTTATTGCACGGTGGTATGGGATGCCAAAAGTTTGTGTTTCCAAAGATTTATCACGAATGTGTAATCGAAATGTATACGGTGTGTTTTGTCGAGAGACCTGTACCTATTACGAATGCTACGTATTATACAAAATGGCTAAGTGGATAATCCGGTATTGTATGGTATTATCATGGGAGATTTTAACCAAACCAAAGCAAAAAAAAAAAAAAAGAATTATATAATTATTTTATTGTACATTTTCTATGTGGTTTTCCATTATCATTTTTGCGATACGAATGTGACAAAAGCATAAACATATTTTTCCAAAAAATTCTAAATTGTAATCCAGCATTATAATACACACAATCATGTATGAAACACACAGAACCAAAAATTTATGTTTGTGGGTTAACCGCAATAAAAAATACTTTTATATGTTATGCTTAGGTTGTTGCTGGGTTTTTATGTTTTAATGTTGCGTGATAATTATGTGTGTCTCTGCTCCCATATATACTCGTAATATGATGATCCACACGCATTTTGGGTTATGATTTTAATTTAAAATAAATGTTTTATAAAATATGTGTACAATGCTTACATTCACATAATATGTGCGATATCTGCGAGAATGTTGCATCTGGGTATTGTTTAGGAGCGTATATATCAAAAGTGATACACAGTTTATCAATTTAAAATCTGAGTGTAAAACAATTTTGGGCTTTACTTAACATTGCGTGGTCAAATGTTCGGAAAATGGTTTAACATGTAATTTAGAGTTATGAATACAAGCAAGTGCTTTGGTTAGATACTTAGTGATTAACGTAATAAAAAAATATTTTTGCAGGATAAAAAACTAGTTTTGTCTATTTCCTATTAATTTCTATATATCATAATATGGTGTAGCACTCTATAATCTGCTACCAGAACTTACAATTTTCCTTTAATATTACTATTTTAATACTTTTAAAGTTTATCTGGCGCAACAGAGCGTTCAATGAATTTTCAATACATTGAAAATAGAAATTTTGGAAAAAAACACCCTGTATCTCCTTCAGATTTACTCCACATTTAGACCAGAGTTGAACAACAGTATAGCCTATCAAATAGTCATAGTGGCATTAATGGCCTAGGTCGCTTATCTGGCGCAACAGAGCGTTCAATGAATTTTCAATACATTGAAAATGGAAATTTTGCAAAAAAACCACCCTGTATCTCCTTCAGATTTACTCCACATTTAGACCAGAGTTGAACAACAGTATGGCCTATCAAATAGTCATAGTGGCATTAATGATTAGTGGCATATAATAATGATGATGCATTAACTCCTTCAGATTTACTCCACATTTAGACCAGAGTTGAACAACAATATGGCCTATCAAACAATCATAGTGGCATTAATGGCCTAGGTCGTTTATCTGGAGCAACAGAGCGTTCAATGAATTTTCAATACATTGAAAATGGAAATTTTGGAAAAAAAAGCACCCTGTATCTCCTTCAGATTTACTCCACATTTAGACCAGAGTTGAACAACAATATGGCCTATCAAACAGTCATAGTGGCATTAATGGCCTAGGTCGTTTATCTGGCGCAACAGAGCGTTCAATGAATTTTCAATACATTGAAAATGGAAATTTTGGAAAAAAACCACCCTGTATCTCCTTCAGATTTACTCCACATTTAGACCAGAGTTGAACAACAGTATGGCCTATCAAACAGTCATAGTGGCATTAATGGCCTAGGTCGTTTATCTGGCGCAACAGAGCGTTCAATGAATTTTTCAATACATTGAAAATGGAAATTTTGCAAAAAACCACCCTGTATCTCCTTCAGATTTACTCCACATTTAGACCAGAGTTGTACAACGATATGGCCTATCAAACAGTCATAGTGGCATTAATGGCCTAGGTCGCTTATCTGGCGCAACAGAGCGTTCAATGAATTTTCAATACATTGAAAATAGAAATTTTGGAAAAAAACACCCTGTATCTCCTTCAGATTTACTCCACATTTAGACCAGAGTTGAACAACAGTATGGCCTATCAAATAGTCATAGTGGCATTAATGGCCTAGGTCGTTTATCTGGCGCAACAGAGCGTTCAATGAATTTTCAATACATTGAAAATGGAAATTTTGGAAAAAAACCACCCTGTATCTCCTTCAGATTTACTCCACATTTAGACCAGAGTTGAACAACAGTATGGCCTATCAAATAGTCATCGTGGCATTAATGATTAGTGGCATATAATAATGATGATGCATTAACTCCTTCAGACTTACTCCACATTTAGACCAGAGTTGAACAACAATATGGCCTATCAAATAGTCATAGTGGCATTAATGGCCTAGGTCGTTTATCTGGAGCAACAGAGCGTTCAATGAATTTTTCAATACATTGAAAATGGAAATTTTGGAAAAAAACCACCCTGTATCTCCTTCAGATTTACTCCACATTTAGACCAGAGTTGAACAACAGTATGGCCTATCAAACAGTCATAGTGGCATTAATGATTAGTGGCATATAATAATGATGATGCATTAACTCCTTCAGACTTACTCCACATTTAGACCAGAGTTGAACAACAATATGGCCTATCAAACAATCATAGTGGCATTAATGGCCTAGGTCGTTTATCTGGCGCAACAGAGCGTTCAATGAATTTTTCAATACATTGAAAATGGAAATTTTGCAAAAAACCACCCTGTATCTCCTTCAGATTTACTCCACATTTAGACCAGAGTTGAACAACAATATGGCCTATCAAACAGTCATAGTGGCATTAATGGCCTAGGTCGCTTATCTGGCGCAACAGAGCGTTCAATGAATTTTCAATACATTGAAAATAGAAATTTTGGAAAAAAAACACCCTGTATCTCCTTCAGATTTACTCCACATTTAGACCAGAGTTGAACAACAGTATGGCCTATCAAATAGTCATAGTGGCATTAATGGCCTAGGTCGTTTATCTGGAGCAACAGAGCGTTCAATGAATTTTCAATACATTGAAAATAGAAATTTTGGAAAAAAACACCCTGTATCTCCTTCAGATTTACTCCACATTTAGACCAGAGTTGAACAACAGTATGGCCTATCAAATAGTCATAGTGGCATTAATGGCCTAGGTCGTTTATCTGGAGCAACAGAGCGTTCAATGAATTTTTCAATACATTGAAAATGGAAATTTTGCAAAGAAACCACCCTATATCTCCTTCAGATTTACTCCACATTTAGACCAGAGTTGAACAACAATATGGCCTATCAAACAGTTATAGTGGCATTAATGGCCTAGGTCGTTTATCTGGCGCAACAGAGCGTTCAATGAATTTTTCAATACATTGAAAATGGAAATTTTGCAAAGAAACCACCCTATATCTCCTTCAGATTTACTCCACATTTAGACCAGAGTTGAACAAAAGTATGGCCTATCAAATAGTCATAGTGGCATTAATGATTAGTGGCATATAATAATGATGATGCATTAACTCCTTCAGACTTACTCCACATTTAGACCAGAGTTGAACAACAATATGGCCTATCAAACAATCATAGTGGCATTAATGGCCTAGATCGTTTATCTGGCGCAACAGAGCGTTCAATGAATTTTCAATACATTGAAAATGGAAATTTTGGAAAAAAAACCACCCTGTATCTCCTTCAGATTTACTCCACATTTAGACCAGAGTTGAACAACAGTATGGCCTATCAAATAGTCATAGTGGCATTAATGGCCTAGGTCGTTTATCTGGCGCAACAGAGCGTTCAATGAATTTTTCAATACATTGAAAATGGAAATTTTGCAAAGAAACCACCCTGTATCTCCTTCAGATTTACTCCACATTTAGACCAAAGTTGAACAACAATATGGCCTATCAAACAATCATAGTGGCATTAATGGCCTAGATCGTTTATCTGGCGCAACAGAGCGTTCAATGAATTTTCAATACATTGAAAATGGAAATTTTGGAAAAAAAACCACCCTGTATCTCCTTCAGATTTACTCCACATTTAGACCAGAGTTGAACAACAATATGGCCTATCAAACAGTTATAGTGGCATTAATGGCCTAGGTCGTTTATCTGGCGCAACAGAGCGTTCAATGAATTTTCAATACATTGAAAATGGAAATTTTGGAAAAAAACCACCCTGTATCTCCTTCAGATTTACTCCACATTTAGACCAGAGTTGAACAACAGTATGGCCTATCAAACAGTCATAGTGGCATTAATGGCCTAGGTCGTTTATCTGGCGCAACAGAGCGTTCAATGAATTTTCAATACATTGAAAATGGAAATTTTGGAAAAAAACCACCCTGTATCTCCTTCAGATTTACTCCACATTTAGACCAGAGTTGAACAACAGTATGGCCTATCAAATAGTCATCGTGGCATTAATGATTAGTGGCATATAATAATGATGATGCATTAACTCCTTCAGACTTACTCCACATTTAGACCAGAGTTGAACAACAATATGGCCTATCAAATAGTCATAGTGGCATTAATGGCCTAGGTCGTTTATCTGGAGCAACAGAGCGTTCAATGAATTTTTCAATACATTGAAAATGGAAATTTTGGAAAAAAACCACCCTGTATCTCCTTCAGATTTACTCCACATTTAGACCAGAGTTGAACAACAGTATGGCCTATCAAATAGTCATCGTGGCATTAATGATTAGTGGCATATAATAATGATGATGCATTAACTCCTTCAGACTTACTCCACATTTAGACCAGAGTTGAACAACAGTATGGCCTATCAAATAGTCATAGTGGCATTAATGGCCTAGGTCGTTTATCTGGCGCAACAGAGCGTTCAATGAATTTTTCAATACATTGAAAATGGAAATTTTGCAAAAAACCACCCTGTATCTCCTTCAGATTTACTCCACATTTAGACCAGAGTTGAACAACAATATGGCCTATCAAACAGTCATAGTGGCATTAATGGCCTAGGTCGCTTATCTGGCGCAACAGAGCGTTCAATGAATTTTCAATACATTGAAAATAGAAATTTTGGAAAAAAAACACCCTGTATCTCCTTCAGATTTACTCCACATTTAGACCAGAGTTGAACAACAGTATGGCCTATCAAATAGTCATAGTGGCATTAATGGCCTAGGTCGTTTATCTGGAGCAACAGAGCGTTCAATGAATTTTCAATACATTGAAAATAGAAATTTTGGAAAAAAACACCCTGTATCTCCTTCAGATTTACTCCACATTTAGACCAGAGTTGAACAACAGTATGGCCTATCAAATAGTCATAGTGGCATTAATGGCCTAGGTCGTTTATCTGGAGCAACAGAGCGTTCAATGAATTTTTCAATACATTGAAAATGGAAATTTTGCAAAGAAACCACCCTATATCTCCTTCAGATTTACTCCACATTTAGACCAGAGTTGAACAACAGTATGGCCTATCAAATAGTCATAGTGGCATTAATGATTAGTGGCATATAATAATGATGATGCATTAACTCCTTCAGACTTACTCCACATTTAGACCAGAGTTGAACAACAATATGGCCTATCAAACAATCATAGTGGCATTAATGGCCTAGATCGTTTATCTGGCGCAACAGAGCGTTCAATGAATTTTCAATACATTGAAAATGGAAATTTTGGAAAAAAAACCACCCTGTATCTCCTTCAGATTTACTCCACATTTAGACCAGAGTTGAACAACAGTATGGCCTATCAAATAGTCATAGTGGCATTAATGGCCTAGGTCGTTTATCTGGCGCAACAGAGCGTTCAATGAATTTTTCAATACATTGAAAATGGAAATTTTGCAAAGAAACCACCCTGTATCTCCTTCAGATTTACTCCACATTTAGACCAAAGTTGAACAACAATATGGCCTATCAAACAATCATAGTGGCATTAATGGCCTAGATCGTTTATCTGGCGCAACAGAGCGTTCAATGAATTTTCAATACATTGAAAATGGAAATTTTGGAAAAAAAACCACCCTGTATCTCCTTCAGATTTACTCCACATTTAGACCAGAGTTGAACAACAGTATGGCCTATCAAACAGTCATAGTGGCATTAATGGCCTAGGTCGTTTATCTGGCGCAACAGAGCGTTAAATGAATTTTCAATACATTGAAAATAGAAATCTTGGAAAAAAACACCCTGTATCTCCTTTAGATTTACTCCACATTTAGACCAGAGTTGAACAACAGTATGGCCTATCAAACAATCATAGTGGCATTAATGGCCTAGGTCGTTTATCTGGCGCAACAGAGCGTTCAATGAATTTTTCAATACATTGAAAATGGAAATTTTGCAAAAAAAACACTCTGTATCTCCTTCAGATTTACTCCACATTTAGAACACAGTTGAACAACAGTATGGCCTATCAAATAGTCATAGTGGCATTAATGATTAGTGGCATATAATAATGATGATGCATTAACTCCTTCAGACTTACTCCACATTTAGACCAGAGTTGAACAACAATATGGCCTATCAAACAATCATAGTGGCATTAATGGCCTAGGTCGCTTTTCTTGAGCAACTCAGCGTTCAATGAATTTTCAATACATTGAAAATTGAAATTATATATATATATATATATATATATATATATATATATATATATATATATATATATATATATATAAATATATATATATATATATATATATATATATATATATATATATATATATATATATATATATATATATATATATATATATATATATATAACATTGTCCATGTTGTTTTATTTTGGCTGATATAGCGAAGACACTATCTGCATTATCGATTTTTTATCTTTCGGCTGGAATATTTCGGCTAACTTTAATAAGTTACCATTTTACTGCTTTTTGTTCCAAGAGACATAAAATATGCTTCCTCGTTTATATGCAAATCCACGAAAGCAAAAAATTTGTAGATGCGTGTACTTCAACCAAATTCACCCAAAAGTCAGTATATAAGTCAATTCAACGCGAAAATTATAGTTCGAGTATTGTTCTGTGCACAGATACTTTGTATCTATATGATATACACCATCAATAATTTTTATTTCATTTTTGGGATTAAGCTATCGCTTACTCTATCACCTTAATGACTTATTGAATGCGTACATTGCCCCTTCCCGTTATTCAATAAACCACCCCCACCACCAACTCCCGATTCGAGCTCGGTTTACCAGGTATTTTAAAACGACATGATAGAAAATGTGAAAGTGCTTTTTAGATAAAGTTGACCCGATTGACCATTAAGGGTTGTTTGCAAGAAACTTCTATGCGTACGAGAAGCGAAATAGATTTTTGAATTCCGAAATTCGAATATTTTGTGAGAAACCACAATTCACTATCCGAGCTCGGTGTACCAGGTATTTTAAAACGACATGTTAGAGTGAGTTTTTTCCCTTTATTAATTACAACTGAGACTGTGCTCATCTAGCAATTTATCTTTCAAATTTACAAATTTTACATTTCTTGAATAATATTGGTTTGTCGGGGTGAAACCCAATGGTTAGTCCCAAAATTAATTAAACCTATTGAAAATATAATTTTAATATTAATTTTTTTACTAGGTCAAGTGGCCTCGTTCTTTGAAGTCTACTTTCAACGACAGGGTTATCTATCATATGGCGAATTTAGCGGTTTCCATGTTCCTGGAGCCTTATTTCGTGTTTGGCGGCGTGCTTTTTTATTTCATCTTTGATGTATTCCATCTGTAAGTCCCTGTGAAGGCCTTCATTTCTTGTGTGCCACGGAGTATTTACGATGCTACCGAGAACCTTATTTTGAAACGTCTGTATAATTTTGGCGTTTGTTTGCTTAGTACATCCCCAGAGTTGAATACCGTAGATCCATATCGGCTTCAGTATTTGCCAATACAGCAGCAGTTTGATGTATATTGTAAGCTCAGGGCCTCTACCTACGAGCCAATACATTTTTCTAAACTTAATATTAAATTCATCTATTTTCTTTTTAACATGCTCTCTCCACTTGAGCATGGCATCGAGTGTTTGCATATGGCACTGGTCGTGAGTTAATTTATATAGGTAGATGCTAAGCCTTTTGATATGTAAGGTTAATATGCGTGGATTTCGTCTTATTAAGCCTGATTCTCCAGCGCTTAGTCCAGTTACAAACCGCATTGGTAATTTTCTGGAGTTTGCTCGTTGTATCAGCGACATTACTTCCAATGGCCATGATTGCTGTGTCATCTGCAAAGGTGACTATGGTTCCTTCATCAGTTGTTGGAATATCCCTTGTATATAATAAATACAGGATTGGTCCTAAGACACTCCTCTGTGGGACACAGGCAGAGATTTTCTATAGTTCGGAGTATTCATCCTCATATTTCACACGAAAATGTCTATTGGATAAATTAGATCTTAGTATGGCATAGAATTGCCGCGGCAGATCTCAATGCAGCTTGAATTCCAGTCCACTGTGTCAAACTTTATCGAATGTTTGGGCGACGTCCAGAAATATGCTGAAGCATACTTTTTTGCGTTCTAACGTTCTTTCAATAACGTTGGTGATTCTATGCACCTGTTCAATTGTGGAGTGCTTTTCCCTGAATCCAAATTGATGTAGAGGAACTAGTTGTCGGTCCTCAGTTATTGGTTTAAGTCTTTTTAGTAATAATTTTTCAAAGAGTTTTGACATAATTGGCAGCAATGAAATTGGCCTGTGTGAGTTTTTATCGTTAGGTGGTTTATCAGGTTTTGCTATCATGATTACTTCTGCTACTTTCGCGTTACATTGCCACGGAACATATTTTAACCGAAAGTTTGCATTGATTATGTGTAATAGCTTACGAAATTCTTTACCTGGTAAAGCCTTGATCATTTAAAGTAATCAAGTCATATCCTGAGGCTTTTTTAACATTCTTCTTGATATTTAGGGATTGGGATTATATTTTCATTGGCCGTTTGCCTTGGTAGTGGTTGGCAGGTAATCTCGAGATACTCCGCAAACGGATCAGCCTTCTCTTTAGGGCATCTTGCCCAGGTTCCATCCTCCTTTTTAAGTGGAGGCACTTGCATTTTGGGTCTTTTGAGTCCCTTCGTCGCCTTCCACAGAGAATAATCAGAATTTTTTTCATCGGTTAGGCTAACTAGATATCTGTTGATTGATGCATTTTTAACTTCTTTAAGAAGAGATTTGAGACTGTTACCTAAATTGTTAAGAATTGTTTTGTTCTCCGGTGTTCTAGTTATTTGCCAGGTTTTAAACGCCCGCCGTTTTTGTCTTACCAACTCTCTAACTTCCATTGGGTAGGATATGTTAAGCTTCTTCTTATTTTGTATAATAGGGGTACTTGCCAAAGCAGCATAGTGCATTTTCAACTGGTGGGGATTTCTTATTGGCACCTTAAGATTGATTTTTTCCTCCTTTACTTCACGAAAGAGATCCCAGTTTGTTTTTGAATTTGTTAATCTGGGTGCACTCTTCCTTTGAATTACCATTTCACTGACTGTTATGATAGCCGGGGAATGTTCCGATACTAGAGAATTACTGTCTTCAATGTGAATGTAGTTCTGGGGTATACCTCTTGCTACATAAAAGTCTATTAGGTCAGGTATCTTCGTTTCGTCACTGGGCCAGTATGTTCGAGAACCACCAGAGTAAAATTCATATTTTGATGTCTGCCCTGCTTGATACAATTCTTTACCTTTTGACGTCGTAAGTCTACATCCCCAATTGGTGTTTTTCTCATTAAAGTCACCTCCAATAATAAAATCACGTCTAAGCGATTTAAATAGTTTAAGGTAGTCCCCCATTTCAAGTTATGCCGGGGTGTTTAATTTGGATCCTTACAGTAGTGACTTGCATTGTTTCTTCTTCGATATTTGATTCTAAATGGTGTTTTATAATTTATTTTATTAGTAATGCCGAACCACCTCTTGCTCTTTTCGTTGGATGAATGGAGTGATATAAGTTATAACCCCGTGTTTTAACAAACGAAGATTTAACTAGATGGCTTTCAGATGTTAAGAAAATGTCGATTTTTTGCCATAATGCCATTCGCATTCCAGATTGCTATTTTAAAAGTTGTGTTCTTACTTAACATTTTATGTTGGATTGCATTGAGGGAGTTGCATTTTCTTCAGTTGATCAAGTATTATGTTGTTCAGATTACTTTGGTCATCTAGCCGCTTTGTGATAGCTGCAATGCTGTTCATAATGTTTTCCATAATTTGGTTACTTTCAGAGCCCATATGTTTGGTTGAACCCAATCCTTTTACTACCTGCGCAAATGAACTTCTTTGCCTTGTATTGCTTGGTGGTGGGTTTTGATTCATCTGATTTGATATTTGAACCCTTCAATTTTCGTGATTTTGCGGTTGATTTCTTGTTTTATCTCTTAATTTTTGTAGTTGTTTAGCAACCTCACAGCCTCGATAATTAGTTAAAGGTTGGCCCTTACAATTTGTACACTTGGCTGGCACATCTCTCCCTATTGTACATGCCTGAGTAAAATGATTACCAAAGCATTTTACACATCTTAGATCTCGGCCGCATTATTTTGGGTGTGACTAAATACCTGGCATTTCTTGCATTGGGGTGTTGTGGTTCTCCTCATTGGTTCAATTTTCACCTTCATGTGAAGAATTCCTTTTATTCCATAAATGTTTTAAACATTCTCTTTGTTGTCAAATACTGGCATAAAAAGAGGGAGTCCCCTTTTACTGATAATTTGGTTTCCTGCCTGAATTTATGTCCTCTCTTTTTTAACAATATTCATAGTATTTAGTATTTTAAAACCTTTATTTCGAATGTCTTCCATTATTTCTTTGCTTGAGCAAGAGTGATGCAATCCTCTTGCCATGACTTTTATAGGTCGGGCCTGTTTGTTCTCGTAAGTGAACCACTGATATTTTTCAGCATTCAATTTCAAAGAAAAGGTTCTATAAGTATCTGAGTCCAGAGTATTAATTTTCCAAACGTCATTGTTTAGCGCTGTTTCCTTATAGTCTATGTCAGTAACCGATTTCATCAGTGGCTGAATTTCTGAGTAACTGGTTAAACCCACAATATTTATTGGTGGGGGTGATTTTTCTTTCGGTTGCACAAAATTTGGTGTAATGTTCTTGGTAGATTTACTACCTTTTGGTTGATGGGCTTTGGGTAGAGCATCGCTTGAATCTGGACTAGATTGTCCCCTACCATTTAATTGCTTAGCCTCAGGTGACGATTCAGCTTTTCTTTTCTTACTCTTCCTGGACTGTTTTTTCTTCTTTAGGATCCAGTCCGTCTCTCTTTGTAATTCATCTTCATCAGTGGAATAGATGAGTTTGTCTGGTTCAATGCTTCTTATATCGCAATCTTCTTTTGAATCTCGATTCATTTTTAGGTTTTCATTTTCTTGCTTTAGATACTCAATTTCTTCGCTTAGCTTGGTAAATAATTGCTTCATATGCTCTAGCCTCGCCAAGAGATTCATATTCTCCGTTTCTAGGTCAATAGTTCTTTTACTAGATTCGGCTATTTGCAAGGTAAAATTTCCGGTGGCATATCACTTATTTCGTGTAATCTTTGTCTAGGTATAGCGTTATAAAAAGTATCGGCTTGGTCTGCTACCGATTTGCGTCTATTCTTAGAGAATAGAGAGAGTGAGGCTGTTTTTTAGATGAAGTACACTCATATGATCATTAAGGATTGTTTCCAAGAAACTTTCATGCGTATGAGCGGCGCAATTGATTTCTGAATTCCAAATTCGAATATTTTGTGATAAACTTCGATTCGCTATCCGAGCTCGGCGCACCAGTTTTTTAAAAACGACAAGTTAGAGAGGGTGAGAGTGTTTTTAGATAAAACACATCCGTATGATCATTAAGGATTGTTTTCAAGTAACTTCTATGCGTACGAACGGCACAATAAATTTTTGAGTTCCAAAATTCTAATATTTTGCGAGAAACCACGATTTACTATCCGAGCTCGGTGTACCAGTTATTTGAAAATGACATGTTAGAGAAGGTGAGGGTGCTTTTAAGATGAAGTTCACCCGTATGATTATTAAGGGTTGTTGCGATAGGTTTCTGAATTCCATAATTCGAATATTTTGTGAGAAACCACGATTCACTATCTGAGCTCAGTGTACCACTTATTTTAAAACGACATGTTAGAGAGGGTGTGTTTAAAATGAAGTACTATACATCCACATGTTTATTAAGGTGACTTGAACTTCATACCTTATCCGTTCCTTTATTGGTACGTTGAAATCCTGTTGCGCTTCCAAGGTTTTATCAATCTCTTGTGATCGAACCGGGACTAGAAATATATTTAGATTATTAGTATTTGGATCGAAATATTATGATGGTATGTTATAACATAGTATTTACATGTTACATATTCATAGTGAAAAGCTAGTTAAATATAAGAAAATAAAGTTGTATACACTCGACGTTCACTTTAAACAAAAATGTGTCTAATCTACCCAAATGTAGACACTAAAGTTTTGCCTCACTAAAAAGTGAGACGATCTACATATTCAGTGCTTCTTTTTTTAGTGAGATCTCAATATGCTGGATGCACCCTGCTGCCCCCCTAGGCGCCCAGTTATTGGTTTTTCGTTCAAATTTGCCGCATTCCATTTTGTAAATTCTTTTTTCGCCTTCCAATGCAATTAGGCACATTGATGCGTCAAACAAAGCGCAAAATGTATCGATATCGTTCAAAATTTTGGTGTTAGGATTTGGACGATTAAATGATAGCTCATGTATTATGTTATGCGGCATTAACCGATGTAAATTTGGAGGTATTTTCTACTAATGGTCAATCTACCTAATCCGGACTTAATTCGTAATTGGTTTTCTCTTTTTCATCAATATCAATGCCCAAATTCACATTTTCTTTGGCTTCAGAGTCAGAGCTCTCGTTAACTTCCGCCATAACATGATCCTCTTCAGCATCCAATTCCTCGACATCATTTGAAGGACAACAATATATTCTCATCGTCTTCACAAGGATCGTCTTCAGATTCTGAAACTAAATTGTCCACAACATTTTGCAAATAATTTTGTCGTTCCTCGTATGAGAGTCTAATTAATAATCAAAACGTTTAACATAAAATAATTCTGAGTCTGATGGGGTTATAGTGGTGAAATAATCATTATTCCCTTCTTCTGACGATAAAATCGTTCAACATTCGAGATTTTGCCACATGTACACCAATCTGACTATGCTGATTCGATAGCCCATGGCCATGAGTAGATTTTGATTGTAGATTAGGGGTGAGTCTGATGAGGTCATGTTTCCTTTCCTCTGACGATAAAAATTGTCCATCGTTCGAGAATTTGTAACATGGACACCAATCTGGCTAGACCGATTCGAGAGCCCATAACCACAGGTAGATTTTGATTGTAGATCAGTGATGAGGCTACTCGGGTTATAGGGGTGACATTTTTATTTTACCCTTCTTCTAGATTTTGCAATACGTACACCAATCTGACTATGTTAATTTGATGTCACGTGATCATAGATACATTTTTATTGTAGATTAGGGGTGGATCAGATGAGGTTATAGGGGTGCAATTTTTATGTCTCCCTTCTTTGACGATAAAATCGTCCATCGTTCGAGATGTTCCCACATGGAAACCAATCTGACTATGCCGATTCGATAGACCATGACTGATGTGGGGTAAAGGGGTGAAATTTTTATTCTTGCTTTCTTCTGGTGATAAAATCGTCCATCATTCGATATTTTGCCAGATAGACATCAATCTGACTATGTTAATTCGATGACACTTGAGCATATGTAGATTTTGATTATAGGTTAGGGGTTGGTCTGATGGGGTAATAGCGGTTAAATTTTTATTTTTCGTTCCTTTGACTATAAAATTGTTCATCATTCGAGACTTTGCAACATGGACACAAATCTGACTATGCAGATTCGATAGCCCATGGCCATATTTAGATTTTGATCATAGGTTAGGGGTGAGTCTGATGAGGTGTTGGGGGTCAAATTTTTATGGTTCCCTTTCTCTGACGATAAAAATCGTTCATCATTCGAGATTTTCGAACCGATCACAACTTAATTAAATTAAAAATAGCAAGCTATACTTGTCGCAAAATTACATTAGGCAGTAATGCGGATTACCCTAGAGTAAATTACGATATCCCTAAAAACTATTTGCTATTCGAAACTTGGGATTCAGTTTATTGCGATGATGACTGCAACTTGGCCTTCGAAAAGTTTTTTAACATTCTTAAACCGCATATCGCTTCTTCACGTTATACAGTAGCCATTGACAACACTAGAAAACTCAAGCCATGGATGAACTCACATCTTTTACGTCAAATAAAAATGCTCCACAAGTTTTCGAAGAAACTAAAGTGTAAGCCATTCAATGGTAGACGTGCGTTAGAAAATTAAACACAGATTTGGTTGTTTCTGGTTCGTTTAGCCATTCCCAATGAATTTAATAACTTTTTTATAAATGCTCCATCCGGCACATTCTCAATGTTTAACTATACCACATTATCCACCGATCTCCGTGAATTCTCAAGATATACATCGGGTTCTTCAAATGGTTATATGACATCCTGCGTCTTTGAACCAATACAATCGGTTGAACTTATATCCGAAACTAAAAAATTAAAAAACAAACCATTCAAAGGTATTGATGAGATTGACAATTTTTTAGTGAAAAATTGTTCCTGGCATTTGTTAGATATTTTGAAATGTCTGTTTAATTTAAGCCTGGATAGAAAATATTTCCAGATGTATATATTTAAACTAGTTCTGGTAATACCGCTTTATAAAAAAGGAGATGAGTTGGAGCTTAATAACTATAGGCCCATAGCTCTTCTAAGTAATTTTTCTAAACTATTTGAGAAAATGGTGAAGCGCAAACTACTAATTTATCTCGATAAGATTAAATTTCTAAACGGGAAACAATTCGGTTTCACGGCGGGAAAATCTACTGAGGAGGCATTGTTACACTTTCTAAGTAATACATATTTGTCTATAAACAAGTCTTAAAAGCCTATTGCTTTATTTCTAGATATATCTAAAGCATTCGATAGTGTTGATAACGTCATTCTGCTTACGAAATAGAAGTTCATAGGGGTGAGAGGCGTCATACTAGATTGGTTTGGTAGTTATCTTAAAAATCTTTGTTAAGTGGTTAAAGTGGAAAGCTCTATTAGTGACCCAGGTAACTTGAGTTGTAATGTTTCCCAGGGCTCTGTGCTTGGACCTCTGCTATTTCTTATTTACATTTATTCCATTTTCGATATCGATCTGTTGGGTCAGACCACAGCGATCGCCGACGACCTGGCGTTGAGCTATCCATTTGATTGCAATTCATCAGAACCTCAACTTGCATTGTAAAGTGATTTATCAAAACTTAGTAAATGGTTCTATTACCATCGGTCGGCTGTAAGCGATAAATCTAGAGTTATAAATTTTACACAAACTAACGTAGGAAATGTCCCAAATACATTGACGTTTCATAGCTACTTATGCAACAAAAAATGCCCGCTCTCCACGGTGCTTTCAACTTCTAGGTGTGAATGAGTTTCAATACTTAGGCCTAATTGTTGACTCGCAGTTAAATTGGGATTCTCACCTTTATAAAGTCAAGAAAAGCGTTATCGCTGCTGTTTAAAAATTGTACTATCTGAAGCCGCTCTATTCTCAAGCCACATTAAGAAAACTTTTAACTTTTGGTGAACTTTTTATTTTTCCCTTATTTTGACAATAAAATTGTCCATCGATCGAGATGTTGCAACATGGACACCAATCTAGCTAGTCCGATTCGATAGCCCATAACCACAGGTAGATTTTGAATGTAGATTAAGGGTGAGGCTAATAGAGTGATAGCTTGTGACATTTTTATTTTTGTCTTTTTATCATTCGAGATATTGCAACAAAGACACCAATCTGACTATGTTAATTCGATGTCACTTGATCTTAGGTAGATTTTGATTGTAGATTAGAGGTGGGTCTGATGAGGTTATAGAAGTGAAGTTTTTATATTTCCCTTCTTTTTACGATAAAATCGTCCGTCATTCAAGATTTTGCCACATGGGCACCAATCTGACTCCACCGATTCGATAGTCCGTGACTATAGCTAGATTTTGATCATAGGTTAGGGGTGAGTCTAGCGAGGTTATAGGGGTCAAATTGTTAGGGGTGACATTTTTATTTTGCCCTTCGTCTAACGATAAAATAGTTTATCAATCGAGATGTTGCAATATGGTCACTAATCTGGCTAGGTCGATTCGATAGCCTATAACCATAGGTAGATTTTGAATGTAGAATAAGCGTCAGGCTAATAGAGTGATAGGGGTGACATTTTTATTTTTGCTTTCTTCTGACGATAAAATCGTTTATCATTTGAAATTTCGCCACAAGGACACCAATCTGACAATGGTAATTCGATGACACTTGATCATAGGTAGATTTTGATTATAGGTTAGGGGTGAAGTCTAATGATATTATAGAGGTTTAATTTTTATTGTTCCTTTCTTTGACTATAAAATTGTTCATCGTTCGAGATTTCACAACATGGGCACCAATCTGGCTAGTCCGATTCGATAGCCCATAACCACAGGTAGATTTTGATTGTAGATTTGGGATGAGACTAATGGGGTTATAGGAGTGACATTTTTGTTGTTTCCTTCTTCTAACGATAAAATCGTCTATCATTTGAGATTATGCCACATGGACACAAATCTGACTATGTCGATCCGATAGCCCATGACCATATGTAGGTAGATTTTGATCATAGGTTAGGAGTGAGTCTGATTAGGTTATAGGGGTTTTATGTTTTCCTTCCTCTGACGATAAAAGTTGTTCATCATTCGAGATTTTACCAAATAGACACCAATCTGGGGGCGAGTCTGATGGGGTTATAGGGGTGAAATTTTTATTTTTCCTTTATTTTTACAATTGTCCATTGTTCGAAATTTTGCAACATGGACACCAATCTGGCTAGTCTGATTCTATAGCCCATAACCATAGGTAGATTTTGATTGTAGATTAAGGGTGAGGCTAATGGGATGATAGGGGTGACATTTTCAATTTTGTCTTGTTTATCATTCGAGACTTTGCAACATAGACACCAATCTGACTATGTTAATTCGATGGCACTTGTTCATAGGTAGATTTTGATTGTAGATTAGGGCTGGGTCTGATGAGGTTATAGGGGTGCAATTTTTATGTTTCTCTTCGTTTGACGATTAATTTGTCCATCATTCGAGGTTTTGATACATGCACACTAATCTGGCTAGTCCGATTCGATAGCCCATAACCAAAGGTAGATTTTGATTGTAAGTTAAGAGTGAGGCTAATGGGGTTATAGGGGTGACATTTTTATTTTTGCCTTCTTCTGACGTTAAAATCGTTTATCATCCGAAATTTTTCCACAAGGACACCAATCTGACTATGCCGGTTCGATAGCCATGACCATAGGTAGATTTTAATTATAGGTTGGGGGTGGGTCTATTGAGATTACAGGTGTGAAATGCCATATTTGTTTCAATCACCTAAATGTCGATAACGAAGTTTGATAATTATCAATCAAAGTCGTCCATAATTCGCGATATTGCCAGATAGACGCCAATTGTCTATGTTAATTCGATGGCACTTGGAGCATAGGTAGATTTTGATTGTAGGTTTGGGGTGGGTCTGATAAGGTGAAATTTGGATTATCCCCATTTATGCCGATTCAATAACCCATGACCTTAGGCAGATTGTATTATAGGTTAGGGGTGAGTCTGATGTGGTTATAAGGGTGAAATTTTTATTTTTTCCTTCGTTCCCTTCTTTTCGAGGAAAATAAAATTTTTTCTCATAATCTTTCAGCCTAAACTTAGAATTGATTTCTTAGGTCGCATTTTATAAAGTTTTCATAGTGAGACAGACACTGGTTATTTGGCAAAATCTCTTTAGGTGAACATTTTTATCGTGGAAACAATGAAAAATGGAACATTTCACCAATATAACCTCATCAAACCCACTCCAAACATATAATCAAATTCTAATTAGCGTCATGGTTCATCAAATTGGTACAGTCAGATCGGATCAAAATCTTGATATACAAACTTTTCATCAGCTTAACGTCACGGTTGTATAGATGTCTGTTATTGACATATTTCTTTTACAAAATTGATGATTTATTTGTTACTTTTAAATCTGCTGGTATTTATCGGTTGAATATTGAAGTTAGTCTTCTTTAGCGACACATTCTACATTATCGACACATTATAATATTATCGGTGGGGTGTAAAACATAAGATCTGCATTGCCATCTTTCGACGGGGTCTGCATTACCATATTTCGCCATTAGCCTAACAACAATTTATAAATTTTGTAATGTTTGATTCACGTAAAAACTAGCTGATTGATACTGGACGTTGGTTTCAGACTATTAACGGGACTATTAATTCTAAAGCAGATTAGCTTGCATGTGTAACGTCAATTCGTTCTATTTAAAAGTTTAATCAATTTTCATTCTGATATCTATTTAGAAAGACGTAGAAAACGAATCAACCTACATAATTCGACCGTAACAAGTTAAAAAAATTTACTTACTAAAAATAATAAGAAATTAAATTTTCGAAGTGTTAATGCTTATTTATTTCCCAAATGAATATTTTAACAAAAGGTTTTTCATTCCTTTGGTATATAATGCTATTTATAATCATAACAATAACAGTGATAATAATAACAATAATAATAACAACAAAAACAAGAAGAATATACAAATAATTTTCATGTTTTCTTCCTCCTTCGAACAGTTTTGTAATGGTAATGCTGTTGTTGTTGTGTTGTAACTTTAAATGAAAAGCTAAAACTGAAAATTTAAAAATATTACAAAAGGGAAAATGGGAATTCAATTAATTAAATAATAAAAATGAAGTAAATTTATTTATGAATAAACATAAAACAGCAACAACAACACTCAAGATACGGAAAAAGGAAATATTTTAAAAAATTATTATTTTTTGGGTGAAAATCGATTTTATGTGTTTTGGGGAGTATCTTTAAAAATGTTAAAGTTTACATTTTAAATGTCAAACCAAACATGAAAACGATATAGACACACCGTGACATGCTTAAAAACCCGATTAATTTTAAAACTATAACCGCACACACAAATTCTAATTATGTGCCATAAAACCCCAAAAATTAATAATTAATCTGGCACCTCAATATAATTAAATTATATACATTACATTAACAAAACAATTGTTTATTTAAACCGAACCCGCACACCCACACAATTCGAAACCAACTAGAAAAAAATTTATAATTGCGGTTTGTGCCTCCCAGACAAACTCGCATAAATTTATTACGTCCATACAATGCTTATCACGATTACAGCAACATAATATGTAGATAGCATAACACCCGTCCATCCAATCACACACGCATAGACAAAATCTGTGCGCTTATTAAAAATACATAAATTTTATGCGTTTACATAATTAGAAAAATTTATGTAAAACACTACATTAACACTGTTATGCTATGTTATTGCTGGCAAAAATAAATTTAATTAGTTTTATTTTTATTTCGATTTAATTATTTTAATTTGTTTGTTTTTATATTTGCAATAATATGAAATTCGATAAACAGCCAACATAATTGAAATGCTATACAACATAATAACATAAATAATGGCAAATAGATTGAATTATAAAATTGAGTGTTGCATTGTAAAAATTAACCGATTAAATTAATTGTATTTCAAATTTGTATCGATTAACGGTATGGTTACGTGATCATTGCGCCTGATTCATGGTAGACGTGTCAAAAAAATGAATCGAGGATTAAACAACGCTTTTTTGAAGTTATAACTAAATTAATCTGAAACAAATTTAAACAAATCAGGTTAAGTCAATACGAAACTAAATTGACATTTAGGCGAGTTTTTGAAATTTTTCAATCAATGTCCCTTCAATTTTTTTTATGCCTTCAAGTTTCTACTTGTTCGTACTAACTTGTGTTAATGCTACTTGCCACTCAATTGCATATATTAAGGGGCAGTCATTAATTATAAACATTTTGCTCTCTCAGGTCTATTTTAGCTAAAATACATTAAAATTCTTTATCTTTCGGAAAGTTACAAGAGATCTAATACTATTTATGTGTTAGCTTTGTTTGAATTGATCTTCAAAAGTTTAACAGTAGATGTGTCTAAATTCTTATAAGAAACATCAACAACCAAAAACGAATAATAAAAACTAAACTATACAGTCCATTTACAAAAAAAAATCATCCATTTTGGTCCTATAAAGCCGGATCGTAATTATTAAAATAAATTACGGCGTCTTCACCACGGCCGTGAAATTGGCAGTATATAAGTGATTTGTACATTGTGTGTTGATTCCGAAAATCCGATTACAAGAGGAAATTGTAATATTAAAGCCGCCATTTTTTTGCGTTGCTAAAACTGAACGAATGAAATAAATAATTGATTGCCGTGTACTGTTCAACAGTTACAAATCCGCTTTAAGCCTATTCAATAAATTTGGGATCCGTCATAAGACTGTTCAATATTTTGTATGAAAATTATAATAAATGCCGTCCAGCTTTACAATTTATACCCAAATCTGTATTACCGTTCAATATTGAAATCAAAACCGAAATAAGTATTCAACATTTTCGGGAAACAACTAAATTATTATCATATTAGACCATTGCCATTGCAAAACAATCAAACTGTATTACAGTACATCATATCATCAGAATAAGGATTAGGTTACTTCAAATGGTTGAGATTCATATTGACTCTAATTTAAATCCGAGTATAAATTTTTACTTAGCATATATTATTATTGTTGTCAAAATAAACATGGCCGGCAATACATAATGGACTTAATAAGGACTATCAGTCAATATATATCATCAGAATAAGGATTAGGTTACTTCAAATGGTTAAGATTCATATTTACTCTTATTTAAATCAGAGTATAAATTTTGTACTTAACATTCATTGTTGTTGTTGTCAATATAAACATGGCCGACAATACATAATGGACTTAATAAGGACTATTAGTCAATATTTATCATCAGAATAAGGATTAGGTTACTTCAAATGGTTAAAATTCTTATTGACTCTAATTTAAATCCGAGTATAAATTTTTACTTAGCATATATTATTATTGTTGTCAAAATAAACATGGCCGGCAATACATAATGGACTTAATAAGGACTATCAGTCAATATATATCATCAGAATAAGGATTAGGTTACTTCAAATGGTTAAGATTCATATTTACTCTTATTTAAATCAGAGTATAAATTTTGTACTTAACATTCATTGTTGTTGTTGTCAATATAAACATGGCCGACAATACATAATGGACTTAATAAGGACTATTAGTCAATATTTATCATCAGAATAAGGATTAGGTTACTTCAAATGGTTAAAATTCTTATTGACTCTAATTTAAATCCGAGTATAAATTTTTACTTAGCATACATTGTTGTTGTTGTCAAAATAAACATGGCCGACAATACATAATGGACTTAATAAGGACTATAAGGCAATATATATATCATTAGAATAAGGATTAGGTTACTTCAAATGGTTGAGATTCATACTGACTCGTATTTAAATCACAGTATAAATTTTTACTTAGCATACATTGTTGTTGTTGTCAAAATAAACATGGCCGACAATACATAATGGACTTAATAAGGACTATAAGTCAATATATATCATCAGAATAAGGATTAGGTTACTTCAAATGGTTGAGGTTCTTATTGACTCTTATTTAAATCCGTGTATAAATTTTTTACTTAGCATACATTGTTGTTGTTGTCAAAATAAACATGGCCGGCAATACATAATGGACTAATTAAGGACTATAAGTCAATATATATCATCAGAATAAGGATTAGGTTAATTCAAATGGTTAGGATTCATATTGACTCTTATGTAAATCAGAGTATAAATTTTGTACTTAGCATACATTGTTGTTGTTGTCAAAATAAACATGGCCGGCAATACATAATGGACTTAATAAGGACTATAAGTCAATATATATCATCAGAATAAGGATTAGGTTACTTCAAATGGTTGAGATTCATATTAACTCTTATTTAAATCAGAGTATAAATTTTGTACTTAGCATACATTGTTGTTGTTGTCAAAATAAACATGGCCGACAATACATAACGGACTTAATAAGGACTATTAGTCAATATATATCATCAGAATAAGGATTAGGTTACTTCAAATGGTTGAGATTCATACTGACTCTTATTTAAATCAGAGTATAAATTTTGTACTTAGCATACATTGTTGTTGTTGTCAAAATAAACATGGCCGGCAATACATAATGGACTTAATAAGGACTATAAGTCAATTTATAACATCAGAATAAGGATTAGGTTACTTCAAATGGTTGAGATTCATATTGACTCTAATTTAAATCCGAGTATAAATTTTTACTTAGCATACATTGTTGTTGTTGTCAAAATAAACATGGCCGGCAATACATAATGGACTTAATAAGGACTATAAGTCAATATTTATCATCAGAATAAGGATTAGGTTACTTCAAATGGTTGAGATTCTTATTGACTCTAATTTAAATCCGAGTATAAATTTTGTACTTAGCATACATTGTTGTTGTTGTCAAAATAAACATGGCCGACAATACATAATGGACTTAATAAGGACTATAAGTCAATATATATCATCAGAATAAGGATTAGGTTACTTCAAATGGTTAAGATTCTTATTGACTCTAATTTAAATCCGAGTATAAATTTTGTGCTTAGCATACATTGTTGTTGTTGTCAAAATAAACATGGCCGGGAATACATAATGGACTTAATAAGGACTATAAGTCAGCATCTTCATCAGCATTTTCATCAGCATAAGGATCAGGTTACTTCAAATGGTTGGGATTCACATTGACTCTAACTTAAATCCGAGTATACATTTTTTACTTGGCGTACATTGTTGTTGTTGTCAAAATAAACATGGCCGACAATACATAATGGACTTAATAAGGATTACCAGTCAATATATATCATCAGAATAAAGATTACGTTACTTCAAATGGTTGAGATTCATATTGACTCTTATTTAAATCCTAGTATAAATTTTGTACTTAGCATACATTGTTGTTGTTGTCAAAATAAACATGGCCGGCAATACATAATGGACTTAATAAGGACTATAAGTCAATATATATCATCAGAATAAGGATTAGGTTACTTCAAATGGTTGAGATTCATATTGACTCTTATTTAAATCAGAGTATAAATTTTTCACTTATAGCATACATTGTTGTTGTTGCCAAAATAAACATGGCCGGCAATACATAATGGACTTAATAAGGACTATAAGACAATATTTATCATCAGAATAAGGATTAGGTTATTTCAAATGGTTGAGATTCTTATTGACTCTAATTTAAATCCGAGTATAAATTTTTACTTAGCATACATTGTTGTTGTTGTCAAAATAAACATGGCCGGCAATACATAATGGACTTAATAAGGACTATAAGTCAGCATCTTCATCAGCATTTTCATCAGCATAAGGTTCAGGTTACTTCAAATGGTTGGGATTCATATTGACTCTAACTTAAATCCGAGTATACATTTTTTACTTAGCATACATTGTTGTTGTTGTCAAAATAAACATGGCCGGCAATACATAATGGACTTAATAAGGACTATAAGTCAATATATATCATCAGAATAAGGATTAGGTTACTTCAAATGGTTAGGATTCACATTGACTCTTATTTAAATCAGAGTATAAATTTTTCACTTAGCATACATTGTTGTTGTTGCCAAAATAAACATGGCCGGCAATACATAATGGATTTAATAAGGACTATAAGACAATATTTATCATCAGAATCAGGATTAGGTTACTTCAAATGGTTGAGATTCTTATTGACTCTAATTTAAATCCGAGTATAAATTTTTACTTGGCATACATTGTTGTTGTTGTCAAAATAAACATGGCCGACAATACATAATGGACTTAATAAGGACTATTAGTCAATATATATCATCAGAATAAGGATTAGGTTACTTCAAATGGTTAGGATTCATATTGACTCTTATTTAAATCAGAGTATAAATTTTTCACTTAGCATACATTGTTGTTGTTGCCAAAATAAACATGGCCGGCAATACATAATGGATTTAATAAGGACTATAAGACAATATTTATCATCAGAATAAGGATTAGGTTATTTCAAATGGTTGAGATTCTTATTGACTCCAATTTAAATCCGAGTATAAATTTTGTACTTAGCATACATTGTTGTTGTTGTCAAAATAAACATGGCCGGCAATACATAATAAACTTAATAAGGACTATTAGTCAATATATATCATCAGAATAAGGATTAGGTTACTTCAAATGGTTGAGATTCTTATTGACTCTAATTTAAATCCGAGTATAAATTTTTACTTGGCATACATTGTTGTTGTTGTCAAAATAAACATGGCCGACAATACATAATGGACTTAATAAGGACTATTAGTCAATATATATCATCAGAATAAGGATTAGGTTACTTCAAATGGTTAGGATTCACATTGACTCTTATTTAAATCAGAGTATAAATTTTTCACTTAGCATACATTGTTGTTGTTGTCAAAATAAACATGGCCGGCAATACATAATGGATTTAATAAGGACTATAAGGCAATATTTATCATCAGAATCAGGATTAGGTTACTTCAAATGGTTGAGATTTATATTGACTCTTATTTAAATCAGAGTATAAATTTTGTACTTAGCATATATTGTTGTTGTTGTCAAAACAAACATGGCCGGCAATACATAATGGACTTAATAAGGACTATTAGTCAATATATATCATCAGAATAAGGATTAGGTTACTTCAAATGGTTGAGATTCTTATTGACTCTAATTTAAATCCGAGTATAAATTTTTACTTGGCATACATTGTTGTTGTTGTCAAAATAAACATGGCCGACAATACATAATGGACTTAATAAGGACTATTAGTCAATATATATCATCAGAATAAGGATTAGGTTACTTCAAATGGTTGAGATTCTTATTGACTCTAATTTAAATCCGAGTATAAATTTTTACTTGGCATACATTGTTGTTGTTGTCAAAATAAACATGGCCGACAATACATAATGGACTTAATAATGACTATAAGTCAGCATCTTCATCAGCATTTTCATCAGCATAAGGATCAGGTTACTTCAAATGGTTGGGATTCATATTGACTCTAACTTAAATCCGAGTATACATTTTTTACTTGGCATACATTGTTGTTGTTGTCAAAATAAACATGGCCGACAATACATAATGGACTTAATAAGGATTACCAGTCAATATATATATCATCAGAATAAGGATTAGGTTACTTCAAATGGTTGAGATTCATATTGACCCTTATTTAAATCCAAGTATAAATTTTTTACTTAGCACACATTATTGTTGTTGTCAAAATAAACATGGCCGACAATACATAATGGACTTAATAAGGACTATAAGTCAATATATATCATCAGAATAAGGATTAGGTTACTTCAAATGGTTGAGGTTCTTATTGACTCTTATTTAAATCCGTGTATAAATTTTTTACTTAGCATACATTGTTGTTGTTGTCAAAATAAACACGGCCGACAATACATAATGGACTTAATAAGGACTATAAGTCAATATATATCATCAGAATAAGGATTAGGTTACTTCAAATGGTTAGGATTTACATTGACTCTTATTTAAATCAGAGTATAAATTTTTCACTTAGCATACATTGTTGTTGTTGTCAAAATAAACATGGCCGAAAATACATAATGGACTTAATAAGGACTATAAGGCAATATATATATCATTAGAATAAGGATTAGGTTACTTCAAATGGTTGAGATTCTTATTGACTCTTATTTAAATCAGAGTATAAATTTTTACTTAGCATACATTATTGTTGTTGTCAAAATAAACATGGCCGGCAATACATCTGTGGTTATAAGGCGTAACCGCTTAAGTCGATTTTACCAATTTTTCAGAGGAGACCGTTAAAATTAAAATCAATTTTCTGAAAAAACTATTCAAGCTTTTTAGAAAGTATAAATGGGAGTTAATAGTGTATATCAAACTTTAAATTATCAGGATTTCTGGATTGTTTGTAAGCGATAGTTTTAAAAATAAAACATAAACAAAAATTTAAGCGGTTACTCCATACGTTATTTATTTAACATTTGTAACTTAAGACAGTTTAAGTGATTAGTGTATATAAATATTATGACTTTTTTAAAGCTATGTCAACTTAATCTATTAGTGCATATTAATATACTACCATTTCCAGTTTTTAAAATAGTTTAAGCTATTATTCCAGATAAAATTAATAAAAACTCCCAACTTAAGAAAAAATTATATGATTTTTTTTATTTTTATTTTAAAATTAAAGTTCAGAAATAATACATTATAAAACGAAATTCAACAAATTTAATGCAGAAGATGATATATTTCAATATTTGTTTATGATAAAAGATAGATTGGTATTTCAAGACTCAATCCTCCTCTACTAAATCTGGATGAATATTTAGCATATCTCTCGTTTTTAAGTTTTTATAAAATTCGTGAAAACACGGATCGATTAATGGAAGCATGTCTATTAAATCTTTCTTTTTTTCGAAACTAATACATTGGTCAAAGTCTTCTATGTCCAAATCATGATGCGTTAATGACCTTATTCCTCGGCGGCGTATGTTCAGTTCCTTAAATGGTTCATCATCATTTAAGGAGTTTTTGTAGCTTATAATACCAAAATTACCTTTAGTGTACCGGAGCCATTTCACATCTTTCCATATGAATTTTTCGCAAGTTTTACTTGTACCACGCCACATAAATGTATTTTTAACAATCGCGCAAAAGTTATAAAAATCGTTTATCTGCATTTCGATTACTTTAAATATTTGTTTAGTACCAGCTGACCGGACGAACTGATACCAGTCCCTCGGATGGTGGATTTTAACGGAAGTTTTTTTTTCTTCCTTTCAATGACGGAGTGGTCTACATCACACTCCATGTGTGTATGACCTGGAACTAAGAATTTGTGATCGATTGTGTGTATATTGTCACAATTCTCGATGAACATTAAGAACATTGCAGCGACATACGAATTCTTGTTCTGTCCTACGCATGAATCACTGTATAGTGTCACTGAATTTATATTACTTCCGACGCACTTTAAATTTTTAAAGAGGCACGAAGCAATGTTATTTCCACCACGTGCTCCAATTGCTTCATGCCACATATAACAGAATGCCTCGTTCGAAGCACAGTCATGAATCGTTAAATTGTACGTGTATAATTGCCGTTTATAAAAACTCACCGATGTTTGGATGTGCGGTGTCGGAAGATATTGCTGCAAGTCAAACGTATACATTTTAGATGTTGCATTAGTTTTTGCTTTCATTTTGTCAGCATCTTTTGCTTTGTAAGCTAAATCAGCTTCCATGTGATGTTGTTTTTGTTCTGCAATTAGGTTGGTCTTCTCTTCGGATATAGGATCAGCAGTATCGATTTTACAGTTTAGGATGTCACATCGATTGCATGTATCGATGCTTGGCGATTTGAATTTTAAATTCATCCCTGAAAAAGAATAATAAATTATCAGTTTAGTGTTATATGAAAATCCATTGGCATACATACCTTTGAAAACCATTAAATATTTGCTTAGGCTTACAGGTCTATCGCTTTGTTCGCAGTATAATCCATGCATTGTGGAAATTGATAGATCCGCGTGTAAATAACGAATGCTTGTGTGACGACGAGAATAGTGGCTCTCATACGCCGGAAAACTATTAATATGATCTTTTATTGCTTGTATATGTTCCTCAGTTAGTTTGTTATGAGGCTCAAATTTTCCTCGGTTATCAGTAAATGGAGAATCAGGTGAAGTAATTTTTTTTTTAATAACACTTTTAATAAAGCTTTCAGTCTCACCAAAACATTTGCGGAAACATTTTTGGCAAACAATTTGTTTTTGACTATTTAAAATGACGTAATACACCATGGTGTTTGCTCTATTACGTGGTGACACTAAAGATTTTTTTAGCTTCTGTGTTTTCTTTTCTACTATATCAATAAAAGATGAAATATATAAAATTCGTTGATTATACGAACCAAGAGCCCAGTAGTGGTCGAATAATTTCTTTTGTTCTTCATCAGATATTTTCTCCTTACATTTTTTTTGGCAATTCTCAATGCGTTCAAATTTTCGTTCTGGAATTATTTTTCCTTTTACAGTTGTATACGATTTTCCCAGATTGCGGTTAATTTTTTTACGATTTCTTTTCGATTTTATGTCCAATGAAGTGTCGTTATTGTCCAGGGTATTTTCTATTTGTAAGGCCATTTGAGAAATATTTTCATCTGTTTCAGTTTCACTCGTTGACCCTTTTGAATATGATGGTAAAAAATTAGGATCCTCTAAAGAGTCATCGTACGATTCGAAATCTGATATATCCTCATTATTATTTTTTATAGTATCTTTTTTAAGTTCATATATGATTTTCAATTTATTGATATTATCACCTAGGTCGAAATTAAATCCAATAAAAATATTTGAAGCAGTTTCATCTAAGACGGGCGGATCGAAAACATTACCATCAATGATTTCTTTTTGCTGTTTTACTTTTGATGTGCTTGCTGTTCCTGTAATACGAGTATCGACTGCTCCTACTTATATAAAATAATATTATGTCAATTAACTTATTGAATTAAAAATTAAATTACTCGGTCGAACACTCACACCCACACATACACACAGACAAACACATACTCAAACGCGCGCGCGCGCGCGCACACACACACACACACACACACACATGACGGTTGATTAGATACTTACTAATTTCCTTTGATCGCTGCTCCAACCGAAGATGTTGTACGTTTTTAGTTTGGTTTTTATGCAACATTTCTAACATCAACTTTGCTCGCGAACTCATTTTAACACAAAATTTTAGTGGCGTAATCACTTAATTAACACACTAGTTTTAAAATGTTCCCTGCGTATGCACCTTAAATGTACTTAGTCAAACGGTTTTTGTGTAAATAAATTCGGCGTAACCACTTAAAATTAAATAAATTTCCCTTTTAACTTACTTTTATTATGCACTAATACCTTAAATTATTTTAGGTATAATTATAGTTAAAATTATATTTTGCACTATCACCTTAAGTACTTATATTAATCAAATTTCAAATAAATCATATTTGCACTAACCACTTAAGTAAAATTAGGTTTTACGCCTTACTATGCAATTATTCACAATTTAATAAATCTGTACTGACTCTAATATTATTTCTCGAGCTTAGGTCAATTTTTAAGACTTAGGCGGTTAGTACAAAAACATAAAAATTATTTCAATATAATTAAGCTATTACGTGTTTTTTTCTTTATTCTCTATTTTCGTTAATAATCATCCGATTTCATTTTTGTTATTGTGTATATATGTAATAAAATGCGGCGCTTCTCATGGTTGCAGTAGCTTGTTTTTAGCTTATGTCGACTTAAGCTATTACGCCTTGTGACCACAGACATAATGGACTTAATAAGGACTATAAGTCAGCATCTTCATCAGCATTTTCATCAGAATAAGGATTAGGTTACTTCAAATGGTTGGGATTTATATTGACTCTAACTTAAATCCAAATATAAATTTTTTACTTAGCATACATTGTTGTTGTTGTCAAAATAACATGGCCGCAATACATAATGGACTTAATAAGGACTATCAGTCAATATATATCATCGATATAACGATCAGGTTACTTCCAATGGTTGGGATTCATATTGACTCTAATTTAAATCCGATTATAAATTTTTTACTTAGCATACATTGTTGTTGTTGTCAAAATAAACATGGCCGGCAATACATAATTGACTTAATAAGGACTATAAGTCAATATATATCATCAGAATAAGGATTAGGTTACTTCAAATGGTTAGGATTCATATTGACTCTTATTTAAATCCGAGTATAAATTTTTCATTAAGCATACATTGTTGTTGTTGTCAAAATAAACATGGCCGGCAATACATAATTGACTTAATAAGAAATATAAGTAAACATATTTTATCAGAATACGGATTAGGTTACTTCAAATAGTTGGGATTCATATTGACTCTTATTTAAAATATCGGTACTTTACCTCCAGTTTACACGATTGCTAAGCAGAAGGATGTAGCAAATTTGTGGTAATGTAAATGTCGTCGTTTATGTTCCTTACTCAAGGTTTAGCATAACCAATCAAGACAGCATCCAGGACTAGTCCAACATCATTATGTAAATCACATTAACGTTATTCATTTTCGTTTATTTCGACCTAGAAGGTAATATCTTCAACTATTTCTAATGTACTTGACCGTCATGTGTTGATTTTTAAATTTTTTTTGGTTTATTTAATTACCGTTAATTTTACATGAACTTTAATTGATACTCATTTCATGAATTGGTTGAGAGTGATTCAACCAACTATCTGATGAGAAATTAGAAAACCTCATTTCGAGTTTTTTGGAAATCGGTCAGTCAGTGTTTAGATAGACCAGCGTGTGGTCAAAAAAATATATTTTGTTTTGTGTAAAGTTTTTTATTTGCAAGTTCTAAACTTTTGAATTGAAATTAGTATTTCCATTTTTGCGACAATGAAGTACTGAATGTTTGTAAAATTTAATTTGAAAGGCGTTATTAAACAGGTAAATAACGATAGTCGGTTGCTACCGATAACCTGTGAAACTGAAAATTTTGACGCTAAGCGGCTTTTTTTTACGGACCTAGATAGCATTTACCTCGTTAGGGCCTATGGGCCAATTTAAGTTAGTTAGGTTAGGGTGAAATGTTTGTCTAAACGTTTTACATTTACAACCATGGTCAGTTCTGCTCGAGTGGTGGGTAGATCGGGCAACCCACTATTTCGGGGTCGGAATACCCCAATTCATATGTTTTCTCCATTTTATTTAATTACTTTTGTTTCTTAATGTGGTATACTAGGCTGTAAGGGTACCATAAAACCCACGCCGTTTCCCTCTACCCGACTGAGCTGGGGGAACTAATGCCGAATAGGGTACCACACAAAAATGGTAATTATGTAAAACTATGTTAGATTACTCGGGACGTTGATGTCAAAAGCAATTGTCTACGCAATTATCGACGTCACAACACTGCATTTAACTTTATTTTGTTTACTCGACACTTTCACATTTATGGTAACTAGGAACCAAATCTTCAGTCACATCATCAGGCTATAGATGAGATGATCAATTTTTTCAAATCAATAATTTTATAAGATCGAATCTAAACTTAATTTAAAAATTCTTTCAGATATTTCATCAATATAGCAGAGTCACAAAATCAAAACTTACACTCTATTTTGAAATAAGCTTGTTGCAGTAGTTAAATATTGTGAAAAGAACTAATTTCTTTTTGTGGCCAGTTCATTGGGAAGGAAACATAAAAATTTTGCACTTTTAATATACAGAACCTACGATTTATATACTGTCATTTTGATCCAAATCTGTACAAGTTACCGTAACGGAATTACTACGTGGGTCAGTAAGTTTTATGGTTTGAAATACATTTTATTATTCAATATAATCTCCCTGAACTTCATAGGGTGGATGTTGCGTTGTCTTTTTCTCACGAGAAATAATTTTTTCCTTCAGTAAACCAAATCTTTTCTCATGAATTTTTACATGCAGCTGGTCGAAAAAGTTACAATAATAATATGAGTTTACGTATTTACTAGTTTGGAGGTAATCCGCGAACAAAATTCCTTTCGTATCCCAAAAAACTTGTCTGAGCCTCTTGTTTTGATTCATAATCATGGTGGTAGTCCCAAGTCTAATCCATAGTGATGAAACGAAGTTCAAAATTTATTTTTAATTTTTCTAAAACGCTCCAAATGTTGCTGTGAAAGTTGCATTCAAATGTGTTTTTTGCCATTGTTATAGCGAATGCAGCACTCATTATGCACACAGCTTTCTGAAACCCAAAACTTAGGTCACAATATTGCTCACACTACCTAATGAGATCCTTAGGTCTTATACTAAATCTCTCTCCGTTAATCGACGATCTTCAAACACCGTAAGCTGTATTTTTGCTATGATTACTGGTTCGATGCACTTTGAGGACGTCATTTACGTCGAGCATCTTCAACATAAATTGCAAATCTACTAGTGCTATCTCTTATCGAACGCCAAAACTTACTGAGCAACCTAGTATATTATGAATTTTAATCTTCCGTGAAACAGTCTAACTCGTATTCTTGTTAATTATATCACAGAAATGTAATAAAATAAATTTTTCTAAATTTCCACAACCAACTCACATAAAATTTAAAACCTAATCAGCATAAAGTAATTTCATTAAAATTCAATTAATTTATATAATTTTTCGAAAATCGGAGAATAACACAAATTTTAATTGATTTAACTTTTATCGCAACAAAATGAAAACAAATTTCCCGAAAAGTACAAAAAAAAATGGAAAATCAATCATAATCAGATAAATATTTGAAATACTTTTCCAACACTTTTCACGAACTTAGACTTTTTAATTTTAAATTCAATAAAACTTTATTTTATAAAATCATCAAAATACCAAATACCAATTGAGTTAGATACCTTCTAGTGCAAAATATCTTAAGGCACTTTTGTTTCCTGTATACTCGGAAAAACTTTTAGAGCATAAAAAATTCTTCCGCTAGATTTTCATGAGTTTAGTATATTTCGAGAGTGGTGTGGTTGTAATATCATAATTTGAAATACATTCTCCGAATATGGTAAAACACATAATTTTAATTAATTTTTTATGTACACAAATTTATTTTAATTGTACGCTTTCATCGAATTGTATATCGATGGGTTAATTCAATTTATGTTGTTTTGCACTTCAATTAAGGCAACAATTACAAATAATAATGTGTTTAATGTTTTTATAAAAAACTTTTTTTTATGTAAATCAATTTATTAGCTTTTATGTGTTAATATGGTCCAAATGCACATACGAAAATATTTAATTGATGATTTTGATTGTAAACTCGAAAATGTAAATAGTATTGAACGAGAAGACCACACTTTCCGATGCAGACGTCTTGGATTTTCACGTCTTGGATAAGAATGAAGTTTACGACACGATCCGTTATACTGAAATAATTGCCATTATATGCAAGTAAGGTAACAAACCGAAACCCAAAGTTCGTTTTAATTAAGAGGACCTCAATATTCATACCACGCTAGATAAATTAACCGAGACCATCCAAAGTTTCATGACGATGATGGAAAGGAAAATGAGCATGATGATGCAAAATATGAATACGCTTATGCAAATAATAGTTAAAAATCAAAAATGACGGTTCTAAAAATAGCTATTTGGAATGCGAACGGGCTTCCGCAACATAAAGCTGAGGTGCACACCTTTCTTATCGAACAAAATATAGACATCATGTAATTATCTGAAACACACTTCACCAAAAACAATTTTTTTAATATTACCGGCTATTCCGTTTATGACACCAAACATCCGGATGGAAAAGCACACGGCGACACCGCAGTCTTGATAAAAAGAAGATCAAAGCTACAACTATTTGTTTGGACGAATGGTCTGGGAAATTTGTAATATCAGCTGTTTACTGTCCACCGAAACATGCAATTAAAAAAAAGCAATTTATCGACTACTTTAATCAGTTGGGAATCAAATTTCTAGCAGGAGGTGATTAAAACGCTAAACATGTGCAATGGGATTCGAGGTTGACGTCACCCAAGGGCAAGCAACTCTACGAAGCAATAAACGAGAAAAACCTAGATTATTTATCATCTGTACATCCCACTTATTGGCCTACCGATAGAAAGAAAATTCCTGATTTAATAGATTTCTGTGTAATACGAGGAATAGCACGCACCAATGCTCAAGTCGTTGACTGTTATGATTTATCATCAGACCACTCACCAATAATCGTAACACTAAGTACGCAAGCATTAAAAACTGAACCACCCCAACGTTTAACAAACAAACTAACGAAATGGGTTCTGTATAGAAACACAGTAGACGTAAATTGTCATCTGGGTGTCCCACTGCAAACACCATAAGATATCGATGCCGCGATAGAAAACTTAAGACCAATAATGGAAATGGCTGCAAAAAAAGCTACTCCGGAGTACAAAAATTTCGGAAAAAAATAGTAAGCTTTCAAGTAACATTCAAAAGTTATTGGCAGATAAGCGGGCAACTCGGCGGCTGTGGCAGCTGCACCAATCTCCTTTTCATAAATGGAAATTAAATAGAGCTATTAAAGCTCTAAGAGAAGCAATACGGGAAGAACACAATCTTAGAATGCAGAATTACCTAAGTGAGCTCATAGCAACAGAGAAAACAGATTACTCACTGTGGAAGGCAGCAAGAAATTTAAAACGGCCAGAGCTATCGAACCCACCGGTAAGGAAACCAGATGGTCATGGCCAGAAGTGATTTACAAAAGGCTATCGCTTTCTCTAACCATCTACAAAAAGTGTTCACTCCAACCCAAATCCAGTAAAATTTAAATGGATTTGTGTCAAAAAGGTTATCAAAAACAGGATAAATCCTAAGAAAGCTCCAGGCCATGATCTAATAACTGGAAAAATGATCAAAGAATTACCCGATAGATGCATAAAATATATTTTTAATGCGATTGTGAGATGTGGATACTTTCCCCAAAAATGTAAAATATCTCAAATTATCATGATTCCTAAGCCAATAAGTCTACTTCCGATAATTTCGAAGCTCTTTGAAAAGATGCTACTAGAAGAACTAATACCTATACTAACTGTAGGTCGCATTATACCAGATCACCAATTTGGATTTAGAGAGCAGCACGGCACAATAGAACAGATGCACAGAATTGTAAACACAATTAAGCTCTCCTTAGAAGAAAAGAAATATTGCTCGGCAGTTTTCTTGGATATTGCGCAAGCTTTCAACAAAGTATGTCATGAAGGATTAAATTACAAAATTAAAACTCTTCTGTCTAGACAATTTCATGCAATTCTTGAAAACTACTTAGCCCAAAGGATGTTCCAGGTGAAACAAAGTACGGCCACTACTGATTTAACCGAGATAAAGGCAGGAGTACCGCAAGGTAGTGTATTGGGACCTAACAATAGGAAGGATAGGAAAATTTTTTTTGGGGCAGAACGACCCGGTTTCAGACACCTAGAGATCGTACGGCACAACACAATTCTAATCTACTTCTAATCTGCTATAGAGGAAAGATAATGTTGCAGTTTTTCCAGGCGAAAAAAAATTAAAATATGTTGTGCTCAAATGTACAAAGTTTTGATCAATTATGACAGGTTATTAAGTTTTGAATGAAACAGCGTTTAAATTGGATTAAAATGTTCTCCAGTTTTGCGGTAATCAACGATCAAACTTTTGAGCAATTTCCAGCTATAAATCGATGTTCGCGCTTTCTATAACCAATTTGCTCATAATTTCTTCTTCAACGTGACATTCTAAGCAACGTTGATCAATTCCAGTCAATTTCAGGCGAATAAATTTTTTTTGTTTTTCTTCAAATTTAGCAAGGCTAACCCCTTGCCGTTTTTTCAGGCGAAAAAAAATCAAAAAAAAATTGGTCCTCAAATGTACAAAGCTTTGATTAATCCTGAAAGGTTATTAAGTTTTGAATGAATCAGCGTTGAAATTTGATTAAAATGGTGTCAGGTTTTGCTGTAATCAGCGATCAAAATTTTGAGCAATTTTCAGCTATAAATCGGTGTCCGCGTTTTCTATAACCAATTTGCTCATAATTTCTTCTTCAACGTGACATTCTAAGCAACGTTGATCAATTCTAATCAATTTCAGGCTAATATTTTTTTCCGATTTTTATCAAATTTAGCAAGGCTAACCACTTGCCGTTTTTCCAGGCGAAAAAAATCAAAAAAAAATTGGTGTTCAAACGTACAAAGTTTTTATTAATCCTGAAAGGTTATTAAGTTTTGAATGAATCAGCGTTGAAATTTGATTAAAATGGTGTCAGGTTTTGCTGTAATCAGCGATCAAAATTTTGAGCAATTTTCAGCTATAAATCGGTGTCCGCGTTTTCTATAACCAATTTGCTCATAATTTCTTCTTCAACATGACATTCTAACCCACGTTGATCAATTCTAATCAATTTCAGGCGAATAAAATTTTAAATTTTTCTTCAAATTTAGCGAGGCTAACCCCTTGCCGTTTTTCCAGGCGAAAAAAATCGAAAAAATTTGGTGCTCAAATGTACAAAGTTTTGATTAATCCTGAAAGGTTATTAAGTTTTGAATGAAACAGCGTTTAAATTTGATTAAAATGTTGTCCAGTTTTGCTGTAATCAACGATCAAACTTTTGATCAATTTTCAGCTATAAATCGGTGTCCGCGTTTTCTATAACCAATTTGCTCATAATTTCTTCTTCAACGAGACATTCTAAGCTACGTTGATCAATTCCAATCAATTTCAGGCGAATACATTTTTTTTGTTGTTCTTCAAATTTAGCGAGGCTAACCGCTTGCTGTTTTTCCAGGCGAAACAAATCAAAAAAAAATTGGTGCTCAAATGTACAAAGTTTTGATTAATCCTGAAAGGTTATTAAGTTTTGAATGAAACAGCGTTTAAATTTGATTAAAATGTTGTCCAGTTTTGCTGTAATCAACGATCATACTTTTGAGCAATTTACAGCTATAAATCGATGTCCGCGCTTTCTATAACCAATTTGCGCATAATTTCTTCTTCAATGTGACGACGTTGCGCTCCGGTTTATGAGAATCATAAATACATTTTTAAATTCCAAATGTATCCACGAATGTTAGTTTATCCCCGGAGTGCGGGTTAGGACATGCCACAGAAAAACCAAGAACTCGAAGATCCAGCATTGCAATTTAAAAGATTTAAACTCTCCCCGGTATGCGTATGATCCACCACCGTATTTAGTCAGGCATGCCTCTAAGGCATGGCCGCAGCCATATTCAGACATACCAGTAAGAATTTTACATTTGTATTGCCAATAAGTTTTGGGGTACACAAATAACAGCCTAGTTTACTACCTTAAGAAACAAAAGTAATTAAATAAAATGGAGAAAACATATGAATTGGGGTATTCCGATCCCGAAATAGTGGGTTGCACGATCTACCCACCACTTGAGCAGAACTGACCATGGTTATAAATGTAAAACGTTTTGACAAACATTTCACCCTAACCTAATTAACTTAAATTGGCCCATAGGCCCTAACGTGGGGTAGTATTAGTAAAAGTTTGATAATGGTATATGCTATCTAGGTCCGTTAAAAAGCCGCTTAGCGTCAACAATTTATTTTTCACAGGCTGTCGGTAGCAAACCACTATCGTTATTTACCTGCTTAATTACGCCTTCCAAATTAAATTTTACAAACACTCAGTACTTCATTGTCGCCAAAAATGGAAATACTAATTTCAATTCAAAAGTTTAGGAACTTGCAAACAAAAAAACTTAACACAAAACAATTTATTTTTTACCACATGCTGGTCTATCTAAACACTGACTGACCGTTTTCCAAAAAACTCAAAATGCGGTTTTCTAATCTCTTATCAGAAAGTTGGTTGAGAGGGGAAATAATATTTTGTTTGTACTTAAATTGAAAATTCACTCTCAATCAATTCATGAAATCAAAAATGAATATGAATTAGTTCACGATCCGATTCTCACGTTCCAAGTTCTAACACATGTCTTCGATCAAAAGCAAAACCTAGTTATGCATCTCTTCATTCAACTTCAAATTTCTGGGATTCCCAGAACTGACAAGAATTCGATGAAAATTGGCTTCTGATATGTCATCCTTGTAATTGTTCCACAATTCACGTGGATTCGATAGGAAGCATGTCGAAATAGTGATAGCAAATAATGTGCGTATCTGACTTGGAGATATAGAAATAATTGTTTCAGCGATTATCATGTCTCCGCAATGAGTACCGTTTTCAAGCAAATTGAACTGTTGCCATGCAGCACAAAATGTTGGGCACACTACACCATGGAAGTCATTCAAATGACCTCGGTCGTGTAATACCGTGGCATCTCAGAGTACAGCAATGTTCGTGCAAACGGATCACTTTAACAAACTGAAGTAAAACTGGTCAATGTTGCCGCTGGAGGTGTTTCAGCACAATGAGCAACATTTGATGTGTTGAAATAAACCATTTGACCATTCTTCCGATGCACCGCTAAATGTGCAACAGTGGAATGACGTTCATTAGAATGAGAATATATGCCAAATCAACCTAATTTCAGCTAACTTATCGACCAACTTGAAAGTGCGTGGTTTCATCGTCGGTACTGGGAGTTTGAGCGCCTTGAATGTAAGGAAAGAAGTGGTGAATACAGAACAATCCAAGTGTTTTCGTGATCGACACCGATACAGTGGATACCCATCATTGCCAGTGATAGTCTCCGCCGTCAAATTTCGTGGATATCACTTAAAACACTTGTCGTCGACCATGGACGGTGATTGGGGGTTGATGGCGTCACACAGACCGTGAATCGGTGTTCGTAATTACAACATCATGCAGGTCTGGATCGGTTTCGGGATCAGGAATTTCGAGACATATGTTGTCATCTATTTGGTCTGGTCGAATTCTTTCGACTAACAAAATAAGAATGTGTGCATGCGGCAAGCCTCGTTCCTGTCATTCAATCGAATACATCTAGTATCTAGTTGAAGACGTGTGGTGATTTCGTGTCGATCATTTGATGTTTGTCCGAGGAGCAGCAGTTGAACATTTTCTGTCCATTTAGGATTGCACGTAAAGGTAATGAATAGAACTGGGCGACCGTAATGATGCGGGGTGCAATCGACGTCGCCGGTAGGAAAGTCAATCGACCAACATACGCTGCATCTCCTTCGGTGCTGATTGCATCATGTAAATGAATAAATTTCTCCGAACTCTGCGTTTCGATTTTGACGTACATGTCGATGCAATATTGCTGAAGCAATATCGACGAAATCACAGCAAACAGTTATCTGCATTTTAACGAATCAGCAAACGATATGCGTAATAATTCATCGAACTGAACTTCTTGCTAGTTTCCTCATCTGAAATGAAATCAATGAAATTAATAACATGTTGAAATGAAAATTATGATATCGATATTCAGCACTCAATGGATTTATCATGTTGATATTGAAGTTATCACTTATCACCATCGTCTCATTGCCAAAACATCGTCGTGTATTTTGTCCAGTGTCGCGACGTGTAAGCACAATATCGCTCGTTTCCGAGTGTTCACCAACAATCGCAATTGCAGCTTCATCTATTGTTGTAGCGTTGAATTACGCCTTTGTAGTCATCACTTGGTATGCTATCCAACGCTGTTTTGAACATCTGAACCAATGCATTATGTTCTTGAAGTTTGCTGCAGATCCTGAACTATTGCTTTTTTCATTTCCGTATTGATCGTTTCACGCCGATCAAGTCCTCCATATTGCCTATGAAGTAAATTTGGAGGAATTTAAGCTGTATGTCTTCAAGCGGTTACAATGATCCAATTCGATGGTGAACTTGGCTTTGGATCTATAAAGTAGAAGGCGAAATCAGAATTACTGATTTATGATCGCCAAAAAAAATTAACGTTTACTCTCTCGAGAAGAAATGACCTTGAATGTTGGATTGAATCCGCGTGCTTTGATAATGTCTGCTGAAAATGACGTCATTTGAACACATCCGTTGTATCTTGCTTCTTCACTTAGTGCTCGTTAGAACATGTCGTGATTCTGGTGTTTCGCCATGAAGCAATGGCTCAGATGGCGGAGGCAATACTGGTAATTTCATCTTGCCACTGAGATAGTATAAGCCAGTTCTAGTGAACTTCAATGCACCGCAATGATCGCACATACTCTCCATTGAGTCAATTCGAATGAAAGGATGTGAGCTGTAGTCAATTGTGCAATAGTATTGAAACTCTATTCGATTCCAATCAACACTTGAAGCATTTCTCGCGCTTCCAACTGAGCCGTTTGATGCGGTGCTTTTCTCGTGCATTTGCGCATCTGAATGGACTGATTTGAAATATTCCAAAGTCTTACGGCTTCGTTGTGAAAGATTAGATCTTTTGGCTCACGGCATTGTAAATAACACTGGAGGATTAATTACACAGTTCAAAGTTACACTCACCAATGTCGTAAGCTCATAAATTGAACATCTTCGAAGTCGTTTGAAATCACGATCGGAAATAGAATTTCACATAATTACGAACGAATCTGCCTGGAAAAATAAACACGCAGTCCAAAATTGCCGATTAGATTGGATGTCGATGCGCACACAATGACAAACTACATTCAAATGTAATAACCGTCAAAAACTGAAAGAAAATTAGTGAAAATTCGAAATAAATGCTGGTAAATCACGGCGCATGTGCTCAATGGTATGCAACAGAAACTTGAAATATTTAGACGAGAACCAAATGAAAACAACAACAAATTCCCATTTAAAATCTTCTTTCTCAATCGTGGATAGTTGGAGAGAGATGCTTCTTTCATTATTGTTGGCCACCACATATTTTGAAAAGCTCGATACACCTAGGAATACTAACAGGACGTACTTTGGCTGCAAACCTTTAACTATGTTGATAGTTTTCATTGTAACGTTCTCTGTGAACCTATATAGTCGGGAGTCATACTTTTCGTTTTACCGTCCGCTACTCTTGAATAAACTCATCAGCGTGACCAGTTTTAGAGCGACACACTTTAGAGCCTATTATTTGTTGACCGACCTTCTGGTCCTGACCAGATTCAAAAATTTTGTAATGTGGCCAAATGCATGGTCTTTGAAGCACCCTAATAGCCTAGTTTTGAAAATGTGTTTTAAATTGTCATCTTCCATTATTACGCTGTTTTGCTTAAAATTCACAGTTTCGATCGAAGATCTTCGATTATGAAAAGTGTTTTTAAAAGATGTGTTTATTAAGCGCAAGTGTGTTTCGTGAAGTGTCTACGGCAAACATTGTCAAAATATATAGATGATGATGCGAGGACGCTTCTTAGTTGGTACCGTTACTTCCAAATTTTCTGTTTCGATTAGCCCTCCATTTTCACAAATGTCGCTACTTTTCTTTACTGGCCAGCCATTTGTAGCCGTATTTTCATTTTGAGTATTACAATTTGATAGCAACTCAACTATAATAACGATATTTTGCAAGGCCCTGAGAATGGCAAGTCGCTTCTTGATTTTATTGTTCTGAAGAAACCGATGAGTCATAGAGACGCTGGTTTGCTAATTTATGCAAATTATATGCGGCAAAGAAGAGTACCATTGGTCATCTTTTAATTTTTCGCTTGCAGGTATATGCTTGGACCAATTTATCAAAAGTATACACACCGCCTTTAGTTTGGTTATAATCGATTATGATGTTCGGTTCACTAGTACAGGCTGGCAACTTGTAAAAAAGATATCCATTGTGATATTTCTACCCGTGTTTAGGTACGGCAAAATCAAATGGTGGCCAAGCTAACAGCAAAGTTTGAAACTTTCACTTCATTCGGTTGACGTCCAACATATATTTCCCCTTTGAGAGGACAAGCGTTTTCTAAGTTACTTACCAAGAATACATACCGAAGAAAGAATTTATACCGTATTTCTCTGGTGTACTGGGAATTACATTGACCTCGTGTTGCAACTAGCTGCTCGTTAATTGTGAGACTAGTAAATGGCTAATATGGTTGTCGTAAACTATCTAGAAACATGTTCCCAATATTGGGGACTGCTTCAGCTGTAGACGTAATATTGTAATGATATTCTTTGGCTTTTCTGTTTGATTCACAAACAATAAATTTACTAATGTTTCTGGAAAAGCTCGATTGAAAGACATTAGTGGTGAATTTAGATTTTCGGCCAACGAGGCCGATGATAATCCTCCTATTTCTTTGAAAATGTCAAAATCTGGAACATTCGAAGGAACACGTAAAGGACATGGGAAAACCCATAACACAGTTCAACTAAGCAGATCATCTGAATCATCAACATCAACACAATCATAAAAATGATTTATTTTGTTACTATCCACTAATAGTCACTAAAATAATCAACATAAATAAAGTGTGGAGCATAAGTAACGTTATGATTTAAATTTAAGATGGAAAGACTCAGCGCCAAAGAACCAAAGTTATTTAATTTTATTTTGAAAGTCGGCATAAGATTATTCAGACACAAAGATCATATCGAAATTTATTTCATGTTCAAAATACACATTGAGCTCTAACAATATACCGATTGGTTCAGCGTTTTCCGCAACATGGGACTGTCTTTGATATTTCGTGTGCTGGAAGACCTCGTGCAATTTACAACTTTTCCCATCCCAAGAACCAATTGATTCACTAGTTAAAACCAAATACGAATTCAAAAATTGTGTGAATAAACGAAATTGCAGAATATGGGGCACCCAAAGTCCAGGAATAATTGTTGAAGGTCAAATGCATTCACTTAGATGCACAGTATGGTGTGGAATAACTCCGGAAAGGATCATTAGACCACATTTTTTCGAAAATGACGAACAAGAGAACAATCCAGAATTGTGGTTCCAACAAGGAGGAGCCACAGCTTAATGTCTAATTTTAGTATGTTAGCTCAACATGCGTGTAACTATAGGATTATATTTCTTAGTTTATTAAATCTAGAGGATCTGCTCTGCGAAGCCGTTTGTATTTCGGTTGCCTTGGTAGCTTGCTATTTCGAATACACCATGGGGCATTAGTAATGTTACAAAGTATATTTGCTTGCGTTCTTTGTGCAATATATATATTTGATCCACTAGTTGAGCCCCATAGATGGATAATAGTAGAACCTTGTAGCCTAGAGAGAGTTTCGATTTTCTTCCGACCGACAAGTACATTTTAGAAAATTGTATTTTTAATTGATTGCGTTTTGCTCCAATGTGCTTTTTCCATGTCAATCTTCTATCGAGCTGAAGACCGAGATATTTGACGTTTGACATGAGGAATTGTGATATTCTTTAATTTTACTGCCGGTATGTACGTTTATTCAGTGGGAATGTTACGTATGCTGATTTACATTCATACGTCCTTATCCGCCTAGTTTTTAACCAACCTTCTATTTTGTGCAGATATTCTTGTAATACTCTCGATGCTTCTATTTGTGTGAAAACGATATATATTTGTCATCAGCATAAGATGAAGTGATTATTTTTCACCTGGAACATCTTTTAGACTAAATAGTTTTCAAGAATTGGATGAAATTGTGTAGGCAGAAGAGTTTTAATTTAGTAATTTAATCCTTCATGCCATACTTAGTGGAGACCCTGCGCAATATCCAAGAAAACTGCCGAGCAATATTTCTTTTCTAAGGCAAGCTGAATTCTAACTACAAATCTGTGCACCTGTTCTATTGTGTCATGCTGTTCTCTAAATTTAAATTGGTGATCTGGTATAATGTGACCTTCAGATAATATAGGTATTAGTTCTTTTAGTAGCATCTTTTCAAAGAGCTTTGAAATTATCGGAAGTAGACTTATTGGCCTGTACGACAAGACTTGGGTTTCGTCTTTACCTGGCTTAGGAATCATGATAATTTGAGATATTTTCCATTTTTGGGGAAAGTATCCACATCTCATATCGCGTTACAAATATATGTTATATATTTTATGCATCTATCGGGTAATTCTTTGATCATTTTTCCAGTTATTAAATCAAGGCCTGGCGCTTTCTTAGGATTTCATTTAAATTTTACAGGATTTGGGTTCAACTCGTCTCTTGTAAACTGTGGTAGTACGCAGTCATTATTTTGTTCGTTTGAGGTGAACACATTTTGTAGATGTTAGAGAAAGCGATAGCCTTTTTTAAGTCACTTCTGGCCCAGTGACCATCTGGTTTCTTTATCGGTGGGTTCGATAGGTCTTGCCTTTTTTTAATTTCTTGGTGTTTTCCACAGTGAGTAATCTGTTTTTTTTGTTGCTGTGAGCTCACTTAGACAATTCTGTATTCCCATATTTTGTTCTTCCCGTATTACTTCCTTCAGAGCTTTAATAGCTGCCATTTCCATTATTTGTCGTAATTTTTCTTACTTCTTAATCTTTGTACCGGATAAGGCACGGTTGTGAACTGGCTGGTTCGTCAATCACCACTTAAAACTGTTTAAAATTGGTTTTCCACTTTACACCAAAACTTCAATTTATTAATTTTATATTTTTTATAATTTTTATTTTTGGTTGATTTGATTGAATTTACGCTGGTGGTTACTATACAAGTAAGGAAAAAAAATCCGACTTTTTTATAAAACAAAAAAAAATACTAATCGACAGTTCCGCTCGAAATAGTATTGCTTGTGCGCAAACCGTATACACCCAAATTTGACATTAAACTTCTGCAGAGGCAAGACCATTTCGAGCAAGCACAAATGTCAATCAAATTTTGGAGTATAAAGTTTTAGTATGCTCCAAACATACCGCCGACGTTGAACCGAAAGTTCAAAAAACTGGTAGCAGCTCCAATTTGGTTATGGGCCGTTTGAATATTCCAGCCTTTGCCTGGATGGATGCTACTCGTACTAGTCCATCTTGTCCCGGATGTATTTGTTGGATTTTGCCTAATGGCCACTGGGCTGGCGGTGTATTATCATCACGCAACAACACTATGTCACCTGGTTTTAAATTCGTATGTTTGTGTTGCCACTTGGAACGATTGTGCAACGTGGTTAAATATTCGTGTCGAAAACGCTTCCAGAAATGCTGCATCATATATTGGATGTGCTGCCAGCGTGTTAATACATTTTGTTTCGTCGTGGTATGATCTTGATCGGGTGGTAACGCCATGGAGTGCCCGATTATAAAATGAGCTGGTGTAAGCATATCGATATCGTCTGCACTCGCTGGTAACGAACAGAGCGAACGAGAATTTAAAATGCCTTCGATTTGCGTCAATAGTGTCGTCATTTCCTCAAAGTTCATTACGGTATTACCCACGACTCGTCGTAAATGGTACTTCATTGACTTCACCGCTGACTCATATAGCCCGCCGAAATTGAGCCCAGATGGTGGTGAGAAGTGCCATCTTGTTTTGTAATCTAATAAAAAGTTTGAAATAAGATTATTATGTTGTTTTGATCGGTTAAGGTTATGGATTTCATGCAATTGGTTTCTAGCACCGACAAAATTGGTGCCATTGTCACTATACATATCTGAGCATAGTCCTCTCCTGGACATGAATCGTTTCAGCGCCGCCAAAAAGGCGCTGGTGGATAAATCACTGACCAGCTCGATATGGACGGCCTTGCTGCTCATACATACGAAAATGGCAACGTATCCTTTATGCAATTTGGACCGCCGGCCTACCATCGACCGAAGTGTAATAGGCCCAGCGTAATCAACCCCCGTTTGGTTAAAGACATATTTTAGATTCACTCGTGCAGGTGGCAAATCTCCCATCAGTTGATTCAGTCTTTCAGGCTTGTATCGCGTACATTGGACACAACGATGAATGTGTTGTCGAACCAAATTTTTACAATTGAGGATCCAATATCGTTGCCTTAATGTGGCCACCATCAATGATTGTGCTGCGTGCAGATATTTGGTATGGGTGTCACTGATGATCAGATCGGTAATAATGTGGTTCGCGGGTAGTATGGTCGGAAACCGTGCGCTATACTCGATGTTTGCATGTTTAATGCGACTACCAACTCGTAAAATTCCATGCTCATCTATAAATGGATTCAAGGCCAGTAATTTACTATTCTTTGGTAACGATTTCTGGTTTTTAATGCAGGACAATTCCGTAGCCCAACCATTCTGCTGTACCCACTTGAGAATAACATTGGTCGATCGCTCATATTCGTTGACCGATAATATCGTCGATTTGGGTTCCTTTTCTCTAGCCTTTCGAATATTATTGAGAAACTGATACAATCGCGCAATGATTCGTACGAGCTTGGTGAATGTTGAATATCTCGGTGCTAAGTTTTCCAGGAGGTTGTTGGTTGTAATGGTACTTAGGCCCTGCGTCGTTATTGGCCGTTCTTCGTTGGTGCGGTGATTTGGTTGACATAACTTTTCCTGATTCGGCCAAAATTCTTGATCTCGCTGCAACCACTCGGGTCCTTTCCACCACAGGCCGAAGTTTTGTAGCTTAGATGGTATAATGCCGCGCGAGGCGCAATCAGCCGGGTTTTCGGTGGTCGGTACATAGCGCCAATTGACTCGTGATGTGGATTCTAGGATTTCTGCCGTTCGATTTGCTACATAGCTTTTCCAACATCTTGGAAGAGAGGATAACCACCACAATACATTTGTTGAATCGGTCCAGTAGAAGACCTCAATATTTTCGACTTGCAATGACCCGATCACTGTTTTCATCAGCCTGGTTAGCAGTAAGGCAGCGCACAGTTCCAAACGTGGAATCGAAAGGTGCTTAATTGGTGCTACTCGAGTTTTTGCACAAACGATATTGGTCCGGAAGGTCCCATCTTCGGCTTTGGTTCTACTATATATTACAGCTGCATAAGCGAACTCGGAGGAATCAGAAAATCCGTGTAATTCGAACGGTTCACTCGCAGTACTTAACCATCGTGGAATTGAAATTGCATCTATATGGTTTAATTCTTGCCGAAGCTCGTGCCATTTCTTCGAAATACTGGTTGGCAATGGATCGTCCCAATGCAAATCTAGTAGCCACAAAGATTGAAATAAAATTTTAACCATAATTATGGATGGTGACAACCATCCCAGCGGGTCAAAAATTTTAGACGCCTCAGATAGTAACTCGCGCTTCTTCTTTGCCATTACTCCGAGTAAACGAGTCAGTCGTTGGACGCCATTCCAGGCCTAGCAATTTAATTGACCGCGATCCCTCGGAAATTTCGATTGGTGAGACTTCTTGGCTAATCTGAGGTACATTTTGAAGCACTAATGGGCTATTTGAGGTCCATTTTCGTAAATGAAATCCTGCGTCCTGTAATAATTGAATAATCTGAGCTTGGAGTGCTGCAGCTTCGGTCTCGTTATTGGCCCCTGACATTAAATCGTCGATGTATATGTCTTGTCTGATTACTTTCGACGCTCTCGGAAACGTGGTAGAATTGGTATCGGCTATTGTGGTTAAAGTTTTAGTGGCCAAGTACGGTGCTGAGGCTGTACCATAGGTTACGGTCAACAGCCGGTAATCCTCGATTGGTGTGTCTGGAGATGCTCGCCACACGATTCGTTGGTAGTCCGCGTCTTCCCTATCGATCAATATCTGGCGGTACATCTTTTCAATGTCGCTGGTGAATACGATAACATGCTTCCGAAAACGAACGAGAATCGCGAACAAGCTGTCTTGGACGGTAGGCCCTACCATTAGGTTGTCGTTTAGCGACACATTTGTCGTAGATTTCGCCGACGCATCGAATACTACCCTGACCTTCGTAGTGGTACTGGATTGCTTCACAACTGCATGATGCGGCATGTAATATGAGGGTATTGGTTTGTGGGATGATTCGTTGGGATCAATACGTTCCATGTGACCTAGCCTTGAATATTCGCGCATAAAATCCGTATATTCTCGTTTAAGTTCTGGGTTTCTGGTTAGTTTGGCTTCAACTGCAAATAATCGTTTAATGGCTCGATCTCTCGTAACTCCTATCGGTTTGATGTCCCTCTTGAATGGTAATTTTACAATAAACCGCCCCTTTGCTGTTCGTTGGAATGTCTCTGCGAAATGCGTTTCACATGATGCTTCCTCAGCTGTCAGATGTTTGGTAGCCGGAACTTCTTCGATTTCCCAGAAATTTCGTAAAAGCTGATCAAGCTCTGGTTCTGCACACACGGTCAATTGTGCTAAACAGTTGGTCGGTTTAGTACTGGTCGTTCCTGCTACTATCCATCCGAAAATGGTGTTTTGGGCTACTGGTTGTCCCTGATCTCTTGGGATCTTACCCTCGATCAATACCTCGAAAAAATGCTCAGCGCCGATTAAGATGTCAATGACTCCAGATTCGTGAAACTTGGGATCTGCTAACTGCAGGTTCTTCACGCGGTCCCATAATTCCGGGTTCACGTTTGTGGATGGTAGTGTGGCTGTTATGGTTGGAAGGATTAGCGCATTAATCATTAATTTTGGTCCGATACCAAATCGTGGTGAGATTTCTAAATTAGTAGCGCTTTTGGTGGATCCCGCGGTCGATGAGCCAACACCCTTTATCGTGATGTTTGCCTTGTATCGGGGTAAGGCCAAACGGTTAACACAAGCTTCTGTGACGAAGGACGCCTGTGAGCCGGAATCGAGGAGTATCCGGCATGGTTGCATAAGTCCACGTGCATCGGTGACGTGTACCATCGCTGTCGGTAGTAGCGAGTGGAAGGTTGGTTGATTGGATGACGATTTATGGTTTAACGGTATGGTATGATGTGTGTTGATTGATGGTGTTTGCATGGTGGTAATTGAGATTAGGTGTGAAGCTGGTATTATGTTGATTGGAGACGTGTTCGTGTTGATTGGCTTTAATTGCGTGGTCGGTGTTCTGTCGATTGAAGCATGTGTTGATGTTGATTCAGGATTTGACGAGTTAGGCGTTATTTGTACTGTATTAACGACCGGTGTGGTTGGTGGTCGTGGTACGGATTGTGGATTTATCGGATTGGCCACGTGCAGCAAACTGTTATGACGTTTACGACAGATCTGGCACGACCGTTTGGATTTGCAGGTTCGAACGGTATGAGAATCACTCAGACAGTTATAGCATCGCATTTTCTCGTTTATAAAATTTCGCCTCTCCAGCACGTTCATATTTCGGAATTTAGAACATTGGTACAACAGATGCTCAACGTCACACAACGGACAATTTAAATTTGTGGTGAACGTGGTATGTGCATTTCGTAGACTCGGCATGCGGACAATTGGCTTGTTCACTGTTTCTCGGATGCCTTCTAACGTGTCGGCTCGAATTTGTAGACAATCCATCAGGTTTTGGAAGGTAGGGTACTCGATTTTCGCTGACTCGTGTTGCCAAAACTGTCGACTATCATCGTCCAGTTTACTGACAATAATATAAATTAACCAAGGGTCTCGAACTTCTCCTGGGGGACCAATTGCTTTCAGTCCTCGGATCACTTCTTCCGCTGTATCGGCCAGATGTCGTATCGTCGACGCGTTCACCCGTGTAATCGAAGGTTGTTTAAAAAAGGTTTCAATATAGCGATTAATGGTCAATTTTTTTTATCGTATCGTTTGACTAATATTTGATAAGCCTCGACGTAATTCGCATCCGTTACATTGAGGTGTTTGATCAATCCTAGTGGTTCACCCTTTAACAGACCCTTCAAATACTGCAGTTTTTGAGCTGCGGTTAGTGATACCTTTTCATGTACCGCACTATTGAACAAATCGAAGAAGCTTTGCCATTCTTGGAAATTGCCATCGAAAACTGGTATATTCATACGCGGTAGTTTAGTCTCGTGTGACCCCGCATGAAATTGACCCGTGTTCTCACCAACTGTTCCCGAGATATTCAGTGGAACCGTTGCAGTGTGAAAATGCCGAAGTGCGGCGATGAGTTGAGCGACTGCGTGGTAATAGTTGTCGTCGAATTCCTCTGACAACGAGGGTGAATCCGAATCCAATTCAAACATTTTATCTTCCACTTTGACAAACTCGGACCACAACTCGTGAATTTTGTCTACCCGAGCTTTGATTTGCTCCATTTTGGTGGAGGCTTCGATCGAATCCGCAAAGGTTACGATTTTGGTCATTTGACCTTAAAAAACGGACCGACGTCTTTTAAGAGCCTCCATTGAAACCGATAAACTCACAATCCCACAATTTTTGTATAATACACGACAATTTTAAATATAAGCGTACGACTATTCACGGAATCTGAATTTTCAAAATGGTGGACCCACGCTTTGGTTGAAGGACGAAATTTTTGTGCAGACCATCCGGCTCGAAGGACCAAAAAATGTACCGGATGAGGCACGGTTGTGAACTGGCTGGTTCGTCAATCACCACTTAAAACTGTTTAAAATTGGTTTTCCACTTTACACCAAAACTTCAATTTATTAATTTTATATTTTTTATAATTTTTATTTTTGGTTGATTTGATTGAATTTACGCTGGTGGTTACGATACAAGTAAGGAAAAAAAATCCGACTTTTTTATAAAACAAAAAAAAATACTAATCGACAGTTCCGCTCGAAATAGTATTGCTTGTGCGCAAACCGTATACACCCAAATTTGACATTAAACTTCTGCAGAGGCAAGACCATTTCGAGCAAGCACAAATGTCAATCAAATTTTGGAGTATAAAGTTTTAGTATGCTCCAAACAATCTTTGTAAGTTTTCTATCGCGGCATCGATGTCTTTTGGTGTGTGAAGTGGGACACCCGGATGACACTATGTTTCTATAGAGAACCCATTCAGTTAGTTTGTTTGTTAAACGGTTGTTCAGTTTTTAATGGTTGGGTACTTAGTGTTACTATTATTGGTGTGTGATCTGATGATAAATCATAACAGTCATTGAATTGAGCATTGGTGCGTGCTATTCCTCGTATTACACAGAAACCTATTGACTCAGGAATTTTATTTCTATCTGTAGGCTAGTACGTGGGGTGGCCATAATAATAAATAATCTAGGTTTCTCTCGTTTGTTGATTCGTAGAGTTGCTTGCCTTTGGATGAGGTCAACCTTGAACACCATTGCACATGTTTAGCGTTGTAATCACCCGTTGCTAGAAATTTTATTCCTAACCAATTATAGTAATCGATAAATTGCTGTTTTCAATTGCGTGTTTCGGTGGACAGTAATGCTTTAATCGTCTTTTTATTAAGTGCCGCAGTGTGCTTTTTCATCCGGATGTTTGGTGTCATAAAAGAAAAATTAAAAAATTTGTGTTTTGTGAAGTGTGTTTCGGATATTAACATGATTTTTATATTTTGTGCGATAAGAAAGGTTTGTACCTTGTTCGCATGCCGATTACCTATTTTTAGAACTGTCATTTTTGGCTATAATTTGCAGCGTATTCATATTCTGCATCATCATGTGCATTTGCCTTTCCACCACTATCCATCGTGGTATGTGAATGTTAAGATCCTCTTCATTAAAATGAACTATTGGCTTCGGTTTGTTAATTTCAGGATATTTGCAAAACTGCTGGCAAACACGTCTCCAAGTTATCATTTTGTGTGTTTGCACTCGCTGCTTTGGTGACTATTTAATTTTTTTGGTAACACGCCCCTTTGATTAAATTGCATATTGAGCATTCGTTGCTCAGCTCTCATTTTGGAATTTATTTTTCGTTTTAAGTCTAGATACACTGCGCATCCCATGTAATTTGCAGTATGATTTTTAATGTTACACAGATGGGTTATCGCGAGAGTTGTCACAATGGAGTCGTGAAGTTCACCCCAAATAACACAAACTTCATTTAAGGTGCAGTATGCTTTCGCGTGTCCGTATTCTTGGCACTTTATGCATTGTACTAGCCCAGACCTCTTCTTAGGTTCTTCAATTACTATTTTGTGGTGTACCAAACATTTTAGGTTGTAAATCTTGCGAACTCCTTTTGACTTTTCTTTCTCTGACTCTAGTTCCAAACGGAATATTGGTTGGGGTACCTTTTCACGGTTTACTATATTACCAATAGATTTGGCAGGGAAACTTTCCGCAAGAAGTGCTGCTTGTATGTCGCTACATCTACGCAGCTTTAAATTCATTTTAGCATAACCGTCAGACGTTTTTGACTTTTTACCTAGTATGATTAATATTTTTTACCAACTTCGTCAAAGTGTTTAACTAGTGCCATCGATTTTGAAGGTTTGAATCTTTGTTTCGTATATATTACCTCTTTTGAGCGGGACAATATAAAATGTTGAATCTGTTAATGTTTCAATTTTATAAGGTGGTTTCTCAGTTTTCAATTTCATCGCTGTATTGAGGTCAGCGACCTCTAAACTAGAGAATCGGTTGTCAAGAGGTATTCGTTTACCACCTAGACCACGGTCACTAGAGTTCGTTGCACTGAGTTCACTATTATATTGTTTTCGTTTACATTGCGAAATTTGCTATCTGTTCTGGGGCCAAGCGTCTTCCAACTCTTTCGCGGTTTGCTTATTTACATCCTTATTTTTACCCCTGCATTGGCCAATTCGAGGACGTACGGATATAGGTCCGATTTTATTACCATCTGGACATTGCAAAGCACCATGCCAGCCTATACTGGCATGGAAAATGGGTCGGCCCATGAGTTTTGCACTCCGACAGGCGGTCATAGATGTGTTCCTTTTCAACACAAATCGTAATTTGTTGATGAAAATTCCCTTTGCATCCTGCTCTTATCGGGATTCGAACTCGATCCAAATGCCAAAGCTTTAACCACTATGCCATTCGGTCGGTGAATTTTTTATTTTTATTTTTAGACGGCGGTATAATTAATTCTGTCGAAGAAGCACTTGTATTCACTGGCATAGTTTTTTTTTTGTGGCTATGTTGAACTTTTCCCACTTGAATTGCACTTGCACTTGCAATATTTATATTTTTTACATGAACCTGGTTCAAGTTTGTTGTAGATTGTGTTCGGAGTTCAATGTTCGTAGAAGACTTTTTTGGGGTAAAAAACCCCTCATGTTTACGTTATCACTCATTTAAGTAAAACGTTTATCACGTAAAACATTTTACGTCCGAACCTCATGACAGTTAAATTATTACTAAATCGGTTATAATTCGGTTTTTTTTACCTGGTGTATATCTAATTGAAGAAGGCATATCTAAATAGAATTTCAATCATTTTTAGTAATTAGTTTTTATTCAAATTTGTGTAGGTTTGGGGTAGTGGTTTACCTCAATGTGCAGGGTGAAGGTTAAAGCTCGAATTTCACACTACAATATAGAGGAGACCCAACCTGAAGGTCATTTTCCCCTGTCTCTAACTATGTATGTTCCTGCATTGTGTTTACCAGCACCATCTATTTCTATTGGACACTTTTTAGCTAAGCTTTCAGTCGTCTTTTCTCTGACAGAATGGCATATTCTCCGTTTGACAGTATAAGCTTCAGATGGTCATCCTGCCTAGGTGGCCTTTTCGGTTTGGTATTTAAGTTTTATGAGCCACATACGTGCCCTACTTTACTTTTTATTTGGACCTGGATTCTTAATTCTACAAGTAGCGAAGAATTGCGTGTTTATTTGAACATCAAAGCGACGGTGTGAATCTCGAACTTTCGCTCTCGTGATTTTTGCCTAAATCGAATAAAAATTTAACTAAATGGCAATTATCTAGTCAAGAAAACTGAACAACATATAAATTTCCTCCACTTCGTAATGCAAGCCACGATCCAAATTTTTAATGTCTAGTTTGTTCGAAATACAAAATTAAATTAAAAAAGTTAAACGAACACGTACAATTATATTCGTTTAATAGTTTTCAACTAATTACAACTATTTTAATGGAATGAAGCTAATTTAAATTTATCGAGAATACCGCAGCTCCTCACTTAACAATTTCCTCCAACATGTACGACAATAAATAATCTTTTTGTTGTACTATTCACTGTAATCCGTCGTAATCATTTTATTCTAAATTTGATCATATCATCTGTAAATATAAGAAAATAAACCGAAAATTAATATTAAACCATCCCGACCCCGATAATAAATCTACAATGCTATGCCCGTACTCGAATTGGGCGCACAAATATTCAAAATACTCATCAAAATAATTTCTTCGCGCGCGCACAAATCCCACGGATTACATCGTTCTATACAACACAGTGTCTTCACAAAAACCATTACACTATACAAATATTATACTACGAGTACTTCGTTCTTCTTAATAATACACAAAATTCCATTACGATGATGACGATGATGATGATGGTGAGATGGTGATGATGATAACATAGTGATTCATTCCAAATGAAAATATAAAAACAAAATCGACCACGGTCTTGATCCGCTAAAATAAAAACAGTTTAATGGAGAAAATTAATTCAAATTGAGTTTTTGTGGATTAACTGGGATCAACTCGAATAAAAAAAAAAAATATAAGAAAATTGCGAATGAAAATGAAAATTATATTATGAAGAGATTTTCGCGTTTTTCTTTTCTTTTTCATTTACATTATTCGTTTTATATTTTATAGTGCTTTCTGTTGAATGTTCTGTCGTACGCTCGTGTTCCAGCTAAATAAATAATTTTTAAAGTGGTTTCGGAGAACGTGTGGATACATACAAAGTCGTACAGTACGAAGAAAATTAATAGACGTATTTTGACATGATTGAATTGTTTGTTTCTCGCACATCGACAAGAATCTATAAGTAGAAAACACTTTTTAGACGTTTTTTTTTTATCCAGACGATTTATCATCCAACTACATCAGAATAGTAATATATATAATTGTAACAATAATAATAATGAAAAATAAAAAAAAAATAGTAATAACTTTAGAAATAAATGTTCATTCTTATCTGTAAGCGAAATCTTTCACACAATAAAAATAGAGGTTTTATTTATTTTTCTACATTTCCATTTTATTTTTATAATTTAAAATAACCACCTGGAGAAATCACATAATTTATTACGGCAACAATAAAATAATGAGTAATTGTATGTTGCTTTCCTTCTGAATATCGTATACGTACAAATTTTCATGGTTTTCCGTATTTTCTTTCCGAATAGAAATACTAAACGTTGGATTCGTAGTGGCCTAGATAAATTTATAAATTTGCACAGACGATGATTGAAAATGTAATGATCCTGATAGGACGGTCCTATAGCCACAACGCATCTGTTTCAAATGTTAAATGCGACCTTGAACACTGAACAGCAAAATGAACGATTTAAAGCAGAACAAATAAAAGTGCAAGGGCTTGGATATCCAAAAGGTATCCAGTATAGCAAAAGCGTCATTCTGCAAAATACATCGCCTTCGGTTCCACAAAGATCACAGCCGATAACAAAGAAGCACAAAGTATATGTATTGCCGGCCATGTTTGTTTTTACACAAACAACAATCTATGCTAAGTACAAGATTTATACACTGATTTAAATAAAAGTCAATATGAATCCCAGCCATTTGAAGTATTATAAGTTATATTCTGTAATATACATTGACTTATAGTCCTTATTAAGCACGTTTTGTATTGTCGGCCATGTTGATTTTGACAACAACAACAATATATGCTAGGTACAAATTTTATACTTTGATTTACATGAGCGTCAATATGAATCCCAGCCATTTGATGTAATATAATCCATATTCCGATAATATGCATTGACTTATAGTCCTAATAAAGCGCTTCATGTATTGTCGGCCATGTTGATTTTGGCAACAACAACAATGTTTGCTAGGTACAAAATTTATACTTTGATTTACATGAGCGTCAATATGAATCCCAGCCATTAGAAGTAACATAATCCATTTTCTGGTAATATGCATTGACTTATAGTCCTAATTAAGCGCTTCAAGTATTGTCGGCCATGTCGATTTTGACAACAACAACAATGTATGCTAGGTACAAATTTATACTTTGATTTACATAACAGTCAATATGAATCCCAACCATTTGAAATAATATAATCCATATTCTGATAATATACATTGACTTATAGTCCTAATTAAGCGCTTCATGTATTGTCGGCCATGTTGATTTTGACAACAACAACAATGTATGCTAGGTACAAAATTTATTCTTTGATTTACATCAGCGTCAATATGAATCCCAACCATTTGAAATAATATAATCCATATTCTGATAATATACATTGACTTATAGTCCTAATTAAGCTCTTCATGTATTGTCGGCCATGTCGATTTTGACAACAACAACAATGTATGCTAGGTAAAAAATTTATTCTTTGATTTACATGTGCGTCAATATGAATCCCAACCATTTGAAATAATATAATCCATATTCTGATAATATACATTGACTTATAGTCCTAATTAAGCGCTTCATGTATTGTCGGCCATGTCGATTTTGAGAACAACAACAATGTATGCTAGGTAAAAAATTTATTCTTTGATTTACATGTGCGTCAATATGAATCCCAACCATTTGAAATAATATAATCCATATTCTGATAATATACATTAACTTATATTCCTAATTAAGCGCTTCATATATTGTTGGCCATGTTGATTTTGACAACAACAACAATGTATGCTAGGTAAAAAATTTATTCTTTGATTTACATGTGCGTCAATATGAATACCAGCCATTTGAAGTAATGTAATCCATATTCTGATAATATACATTAACTTATATTCCTAATTAAGCGCTTCATGTATTGTCGGCCATGTTGATTTTGACAACAACAACAATGTATGCCAGGTACAAAATTCATACTTTGATTTACATGTGCGTCAATATGAATCCCAACCATTTGAAATAATATAATCCATATTCTGATAATATACATTGACTTATAGTCCTAATTAAGCGCTTCAAGTATTGTCGGCCATGTCGATTTTGACAACAACAACAATGTATGCTAGGTACAAATTTATACTTTGATTTACATAAGAGTCAATATGAATCCCAACCATTTGAAATAATATAATCCATATTCTGATAATATACATTGACTTATAGTCCTAATTAAGCGCTTCATGTATTGTCGGCCATGTTGATTTTGACAACAACAACAATGTATGCTAGGTACAAAATTTATTCTTTGATTTACATGTGCGTCAATATGAATCCCAACCATTTGAAATAATATAATCCATATTCTGATAATATACATTAACTTATATTCCTAATTAAGCGCTTCATATATTGTTGGCCATGTTGATTTTGACAACAACAACAATGTATGCTAGGTAAAAAATTTATTCTTTGATTTACATGTGCGTCAATATGAATACCAGCCATTTGAAGTAATGTAATCCATATTCTGATAATATACATTAACTTATATTCCTAATTAAGCGCTTCATGTATTGTCGGCCATGTTGATTTTGACAACAACAACAATGTATGCCAGGTACAAAATTCATACTTTGATTTACATGTGCGTCAATATGAATCCCAACCATTTGAAATAATATAATCCATATTCTGATAATATACATTGACTTATAGTCCTAATTAAGCGCTTCAAGTATTGTCGGCCATGTCGATTTTGACAACAACAACAATGTATGCTAGGTACAAATTTATACTTTGATTTACATAAGAGTCAATATGAATCCCAACCATTTGAAATAATATAATCCATATTCTGATAATATACATTGACTTATAGTCCTAATTAAGCGCTTCATGTATTGTCGGCCATGTTGATTTTGACAACAACAACAATGTATGCTAGGTACAAAATTTATTCTTTGATTTACATGTGCGTCAATATGAATCCCAACCATTTGAAATAATATAATCCATATTCTGATAATATACATTAACTTATATTCCTAATTAAGCGCTTCATATATTGTTGGCCATGTTGATTTTGACAACAACAACAATGTATGCCAGGTACAAAATTCATACTTTGATTTACATCAGAGCCAATTTGAATCCCAGCCATTAGAAGTAACATAACCATTTGTTAATAATTTACATTGACTTATAGTCATAATTAGGCGCTTTATTTATTGTCGGCCATGTTGATTTTGACAACAACAACAACAACGTATGCGAGGTACAAAAACTATACTTTGATTAACATAAAAGTCAATTTGAATTCCAGCCATTAGAAGTAATATAATCCATATTCTGATAATATACATTAACTTATATTCCTAATTAAGCGCTTCATGTATTGTCGGCCATGTTGATTTTGACAACAACAACAATGTATGCCAGGTACAAAATTTATACTTTGATTTACATCAGAGCCAATTTGAATCCCAGCCATTAGAAGTAACATAACCATTTGTTAATAATTTACATTGACTTATAGTCCTAATTAAGCGCTTCATGTATTGTCGGCCATGTCGATTTTGACAACAACAACAATGTATGCTAGGTACAAATTTATACTTTGATTTACATAAGAGTCAATACGAATCCCAACCATTTGAAATAATATAATCCATATTCTGATAATATACATTGACTTATAGTCCTAATTAAGCGCTTCATGTATTGTCGGCCATGTCGATTTTGACAACAACAACAATGTATGCTAGGTACAAAATTTATTCTTTGATTTACATCAGCGTCAATATGAATTCCAGCCATTAGAAGTAATACAATCCATATTCTGATAATATACATTGACTTATAGTCCTAATTAAGCGCTTCATGTATTGTCGGCCATGTCGATTTTGACAACAACAACAATGTATGCTAGGTACAAATTTATACTTTGATTTACATAAGAGTCAATATGAATTCCAGCCATTAGAAGTAATACAATCCATATTCTGATAATATACATTGACTTATAGTCCTAATTAAGCGCTTCATGTATTGTCGGCCATGTTGATTTTGACAACAACAACAATGTATGCCAGGTACAAAATTTATACTTTGATTTACATCAGAGCCAATTTGAATCCCAGCCATTAGAAGTAACATAACCATTTGTTAATAATTTACATTGACTTATAGTCCTAATTAAGCGCTTCATGTATTGTCGGCCATGTCGATTTTGACAACAACAACAATGTATGCTAGGTACAAATTTATACTTTGATTTACATAAGAGTCAATACGAATCCCAACCATTTGAAATAATATAATCCATATTCTGATAATATACATTGACTTATAGTCCTAATTAAGCGCTTCATGTATTGTCGGCCATGTCGATTTTAACAACAACAACAATGTATGCTAGGTACAAATTTATACTTTGATTTACATCAGAGCCAATTTGAATCCCAACCATTAGAAGTAACATAACCATTTGTTAATAATTTACATTGACTTATAGTCCTAATTAAGCTCTTCATGTATTGTCGGCCATGTCGATTTTGACAACAACAACAATGTATGCTAGGTAAAAAATTTATTCTTTGATTTACATGTGCGTCAATATGAATCCCAACCATTTGAAATAATATAATCCATATTCTGATAATATACATTAACTTATATTCCTAATTAAGCGCTTCATGTATTGTTGGCCATGTTGATTTTGACAACAACAACAATGTATGCTAGGTAAAAAATTTATTCTTTGATTTACATGTGCGTCAATATGAATACCAGCCATTTGAAGTAATGTAATCCATATTCTGATAATATACATTAACTTATATTCCTAATTAAGCGCTTCATGTATTGTCGGCCATGTTGATTTTGACAACAACAACAATGTATGCCAGGTACAAAATTTATACTTTGATTTACATCAGAGCCAATTTGAATCCCAGCCATTAGAAGTAACATAACCATTTGTTAATAATTTACATTGACTTATAGTCCTAATTAAGCTCTTCATGTATTGTCGGCCATGTCGATTTTGACAACAACAACAATGTATGCTAGGTAAAAAATTTATTCTTTGATTTACATCAGCGTCAATATGAATTCCAACCATTTGAAATAATATAATCCATATTCTGATAATATACATTGACTTATAGTCCTAATTAAGCTCTTCATGTATTGTCGGCCATGTCGATTTTGACAACAACAACAATTTATTTATTTATTTATTTATTTATTTATTTATTAATAGATTGACATAACAATTTTAGTACAATGTATGCTAGGTAAAAAATTTATTCTTTGATTTACATGTGCGTCAATATGAATCCCAACCATTTGAAATAATATAATCCATATTCTGATAATATACATTAACTTATATTCCTAATTAAGCGCTTCATGTATTGTTGGCCATGTTGATTTTGACAACAACAACAATGTATGCTAGGTAAAAAATTTATTCTTTGATTTACATGTGCGTCAATATGAATACCAGCCATTTGAAGTAATGTAATCCATATTCTGATAATATACATTAACTTATATTCCTAATTAAGCGCTTCATGTATTGTTGGCCATGTTGATTTTGACAACAACAACAATGTATGCCAGGTACAAAATTTATACTTTGATTTACATCAGAGCCAATTTGAATCCCAGCCATTAGAAGTAACATAACCATTTGTTAATAATTTACATTGACTTATAGTCCTAATTAAGCTCTTCATGTATTGTCGGCCATGTCGATTTTGACAACAACAACAATGTATGCTAGGTAAAAAATTTATTCTTTGATTTACATGTGCGTCAATATGAATACCAGCCATTTGAAGTAATGTAATCCATATTCTGATAATATACATTAACTTATATTCCTAATTAAGCGCTTCATGTATTGTCGGCCATGTTGATTTTGACAACAACAACAATGTATGCCAGGTACAAAATTTATACTTTGATTTACATCAGAGCCAATTTGAATCCCAGCCATTAGAAGTAACATAATCCATTTGTTGATAATATACATTGACTTACAGTCCTAATTAAGCGCTTCATGTATTGTCGGCCATGTTGATTTTGACAACAACAACAATATATGCTAAGTACAAAATTTATACTTTAAATTGCTTAAGATTCAATATGAATCCCAGCCATTAAAAGTTATATAATCCATATTCTGACATCCTGTGTGGGGTTTGCTATTACCCCCATCAGGCGCCTCCCCGGGTGGCGGATAGGGGAATGCTTGCCAGATATGGTAGGTACCGGGGAAATTAAATACTCGAGGCGGACCAAAAAATAGCACACCAAAGCTAAGGTGGTACTACATACGCCGATGGCTGCGTGCCTAAGAGGGTGCTTAGTCGTTAGTATGTGAACTCCGAATTTGGCGTCATTCGTCATGGTTTAAACCCGTAGCCTTCTTATGATAACGCAGAGCTATGTCATAGGCGACCGTTAATTTCTCGTGCTACTCGTGGGAATAAAATAAAAATTTATGATGAAAAATAATGATGAAAATAATAGCCTAATAATATTAGGAAACGAGACGGATGCGTCTATAGAAGCATCAAATCAACCGGGCCGTTCCATATACTCTTCGGATTCTAGTACCATAGATTCTGGGGGGAACCAACCCTTGGAATGAAAATGTTGAGATCACCACCTCCAAATGTAAGTAGACGTACACTACAATTAAAGACAACTGTGCCAACAGCGACTGCGTCCACAGTAACTGCAAAAGACGCGGTCTCTACTGAAAAAGGAACTTCATTACAAATACCGAGTGCAAACATTATAAACAGCGAGGATCTGTTATCCAAGTTTCAGAAAATGGAGAAACTAATCGCGCAGCTGAGCAATGAAGTTGCTGAACTTAAGAGAGAAAACTCTACACTAAAAGAAAAGGTTAAAAATAGTAAAGCTGAGAATTCAGCACGAGCTAACAACCTGCCTGTCAACCATATTCAGCCATCAACAAGTCAACATCAATCAAATAATTCCAACTGGTTACTGCAGCATTTTCTAGTCTCTCAACAGAATAATAGATTTAATGCTCTGAGTATAGAGGATTATTTCACAGATGAGGAAGAACTTGAAGAAGAACCTTCCAGAGCTAATAACAGAAATCCTAAGAAACGTAGGCGCACAAAAACGAAAACTCCCCCAAAAAATAATACACACAGTGTGAACAGTAACACTGAACAGAAAACCCAAAAATACCACTGCCTCCACCCATTAATGTGAGCAATATCAACAATTTCGAACTTTTTCGACAAAAAATAATAAAAACCACTAGTGAATCAACTAATTTTAAGGCGCTCTCAAATAGTGACACTAGAATTACCTTTCAAAATGAAAATGATTACAGAAATGTCAAAAAATTACTGGAAGAATTGAAAAATGAATCTAGCAACCAACTAGAAAATATTCAATATCACACCTACCAGCTGAACAGTGAAAAGGCCTATAGAGTGGTTATCAGAGGCTTACCTTCTTCCATTAGTCATGATGAAATTAAAGCAGACTTAGAAAAAATGGGACATGAAGTTGCAGGTATTACCAACATATACAAAATGGTCACAATTGATGGTGTAAAAGTCAGGAAACACTTTCCATTGTTTTACATCGAGTTAAAACAAAAAGACAACAATAAAGAAGTATACAATACGAAGAAAGTTGCGTACTGTATAGTTAAAATTGAGCCACCTAACAAGACAAGGGGAATTCCACAATGTACGAATTGTCAACAACTAGGACATACCAAGAGCTTTTGCTATCGTCAAACCAAATGCGTTAAATGCGCGGAAAATCACCACACGACAAAATGCAAGAAAACACCAGATATCGCGCCTTCTTGTGCTCTTTGTCAACAACAAGGGCACACTGCAAGTTATGAAGGATGCCGCGTATATCAGAACAAAATTAAAAGTCAACAGAATAAGAGAACAAGCGCAGTGCAGCGATTACAAACCAAAGTTGCTAAACCACAAACAACAATCACACCATCCACAGTTGGATTATTCTATGCGCAAATCGCCAACGAGTCAAATAACACTGAAATTATCAAAATGCTTAGCCAAATTCAACAGTCACTTGGTCATTTAGCAGAGAGGGTGGCAAAACTGGAAACCTATATCTATCCACTAAGCAAAAAAGTCAGCATACTCACAAATGGTTAACTCGTTCCTACGCATTGTAGCTTGGAACGCTAATGGGCTCAACCAACGAGCCCACGAACTGGAAATATTTCTCCATACAAACAACATTGATATTGCGCTGATTTCTGAGACGCACTCCTCCAACAAAAGCTTTATCAGAATAAGGGGTTTTAATTCCTACTGGACAACCCATCCTAGTGAAAGAGCTAGAGGTGGTTCAGCTGTACTAATCAAAAATAATATCAAACACAATCGACAAGAGGATATTCGTGAAAACTATTTGCAAGCAACTGTTATCTGAATCCAATACAATGGCGCAGATCTAAGTATTGCAGCAGCGTACTGTCCTCCACGGCATACACCAACGAAGTTACAATTTAATAACGTCTTCAATAAGCTCGGTCCAAGATTTATGATTGGAGGGGACTACAATATAAAACATACAGCTTGGGGTTCCAGACTTATTTCTCCTGGGAAAGGTAACACCTGGTTCAATGCCATTCATGAAAACAAATGCGAATATCTGTTCCCAGGGGGGCCAACGTATTGGCCAACGGATGCAGGAAAAATACCAGATCTACTCGATTTCTTCATCATAAAAGGTATTCCTCTAAGTTACACTAGAGCCGAAGGAATTAACGACCTAACATCTGACCACATTCCTGTTCTGCTGTCAGTAAGCGCTACAGTAATAAAGAAATAGAAAAAGCAAAACCTTACTAATAGATTCACGGATTGGGACATCTTCAGAGAAAAATTGGAAGAGCTGGTTGAATTAAAAGTTATTATCAAAAGCAATGAAGAATTGGAACAACAAACAAACAATTTTATTGAATACACTCGAATGGCTGCCAGACTAGCTACTCCTGAATCAAAGGATAAAGCGGAGATTGAAGTCAAATACCCGGTTGAAATCAGGGAACAAATCAAGGCAAGAAGAAGGGCGAGGAGAATATGGCACCTCACCAGAAATCCCGCTGACAAGACAACTTTTAATCGAATAAGTAACAAAGTCAATAGACTAATCAAAAACTTCAAACAGAATTGCCTCGATAACTACTTAAGCGGGCTAGGTCTAGAAATGTATAAAGACTACTCGTTATGGAAAGCAACCAGAAGATTTAAACGACCTGTAGTTCGAGTACCACCTTTAAGGAATGCTCAAGGCAGTTGGGTTCGACAAGACAAAGAAAAAGCGGAACTCTTTGCTCAACACCTAGCAGCAGTGTTCCAACTCCATGACATTCAATCCAACATTGATGTAACACCTGTTTATCAACCAAATCAGGACTTTAAAAGGGTCACGCCAATGGAAATTGCTAAAGAAATCGACAAAAGTCTTAATCATAAAAAAGCACCAGGAATTGATGAAATATTACCGGGTCTATTCAAGGAACTTCCACGTAAAGCAATCATCTTGATCACATACTTATTTAATGCCTGTATGAGATTGAAGTATGTACCCAAATGCTTCAAAATGGCCCAAATAATTATGCTAAAGAAACCAGGTAAACCAGATGAAGAAGTAACATCATACAGACCAATCTCACTGCTTCCGACCTTATCAAAGCTGTTCGAGAAACTGCTACTAAAGCGTATAAAGCCAATGGTATACGTTCCTGATTTCCAATTTGGATTCAGGAATAACCACTCCACCATAGATCAAGTCCTTCGAATAACTGCGGTAATAGAGCAAGCGTTAGAAGAAAATAAATGTTACCCCGCCGTATTTCTGGATGTATCCCAGGCCTTTGATAAGGTTTGGCATGAGGGATTGACATTCAAAATGAGCAAAATTCTACCACAAAACTATTGCCAGCTGCTTGAATCATACCTCTCTGATCGCCAATTCAGAGTCATTCATGAAGAAACCTGTTGTGACTTTTATCCAGCGATTGCGGGAGTTCCGCAGGGAAGCGTATTGGGTCCCCTCCTCTACCTTCTTTATACTGCGGACATACCTACAACGAATAAAACATTCATCGGCACGTTCGCTGACGACACTGTAATTATGTCAGTAGACGAATCTCAACCAAGAGCAGTGGAAAATCTTCAACGAGCAATGGACAACGTTACTAAATGGACAATTGACTGGAAAATCGCACTGAACGAGCTCAAATCAACATATGTGACATTTACGCTCCGACATAAAAATAACACTCTTCATATACACCTCAATGGAGTGCAAGTGCCGCAGGCTGATTCGGAAAAATACCTTGGTCTACATTTAGATTCCAGGCTCAACTGGAAACATCACGTGAGACAAAAAACTGAACAGATACGATTGAAACAACGTCAAATGTACTGGTTAATTGGACATCATTCCAAAATGAATCTGTATTGCAAAAGACTGGTATATACCAGACTATCTTCAAACCAATATGGATGTATGGTGCGCAGCTATGGGATTGTACACATAAGTCCAATAGAGACATTATACAACGAAGCCAAAATAAATTTCTTCGAATGGTCACCAACGCCTACCGATTTGTGACTAACAAGGAAATCCACAATGATTTAGAAATACAATTGATAGACGACGTTATCCGCGAATGTGCCATAAAACATGAGAAGAGACTTCTTATCCAGACCAATCTTGAGGCCGTACAACTACTGGACAGTACAAACGAAGTAAGGCGGCCCAAACGAATCAAACCACATGAGCTAACCGTATGAAAATTATAAACCAAGGGAACTGGACACTGGTCCAGCAGACCCACACAAGTTTATGCTTATCTCATAAGTACTAATGTCAACCTTACTAATGAATTAATAATGTTTAAGATTGTAGTAGCCATATCAATAAAGTTGTTAAAAAAAAAAAAAAAAAAATATTCTGACATATACTGATATATATGTTGAATTATAGTCCTAATTAGGCACGTTAAGTATTGTCGGCCATGTTGATTTTGACAACAACAACAATGTGTGCCAGGTACAAAATTTATACTTTGATTTACATCAGAGCCAATTTGAATCCCAGCCATTAGAAGTAACATAACCATTTGTTAATAATTTACATTGACTTATAGTCCTAATTAAGCGCCTCATGTATTTTCGGCCATATTTATTTTGACAACAACAACAATGTAGGTTATATACACTGCAAGAGAATAATAAACAATGCATGATCGTTTTGTAAACTAGGAACAAAAGACTTTGCTGAATAAGGAGTGGACCTTCAATCTTTGTAAAAGTGTTCTGAGAAAACATAGTAAATTTACCTGACAGTGAAAATGGTTTCTGAGAGGATCGACAGTACACTTGGCGACCAAAATAAGCAATAGGATACGAATAAAAGTATCCACTACACCTACAAATAAAATGTAACCCTGGATCAACGTTTTATGGTCGCCGGTGACTTAAATGCCAAACATACCTACTGGGGTAGGATGTCACAAAAAATTATATGCATGCTTTTTGAAGGTTTATTTAATTCACCCACCAATTACTCCCTCGTCATTATGTGATCATGGAAGTAATTTGTTGAATTGGCATTTACTATGGAGTCGGTTCTTTTAATACATTTGTGAGTAGCCATTACGTGCACTGAAAGAAAATTCAGTTCACTTTAAATAAATTTCAGCAATGTGTGCAGTTCTAATAAATTCGAGAGCGGTCTTTAAGTGTATAGGAACAGAATTTAGTGAATGTGGAATGTCACAAATAATTCGCGGGTGGTCATCATCTAAATGAAAACATTTCGATGCATTATAATCGGTTTTTAAGGGAGAAGGGTACTTTAATAATAAATCAGGGTGGTTATTGCATGCACAGAAATATAACTTAATTCATTTTCTTGATATTTTACAAATAAATTTTTTTGGAGTATGAACCGTTGTTGCCATAGCGTGTGTAGGAAGACAATTTTATACATTGTAATTACTTATTAAGGATTTCGGCTGTGTAATAAAATCGAGAATGGTCATTCGATGGTAAATAGGTAGTTAACTTCATATGTCAAAGTGTCGAATCTGATGATAGGTTTCATTATTTCGAGAGTGGTCATTATACGTGTACAGGGAAGTAATTGTATTGCCATTTTCTTTGGAGTGGGTGCTTGTAAAACATTTGTGGGTGGTCATTACGTGTACTGAAAGACAATTCAATTCAATGTAGTTGAGTTTCAGGAATATGGGTAGTGGTAGATGTTACAACAAATCGATGGTGGGCATTACCTATAGTAAAAAATATTTCGATACATAATAATCGATTGTTGAAGACGAGGGGAATTTTAATAAATTTAGGTGGTCTCTTCTTGTACAGAAAGTCAATTCAACTCATTTGATTGATTTTTAAATAAAATTTTGTAAGAGTATGAGTCGTTGCGTGGCGTATGTAAGAAGACAGTTTAGTGCATTATGCTAGTTGTTAAAGAGTTTCGGCCATTGTAATAAATTTGAGACTGGCCATCATGCTGGAAATCATTTCGATTAATTATTATTGATCTTTGAGAGTGTATGCAGCTGTATTAAACTAAAGACTGGTCTGTAAGTGAACAGAAAATAACTCAATGCAATATAATCGATTGTTGCTGGTGTTGGTTGTTCTAACAAATGGCAATCGCTAGCAGGAAGGTAATTTTATAACTGATAAGTGACTAGCTGAAGTACCCGGCTTTCCCCGGGTTAAAATTGAGCTGCTGAAGTTCAACGGGTGCTTTTTTTATTTTATAACCAATTAGAAATACTTAAGTCAATTTAATAAAATCAATTCCAAAATAATTTGTTGGGTTTACCGCAATACTTGCTTGCAAACCACATTTATGATTTTCCTCCCGGAGCTAAAACATACAAATTTTTTGAAGGCTCTACTCTTGAGTCATGCCACATACAACTGGTCATGAGAGAAGCAAGGACTTTCCAAATTCACGCTTGCAAACTTAAGGGATTGTCCTCTAGTTTTGTTGATACGAGTAGTTATGGCAAATGAAAGTCTAACTGAGAACTGGACTCGTTTGAAGCTGTATCGGTACGATAGGTCGGTTGGTATCAACGGTATGCGAAGTATGAATACGTCCTCTCATTTAACAATACCCGTCAATACAGTGGCTTCGATGACATTTGGCAAAAGGCTGTCGACATACAGCCGTGTTCCATTGCTTAGTTTTTGGGAGCCCAGAAGGCGCAGAAGCATCATTGATGATCCTTTCTTCAATTACAAGTTATGAGAAGGCACTTCAGGTGACTCCAGCGTATTCAGAAAATTCAGCGGATAATTAACGGAATCATCGGTGTCCACTATAGAATCACATGACTTGTATATGGTAGCAGTGTCTAGTATATGGCTCTGTATCTGTTCGTTAATTTGCTTCACGCTTTCATTTCTGGATGCAATGAAAGCTTCTCGTATAGCCAATCATGATTTTTGAAGATTTTATCAATGTTTGGGTATATTTCTCAATCAGCTTGCACAACACTAACTGGCACAGATTTTCAGTGAATGTGATTTCGCCTGTCAGTGTATCAATGCGGAAATGTAACGGCCAATCTGCAGTAGTTTCGCTGCGAATTGATGTACATCTGTCTCTTGCTGAATGCGAATTCGCATATTTCTTCACAATTGACGTTTCTGTACTTTTGTCCACAGAGCTGAAGCTTTCAGGTAGGCGTTAAGCTCGGCGAAAATCATCAGCCAGAACCACTAATACTCCTCCCATCAGTTCACTACTCCCTTTTAGGTCTTGTAACGTACGTCCCATACGATGAGTTCGCACAACACTTGAGCTTGCTCAGAACTCTTGCTTATATTGCAGATAAGGTTCTCATTTTCTGTAGCAATATTGAGAGGTAACTTCAAAGCTGAGTGGGCTGTTTGCCCTCAAGTAATAAGGTTGATCTCCTGCGTCATACGTATCTTAGCTATAGTATGAAATTTATAACGAATGATTTGCCTGTGTCGCAAGGTGCATTTAAAAAAAGTAAGCCGCCGCTCAATGTTCTCACGCATTAAATGATGGCATCGTATACTCTTCTCTGATCGTCTAGCAAAAGTGGCATTTCGTTTGAACGTGGTCGCTGTGAAGAATGTCAGAGCCACTTCTCTCTTGATTTTGCACTCCGAGCTGTAGCATTGTCTTGCCGTTCATCTCTATGCACTTGCTTTCTAAAAGAATTAATGCCTCATTAAATATTTGTGGTAAAAAGTTCAAGTTCAGATCAGCGTGGTTTTTACAGACATCAAGAAGTACATCTTTGCTCATGTTCTCTTTTTATTTTTCCCATAGACTGTTCGGATTTGATAGGTTGCATGTTGGTAACATATTGGCGAAGAGGATTCTAATTTGCACTGGCAAATACGTTAAAGCTGCTTCAGAAATTGTAATTTCCCAGTGTTGGTCATTCTCGAATAAACCCAGCTTTTAGCTCTGAATGTTTCGCAAACTTCGCCATAAACAGTTCTCAAAGCCAGGAAAGATGTTGGTCCTCGAACAGTATGAAGCAACATTCTCAGGATATAACACTCGCCATTGTTGGGATGAACGATGTATACCCGGACTAACGCATCATTTGCTACGGCGTCTTGCCCAGGAACGGGCATGCCATGTTTTTGTTTGCAAAATATTCTCCTCGAAGCATTCCAAGTAAAATACTTTGGAACTTCTGGGTAGGTCAACGTCCTCGCAAAGAGATTTTGTTGACAGAGTTTAAACTCATTGGGCGGTATTGGCAGTGAAATAGACTTGCTGCCCATTTTTCAAGTATACACTTAGGTGGACAACAGTCGGATAACGTTCATAGATCTGAAAGTTTAACATACACCAAACCGTCTCATTGCTGCTGTTGTATTTGCCCATTTGACAGCTTGTGATCTCGACAAGTCTGTTTACATTTGCTAGCCCAATAACAGCCTGATTGGGCTATCGCTGCCTTTTTTTCATATTTGTAAACTTATTTAATGGATTTGACCGATTTACAGTACTCAACGTTAATTTGAGCTTGGAATATCTTCGAAAGCAGCGGCGAGTGTTGTACCATCCACTACCAAACCTTTCATGGTCCAGTCCTCATCTCTTATACTGAGGATGTCCATAGTCGCCAGTCTAAGTTTCGTGAATCAAGTCTCTGGTATAATTGTTCGTGCATTTCCGGTCCTTCATGCATGGTGCATTCGGATTGAACTGTCCACACGGCTCATGAATCATCTTGATGATCTCATACAGGATGGCGTTTTGCTCTGCATTGGGAAACTCAGCCGAGATAACACTGTCAATTTGTGTTGGACGAATTTTGTTATTTAACCACAGGAGTATATGGGCATGTGGCAGTTCTCTCTTTTGCCACTCGACGGAATACATCCAACAGCGACGTCCATGAACTTTGATAGCTTTTGCTGAAACATCCTCGCTGTTAAATCATGATGACCTACTGACGTTTGGCCGAATATGACTCTTCTTTAATCTCAGGCCAAGTGGGATTGCAAGTGAATGTTATAAAGAGATAAGGACGCCCTTAAGTTCGAACATATGTCATGGCGTCTTGAGCATATTCCTGCATATGACTCGGACTCCCTGTAAGAGTGGCAGGTAAAATTACTAACGCTCACTTTCGATTTTGGCGTACATATGGACAATGAACTGGTGGAAGAGCTGGCGAAAGTTAAGAATGTGGATAGTTTTCCTTACACGTATATTTATTCTCACCTCGCCATAACATCAACGGGTACTGCAGGGCGTCGTAGGATCAATGTATCTCAGAGATCCGTTGCAGCGCTTCACCAAAACGCTGAAAAATGATATCCCGCCTTTCGAATTGGTCACTTACCATAACACTAGCCACTTTATTAATTTGAGGGACATTGGAGCGGCGTTCATCCTCTCCAGCTGGTCTTTTGTCAGCACGAATGAAGATTTTATATTCATCCGTCGACAGTTGCTCCAGGGCGGTTGTGAATTTATGAACCAGTTAGTTATGGACATGTAAATAGAAGACCTTGAAGATATTCTACAATATTGCATCTTGTGTCGAGAATATTCTGACAGCGTTGATGTGCTTGATCTCTGTTCCCCATAAAATAAATTTTTCAGGAACTTTGGCGATTCATTTTCGCACGGAAGAAGTGAGCCTATTCGGTGATAAATTTGACCCTGGATTTCGAATATGGACATGAAACATGGTACAATAGAAGTTGCCCCGAATGATGTCATCTAAAAACAAGAGTTGTATTTTCGGATATTTTGTAGGAAATGTCTCGACTCCGCTGTCGTTGTGATCAGATATGATAAGAATTAATCAGATGACGAATCCAGTAGCGGAAGCCTTATATTGCCATTATTGCAGCATATTGCGAGGGGCTCGCCTTTATACTTTTTGGCAGAGCAGTGACCACATATCTTGTTCATTTTTCCAATCAGAACATTAGGATAATTTTGGTAGTCTAGTTGCAGATCATTACAGGTTAAATGCCGCAAGCGCAGATTGGGAATGTCCAAATGATCGTCAGTTCGAATTTTTCTCTACTCTTCGTTTTCCGCCTTTTAGGCCTAGACGAAACTGCCGCAACCTGCAGTTGCTCTAGTCAATCCTTCCGCTCTTCCTCATTATCCGCAGTTGTAGACGTGGGAACTGCAACTTTTATCTGTTTCAGTCTCATTTCCTGCTGCTCCTCATTTACCTTAGCCCTAGACTCCGCATCGGCAACTCGCATTTTTCCAGTCTGATTACTTGCTGCTCCTCATAGTCAATAATTCTAGACCAGACTGTTGTAAATTGCATTTGTTCCAACCGACACTCTCGCTCTTCAGGAGTCTGCAATGCTCGCTGAAGTTTCATTTTCCTGGCCTTTGGATTGATTTACCCAATAGATTTTAGACTTTTCAGATATTTGGACTGCTATGTGTTAAACATTCTATTCACATTTCCCATTTTATAATTTTCTGAAAAACATGCAAATTAACATTTTTTGAGCACTAACCTTTCTATGTTTTTTGTCGGCTACTCAAAAATTGTGAGAAATCGCTCGAGTAGACCAAAAGTTGTCATATATTGTAAATTTCCGAGTGAGCTGTATTATTTCGGGTGGATGAAGGATGAGGAAAGGATACAATTCGATTCATCATAACCCTCTAATCAGACGTGGTGGGTTGTTATAAATTCCAGGGTGGACATAACATAAACACACATTTTCCAGAATGTGATTTGTCATAATAAGTTTAAAAGGCGAATTAAATGAAACTATAGCTGGTTTTAACAGCACCAATTTAAAATGCAGCTTAACCACTTTGAAATTAATTTGCAAACAATTCTAATATGGGTTTAATTGAAGCAGAAATTGATGGATCAAGTGTCGTCTCTATATTTAGTTCAAACTCACCCAGTTACGTTTATTGTCCTCGGCTAAAAAATGGTTGTTTATCTAAAAAAATGTCACTACCTGTTCTGTGAAGCTCTTAGGATATTAACTGTCTTAGAAACTTGTATCCGTATTCCAGAAAATCAAGATTAAATTACACGATTCAATGAAAATACCTCGAGTTAAAATTTTGATGTCAGTTAAAAATTTTGTTGAAGGCGTTTTAATAATTTTGACCTTGAACTTTTACCTAGTACAATACGGTAAGGAACTGAAACCACAAAAATATTTGTGACACAATTTTAATTTTTAAAACCCTAAAATTTAAAAAAAGTTTCGTATAATTTGTACTACACAGCTTTTCTTATCACACCGAGCACAACAATAATAAACCGCCAGAGAAAAAACCCGGAGAGCGAGAGAAAAATACCCGCTTTATATTTTGTACTGTACATAATCAACTTTAGTAAAAAAATAAAAGCTTTATTGTCTTCCACAAAAAGCACGAAAAGTATATAAATATAAAAAAAACCAGAACACAGAAATTTTAAGGGTTTTGATTGGATATTTCTTACCTTAACCGAAATGAGAAAAAAAAACAGATTCGAGTAAATAAGAAAATTTCATCGAATTTTTTTTTTTTCGTTGCGTTCGTCTTTTTCTGTGTCAGAATTTCCTTTCTGCCTTTTTGTTGTTCTGTGCTTTTTATTTTCGTTACACGATGTTTTGTGTTTTTTTTTATGTTTGCGTTTGGTAAACTGTGATTATGCGCACTCCCGATTAATAGAGCACACACACACACACCAAAAATATTAATTCCATCCCTAAAAATCACAACAACAAATCGTATCATGTTTTGGATATAAATCACGTGGCCTGGAAGTATTTCCCCGCACGAGACTCGTGCGCCAAGAGAGAATTCATTTTTTTCGTATTGCACGCAAAACCGAATTTTTGGTATAGATGTGTTCTGGAATTTGGTATAGGTTCGGACGACATATTTACCACTCAGTATCACGAAGTTGTGTTCCCAGTGAAGTACGTCCGTGAAACTTTTTTTTTTATTTAAAAATTATTATTTTTAATTTGTTGTTGTTATGTATTTTATATAATTTTGATGTGTGTGCAATTAATTAGTGCGCGTTATAATCCATTCCAAGTGTGAAGTTTACTATTTACGAAAAGAAAAAAAAATTATAAAATTCATAGTGTTAGAAAAAAAAATGTGAAAAATGTTAGAAAACTAAGTGCGTCTACATATTATAACAAAACGTGCATCAACATTAGGGATGAGGTAGGCAAAGTAGGAAATTATTTATTGCCGTCAACTTCCAATTAAAAAATTTAAATTTTACTTCTGAACTGAACTGATCAAAATCGGTATATCTAGATAATTTTATGTTGTGAAAGCGGGGAGCAAAATATAAATATAACGTAATCGATTAAATAAAAGTTTTGTGTGGAAAGATTATCACACACACAAAAGTTACCGCACAAGTACAAAAAGACAAACGACACCGAGCTTTATACAATTTTAGGTCAAAAAGAAAGTTGACGTAAAACTTTTATTTATTTTTTTAAAAACTTTAATAAGATTTGAGTTTTTTTTTTCTTGGTTTCTTCATTCAGTGTTTGGTTGGTGTTTGTGTGTTAAAACTTTAAAGTTGTATATTATATTATTTTGGTGTAAAGATACACGAAAGGGAAATCCCACCCCTCCTCAAATATTTACTTTTATTTTTTCTTGTGTGAAGGGTTGTTGTATATCATAAAGTCGGTATGTTGGTTTTCTGGTTAACGTAATTTAAGTTTAATTAGATTTTTTTTGTGTAGCTTTTGTTTTTTAATTATTAAACTAAACTTTTGATTAGTGTTTGCTAACTGGTGGTGATGGGGGCGGCGGTGGTAGTGGTTGAAGCTATAGTTGGTTTTCTGATAATAAATCGAAATAACAACCCGTTAATTTGAGTCAAATAATCGATTTCATGTGGTTTGTTGAATTTTTGGCTCTGTACTAGTTCGATCTTTTATTTGTGGTTTGTTTGGCCAAGAATATGATAAAGATTTCGATTATTTTGCCACACGTTACGTTAAGTGAGTGACTTTCGTTACTCATATACCACTTATTTTTTATTCATTTGTAAAGCACCTATTAAATCAGTGAATTTGGTGGTTAAAAGGCTAAAATGGCTAGCTTAAATATGCTTACCGTTCCAAAGCAAAATCCAATGGTAATTATATAAATACTCCGGCTTAGCTCGAGCCTTCAATTGCGAGCTTATAATTTGTATGTTTCTTGATGCAACATCAGGAGACAAAATCTAAGAGGGATAGTAATGAAGGGGTCGGCTAGAAAATAACATATCATAATTTTAATTGTAGCTACTTAAAATATACAACTAGAAGGGGAAACATGTCATGTCCTGTATTAAAATTAGACATATAAAAATATATATTTAATCTTCCCTCCTAAACTAGACACTTAATTAACCTCGAAGAAATTAATCGTTTTTCACAGATTTTTCGTGTGGCACTAACATTAGTAACAACCTACTAGATTTTATTAGGATCAAAATAAGTATTTTTACACAGGGTCCAAGAATTGGTTGAAAATCTGAATATATTATCATTCTGCTACTATTCACGACATTGATTCACGATATAAATAAAAAAAAATCATGCTCAGAAGAATGAAAATATTTTTAGGCCACATTCACGAGATTTAAATAGATGACAAAGCTGAACTGAGAAAAAATATCTAATTTGATTAGTGTTTGTTCCCGCATGATGGAGTTCCATCAGCAAAGACAACCTGCAAGATCTATAAGAGAACATTTTAATTTTCCTTGATTTCAAATCCACCAATCGGTAAGGTAGCAATGAATTCGTAACATTCGATAATTGACCCATACCACGTGGAAGCTATAGCAATACCGTCTACCTGTGGTTGACGATATTAATTCGAATATGATTTTCGATCAAATTGTGAAAGTTCCGTTCTTGAATATCAGAAGTGTTTTTTTGTTTCAGAATATATTAGATAGAATTGAGGGTGTGTAGAGTAAAGAAATAAGATGAAACCACTTCCACACCAGGTGCTCTATATTAGAACAGTACACAAAATATACTAAAACCTCGATCTGCGTCGTTTCGATTTGCGTCGTTTTCGAAGTTTCGTCGTTCTTGAATTTTTGTCATTTCAGAGTTGTATCGTTAAAATTTCTATTTGTGTTGCAAGAATTTTTTATAAAGGGAATTCTCCATTTAATTATGTATCTGGCTTTGTTCTATGCATTTTTATGTAAAATGATTATGGATTTCTCATTTATAGACAGTCAGTCGCTGCAGTCTGTGAAATATAGTAAAACAAATTCAGCATTTTCATAATTAAATTAAAAGTGTTGGTTAAATAAATTTGAGGCGTTTTAAAAAGAATAGAATGAGTCAAAAGCGGAAACAAATTACTTTGGAACTAAAATTAAAAGTGTTAAAGAGTTTTAAATCTGGTGAAAAGGCTGTTGACATTACCAGAAATCTTATGTTACCACCTACAAAAGTGAGAACAATTCGTAATCGAGATGCTGATCAAATAAGAGAATTTGCTAAAACCGCTACACCGTTGCAATTAAAACAAACCAGTACCAAAGTAAGAAGTTCAATTATGGTGAAAATGAATTCTAGAAGGGAAGGGCAAAGTATTTGGATAGAGAACCAAAATCAGCGCCGCATGCCACTTATAGCAAAATGGCTATTCAAAATAAAGCATTAAGTATGTTTAACGATATTCAAAGGCATTCGCCATAAGCTAGCGGAAAAAATTTAGAAAAATTCGAAGCCAGTCAAGGTTGGTTCGAACGTTTCAAAAATAGAGCCAATCTACATATTGTTGCCCTCAAAGCATTTCCAAAAATGAAAAGTCTTGCCGTCGAAATAAAGTTAGAAGGATCGTCTTACACTTCTTCTAGGATTTCCTCCAGAAGGTGACTGCAAATTTAAGCACTTTCTGATTCACCACACTGAAAATCCACATGTGGATAAAAATGATCTACCGCTTTATTGGCGTTCGAATAAAAAAGCGTGGATGACTGCAGCTCTATTTAAAGATTGGACCGAAAATTGCTCTGAAAACTTATTGTTGTACTCAAAATATTAATCAAAATATAAAATGTTAATATTAGTAGACAATGCTCCACCCAATTTATCTAGACCACATTTCAGAAAATATCAAATTTGTGTGCATGCCACCAAACACGACTTCAATCATACAACCGATGGATCAAGGTGTAATATCAAACTTTAAATGTTACTACCTACATCGAACGTTTAGTCAGCTTATTGCATCAACTAATGGAAATGATAAGCCCACCATGAAACAGTTTTGCAAAAATTATAACATCTTGATGTCTATCGAAAATATAAACCATTCATGGATGGAAGTAAAAAGAACAAACATGAACGGAGTTTGGCGTTAACTATGGCCAGACTGCGTGCTTAAAGAAACAGAAGTTGATATTGTACCAACCGTTCGTAGAGAACTTGCTGAATTAGCTAATGAGGTCTTGATGTAACACCATGAAGAGCTTAATAACGAAGATTTAATTCACATGAATGTTGAACCTTATTTAGAAGAACCACCTGATGTGGTTCCAGAAGAAAAACAGTTAATGGCCGGTTGTATTTCAAAAGCGATGCAACTCTTTTCTCAGGCAACGGATATTTTTGTAAATAAGGACCCTGACGAAGATAATAGTTCAAAAGTGACAAGATCTATAGATAATGCTATCAATTGCTAGATTATAAAACACAAGTACAATTTTAATCCTCTTGTTCGTACAAAATCGTGCTCATTGCTTCGCTATCGATTAATACATTTGGGGCCGAGAAAAATGAGAGATCTTCAACCTCTGCCTATACATGGAGAATCATCATTCGTGGTATAACATAACACCTCACACGTGGTGACCCGTTTTTCTGCTGAATTTGGTGAATCTACTGAAACAAGCCCCACATAATGAATGAATTTTGGATGCACAGTATGACCATGTTTCCATGTACCGAATTAAAATAGATTTTGGTATCGTTGAGTTGAAAATTTGTTTGTGTTAGCTCGTGCCGTTTCCATGGAACCGAGTTAAGTTGACGTCTGCCAACTGAATATGTTAATATTTATTTCGAACTTAATCCAACCGTACTAGTTTCGTTGAGTTAAAACAAATTTAACGAAACTCAACCTTAATCTGTGTTTCCATGTTTCCATGAACCGAGTTAAATTAGGTTTAGGTTTCGTTGAGTTAAAAACATGGCGGCATTAACCCATACCGTTTCCATGAACATCGTTAACCGAGTTAATTTGACAGCTGCGTATAATGTGGAAACCAAAATTTCTTCAAAAATTGCAAATAAAATTTTGCATAGTTTGCGCATAAAAAAAATTAAAAAAATTTTGACAGATAGAATCTAACCCAATCACACTAGTTTCGTTCAGTTTATTTGAGTTTAACGAAACCCAACCCTAATGTGACTCTGTCTGACTCTAACTCTGTTATAGAAACATGGGGGTCAAGTCGCGTTCCGTGAAATAATGAAAATAAAAAGTTTTTTTCATTAGTAATCTAGTAGTTTGAATTATTCGCACGTAGTTTTAATTTCCACTGTGTGAAATGAAAATTTGTCACGGGCAATTCAAACCTACTCGATTGCCAAAGAATTTTTTTTTTCATTTTCATATTTTCACGGAACGCGACTTGACCCCGTGGTATATGAATATGTTCATGAATCTGTGTAAGCGGATTCATTGTTGTGTTCATTTCGTTCGTTCCGTTCGTTGTTTTTTCGGATTCGTCGAAAATGACGTTTTTTTCTTCGGTATTTTTTTCATCAAGTTGATCGATCTCCAACATTTTTACCGAAGGAACATGGTAAAAAACAGACAACACGATACATAATAGTAAAGATGGACAGCACTTTTTCATTATTTTTATTTTGTTGTCAAGTAGCCTTAGCAAAATCACTCGAAAACACTCTATATTTTATGAATAAACTCCAAAACTACAAAACGCCAAACTATAAAAGTCAAAAACTTCGATTTTTCGACGATAGGTGGAAATAATATCGTTCTGTAATTTTTGCAGCAACAATGAACTCATTAAAATTATACTGCAGAAAAAACACCGAACGCAACGAACGGAACGAACACAACGAACACAACGAACTACAACAATGGGCGCATTCAGGGCCCCCAACAGTTGGGAACATGTTGAGTAAAATCAAAGCCAACGTTATGAAAATGTTTAATATTTTGAAAATTTAAAATCAAATTGGCGATGATTTCACGAATCATGATGCCAACAGTTGGCGGTCCTGAACGCGCACAATGAATCCGCCTTGTTACCCTAAAAACGAAAAAAATTTCAATACAAAATTCAAAATCAAGTAAGCAATGAATCCATTTGTTTGACAGAAGATTTCGTTATTGTTGCCGAGTTGGAAAATATTGAAGAATTTCTGACATCTCTGGAAAGCATCACTTTAGTGAAAGAATAAACACCTCCAGATACCGATACCACATCGCCTTTTAGTATAAATGGTAGTGTATAGCTATTGAGGTGACAGGTAGTAGCACCACATAGAAACTAAAAAGGGAACTATATCATGTTCAGAGGTGGACGTGCCTTATCCATCTTCGATGATACAGGTGGTACTCCAAAAACAATAATAGGTTAATATATAATTACACCCCCTTCAGCTTCTGATAAAAAGATTTACCGGAAAATGGGCTAGTCTAGCGATACGTCTTAAAATCAATATAAAATGAGACTATCAACCTCAAATATCGCATTCCCGTCAACGACAGAAAAGAGTAATATCCGTTTGTAGGTTTTCCGTCAAATTTCAGAGTTACGGATTTAATACAAATATGCCGTTTAACGAGACTATGGGCTTATCTTTGATTAGTAGGACGGCAAAATGACTCTAGACTATTAGAAGTACAAATTCTGTTCCTGCATTTTACAGTATGACCGCATAATAATCTTCATGCGAGATTATATTTATTGTCGCTATAAAACTGTCTTTATTTTTAACTGTTAGTAGCTCAAAGACACTACTTTATTTTGCTTTTGAATTTTTACTTTTAAACATTTATTTATTACAACTTAATTATATAAGCGACAAGGAATTTTAATAATTCGACCAACTCTAGTTGTATTCGGCTTATCGATTGGAACAATCGGGTTACTTTGATTAGGCTCGAGGTTAAATTTGGCGTATCGATGAGTTTTGGCGCGTTCTCTTCCATAAAACATCCATTGAGTCTATCGATCGAGACGTTACAATGCTTGCTCCGTATATCCTTATATCCTTGTTAATGTCTTGCTGGTGGTGGTGATTGTCGAATGTAAAATAAATTTTCTCTGAGCTGACGTACGAATTCTCGTTGGTCCTGTTTGGTTTCGTTTTCTTCCAGCATATCACTAGAAATTCGTAACGGTTCGCTGAAGACGAGTTCTGCAGAAGAAGTTTTAAAGTCTTCCCGATATGATGTACGAAGCTCCAACAATACTGATGGAAGAACACGTGTCCATTGTTTGTTCTAATAACAAATGATGGCTTACAGTGCCCGATGCCATCTTGTTATAAAACCGGTTGATCGGTTACTACCCATATTGAAATTTGAATGCCGAAACGTGAAATCCAGGTGTTCAAAATGGCTGACGCTATACAGTCTCGGTTTTGATATCTGGTACTGGTGCTGCTTCAGTCCAACGAGTAAATCGATCTATCAATGTGATGCAGTAACGTTGTCCGTCAGATTCTGGAACTGGACTAATAAATTTTTTTTACAACCGGAGGGCAACTTCCCAATGGAGTTTTATTATGACGATATATTTTGGCTTTTTAGCATGCCAATCAACCATGAGCCATTTTTTTAACATCGTTTTTTATATTAAACCAACTGAATTTATCTTTCATGGCTTTGATAGTCGCTTCAATTCCTGAATGTGCCAGATAGTGTACTGATTCAAATGCCAATCTGCGAAAATCTGTTGGAATGTATGGGCGATCTTCCTTCATTTTTTGAATTAATTTCCATCTGGATAATGAACTCATTCTTTCATCTGAGATATTGGCTTCCGATTGTGTTTTGAGAGATTCGACAATAAAAAAATTGGTAGGAGTTAAAAACGTTCGGATCGTTGGCCACTGGTGATAGGGGTCTTGAATTGAGACGGCCCTCTATTTGACATGTTAAAGTTGTTATTTCTTCAAATGTTAACGCTGCTTCTCCTATCACTCGTTTTAAATGATATTTTACAGATGTTACAGCCGCCTCCCATAATCCACCGAAGTGTTGTGCTCCAGGTGGAACGAAGTGCCATTTCGCTTCGAAATCGCTTCTTCTATTGTCTCCAATGTTTCTATTTCTATTACCTTACTAGCACCCTCAACATTTGTGCCGTTATCACAAAGAATTTCCGCTGGTAAATTGCCCATTAGTTAGTTGGCTTTGAATAGATTTACTGAAGCGATGGCATCTAGCTATGTGCTGTCTGGCAAGATTTCTACCATTAATAATCTAAAATACTTTGTTCGGATATGTGCAAATGTTCAAGGATTATTAGGTTCACTATTGGATGTGATTGTGGAAGGATAATAGGATGCTTTTCGTCGTATGACCAAGCTTGTTACTAGTTAAGCTAAAAATGTCATTTTTGTAATGTTCAAATTGAGCATATTTAATTAAATTATGCAAAGCTTCTTGCATCGCTTCTAGTAATCTGTGGTCTATAATTAAAAGGGCGTAAGTCTAAAATGTGTAGTTTTCAAGAGAGTGATAATAAAATTCAAATTTCTCTGGGAAATCGGAGAATTTGAAATTAGCCTAAGTTTTGTTAATACCTGATATAGGTAAGCTTCTTACAAATTTTTTCTGAGACTTTTGAGCTTTCAACTTTATGTTCCTGTGAGTGATAAGGCAACTAGTAAGTTAAGTCCTTTCCATAGTATGTCTAAATATAACTCAGTTAGGCCGTTTTAGGAAATGATTTTATTGATTCCTAATGTATGTAAGTCAAGTTACGTCTTTTTAAAACAATAATAAACTGGAGAAGTGTCTTATGTGCCATTATGAAATAGGTATACCCAATAAGACTTGCTTGGAACAGGAATGTGGGTCGCAAATGAAAAGCAACTTTTATATACGAGTAAAACAAATAAAAATTAAATTATAACATACTTTATTTCTTTTAAAAGTACAAATATTTGTAATTTAGTTGTACAACAAATTCATTTTAATAAATTAAAACGAAAAATAAAAATCCAAATAAAGAAAAGAAAAGAAAAATCCATAAAGATAACATTTTCTTCTGAGTAATCAGTAGGTCTGGGTGGAAATCTAAGCCACCTTCTGTTTGCAAGTTTTGACAAAATGTGTGAAGTTCAGGCAAAATTAACGGCAATAAAGAAAGCAAGTCCGTTTTTTTGTTTGAATTAATTGGTACTGGAGAGCTAAAGCATGGTACCAAATGTTTTTCTTTCACAGATGCAACATCACGTCGTGCAAAATTGATTATTTTGTTTATTTTCATCAAGTGTATTTTTGTGATGCACTTCTCCCAAATTCGTGGTGAATCTCAACCACTTTACGACTTACCAAGAAAATCGATTCTTTTCCTTGTCAATTTTTCTCCATTGAAACTTAGATTTCGCTATTTTACTGATCATATAAGTCATTCTGCGACATTTGGAAGACAAAAAATGGGGTTTCGCATCGTATAGATCGATAATGAACCCCAATCGGAACCCCAATGTTAAACGTCGTTCTTTTCTTCTGCTTCCCAATTGTGAACTGCGTCATCGTGAATTATCTAACATTGCGGCTGCGTAGGAATTCTTATTTTGTCCTACGCACGAGTCGCTATAAAAAATGACGTGTTTTACAGTTTACGGCAACATTTTGAGATGACGATAGATGCATCAGCTACATCATTACCGCCTCTTTTCGCTAATGCCTCATGCCACATGTAATTATATGGCTGGCCCGTTGCAACATCATGTATTGTGAGGTTGTAGGTCCATAGGAGCCGTTTATAAAATGATTGAGACGTTTACAGATTTGGCGTTTGTAAACATTTTTGTAAGTCAACTGTATAAAAACGACACGATTCAAGTCACAGGATTCAAGTGACTCGTACGCTGGAAAACGGTTAATATGTGATTTAACAGCCATAATTGTGGTTTCTGGAAGTCTTCTGTGTTTACTTGATTGTATTGTCCGCAAATCTTGTAATGACATGGATCCTGGTTCGTTAAAAAGCTTTTGTGTCACCACCCGAACAAACTTTTCTGTTTCCCCTAAGGTTAGCCTGAAACATTTTTGGCACACATCAATCCTTTGTCCGTTTAGCTTTAAAAAGTATTTGCATGAAAATCTCCGGGTTTTCCGAGAATTGATTTTTTTATATTTTGTATCGATAATATCGATCAAGCCTTCAACAAAGCTCGCACGTAAATTATACTCCTTTAGCGCCCAGTATTCTTTAAAAATCAACTTTTTGTGTGTATATTCTATTTTGGAAATACATTTGTTGCGACAACTTTGAAGTAGTGTACATGCTCTACCTCCTATTGAGAAGTAGGAGACTACCTCTTTTCTAGTTATATAGGGTTCACCAGAATTTTGTTTCTGTTTGTTGGTTATGTTTCTCGGCAATTAAAGAGCTATTCGTTTCAAAAACTATAATATTTTGTTCAATTTGCGAACCCATTTGATTTAGTAATAGATCATCGTCTGAGTCTGATGCTGAATTCAGAGTTTCGTGCTCATTCTCATACGTTAGATCTAAATCACTATCATCAAAGTAGTCATCATTCTCGGTATTATTTACGCAATCCATTTGATTTTGCTGAACTAAGTTTTCAGACGGACAGTTGATGATTATGTGTACTACAACTTGGCTGAATATTAGGTCCCAATTCGGTTTGCTGATCCAATTTAGTTGGTTCCGATAAAGCTGAAGGACACTGCGCCTACTCCATTAGGATTCGTTTTATAATTATAGGGCTGGATTAGTCAAAATGATAATTAAAAGATTATCCAAAATAAAATCTAGATAAGTATACCTTGAGCCGGCTCATTAATCTGAGAATCAATTTCGACTGGTGTTTAAACACAAAATAAAAGCGTACATAAATTTTGACATTAAAAGCGACGAATGTGCATCAGCAAATTTTTGTGCTACATATATACAAATATAACGCAAAAATGTGCAAAATATAATTCTTATAATACGTGTAATAAAAAATGCACTCATTGCATTTTTTTGGTATAAAAATTTGTATATAAGTTGATATTCAATTAATAAAAAAGTTAGTATTCAAAAACTTTACTCACATTCTTTTACTTAGTTTGTTCCGGTATTAGCTCCCACCAGAGGTCCGCTCGGAATAAAAAGCAAGAATATTTTAGTTCAAGCAGAGGCTGAACTAACAACTGGTCCTTCGAGCCGGATCTGAACCAGCGACCTATGGATATAGTCCACCAAATAATCCAGACGGACCGACTAATTGGTTTTTAATTACTATTGCGCTTAACCTAGACAATAATAAGGTCCCACACAATTCTAGTCTAGGAATTGTTATTTTGAATTTTATAAGTGCGACCTTAGGTTTTGAAACCAGTAAATACGGATGTCCTCTAATTTCCTTGTTGTCGTTTTGGAGGTAATATATTATTGCAACATATACGCATTTTCTGATGCATCACAAAATCCAAACAGTTGTATTTGCGAATTGGCAGTTGTTTCCGTCCATCTTTGGACCTTAATTTGTTCTAGCGCACTTAACGATCTTTTATAAATTCTACATTTTATATTCGTGGGAACTATTTCCTAAACCATCCTAAAAATAGAATTAGGATTATTTAGGAAAAAGTTCACGTGTTTGCTCATAATAGTGAAGTATTTCATCAATTTTCCTAAAAATAAAAATCCGCCATTTTTGTTCCAATGTATGCGTAAAACTTTGTATAAACGAGTAAATTATAAATTACATGAGAAATGCAAATAAGTACGGTAACTAATTACTTGTAAAGAGGTCAATTACGATAAAGAGGTCAATAACGTAGAGTTTTAACTAACAGACAAACACCATTCCATTGGAAAATCTAGGGGCCCCGGGTGTTTTATGAAATCAAATTTGTAAAGAGGTCAATTTGCATATCGTAGGGTTTTTCCGAGCAATTTTCCCAATTCCAGAAACACCGCTACCAAATACTAAGTGCACTTTAAAGTTGTTCTGGATCAAAACTAACAGATAAACATCATTCCATTGCAAAATCTAGGGGCCCCGGGTGTTTTAGAAATCAAATTTGTAAAGATGTCAATTTACATATCGTTCAGTCAACGAATGTTCACTCAAAGCCGAAGTAACAATTACATAGCTTGAGCAGCATTTTTTTTATTTGAAAACAAATAGAATGGCGTAAATGTTGATTGAAACTTATGTTTAAAAACAGCAATGACCTAGCTACATATATCCAAAATGGCGGGCGATTTGGATGCGTTCAGCATATTTTAATATGCACCGCCGAGTTTCTACTTGCACACCTAACAAATCCATTTTTTCATCTCCACTAACTTTTCGATAAAAAAACCTTTTCTTTGTTTTCTTTGAAATTTCACGAATGGTTTTTCGACGTTCGAGGTCTCTTTCTTTTAATTCATGTGGAACCCAGTTGTTAGCTTCTTGAAACATTCGAATTGTTTGTTAACGTTATGCAACAGTTGATCGATCCACATTTAATACTACAGCCAATTCTGATTGTGTTTGAGAAGAATCTTCAGCCAAATCAGCATCGAATTAAATCGACGAAACCATCTTTGCACGTTCTATTCGATGGAGCATGTCCACCGTAAATTTCTACAAGCAAACGATAAGTAACCGGCGCACTCCTGCAAATGATGTTTATTTGGAAAGGGTTTTTCTATGAAGTGGTTTTAAACTGTTAGTGGTGAACCATAACAACTCAAAAGTGCGCTTAGCATTTGGTATCGGTGTTTCTGGAGTTGGGAAAAATGCACGAGAAAACTCTATGATATGAAAATTGACCTCTTTACAAATTTGATTTCCTAAAACACCCGGGGCCCCTAGATTTTTCAATGGAATGGTGCTTATCTGTTAGTTTTGATCCAGAACAACTCAAAAGTGCACTTAGTATTTGGTAGCGGTGTTTCTGGATTTGGGAAAACTGCTCGGAAAAACTCTACGATATGCAAATTCACCTCTTTACAAATTTGAATTCCTAAACCACCCGGGGCCCCTAGATTTTTCAATGGAATGGTGCTTATCTGTTAGTTTTGATCCAGAAAAACTCAAAAGTGCGCTTAGTATTTGGTAGCGGTGTTTCTGGAATTGGGAAAAATGCTCGGAAAAACCATATGATATGCAAATCAAATTCTTTACAATTACTTCATTTCCGTACTTATTTGCATTTTTTATATAATTTATAATTCACTCGTTTATATGAAGGTTTACGCATACATTGAAACAAAATTGGCGGACATAAATTTTTAGGAAAGTTTAGGAAGTACTTCACTATTATCATTTTATTGCTATTTTTTCTGGAACTAGTTCATCCCAGGACATTCCTGTTAACCAGAGTTGTTGTAGTAGTATTTTTGCTATGACGATTGTTGGTGATATCGACCCTAGTGGATCAAATAATTGTGATACTTCAGGTAATAGGCTCCTTTTCGTGACGATCTCCAACCTACTTGTTTTAAAGTTTATTTTAAATTTAAAGGTGTCGTTCGTTTAAAGGTTTCGTCTAGCTTTATATCCCTTTTATTGATTGCTCGTGATTCAGTTGAAATTTTTTCTAATAGGCCTTGATAATTACTTGCCTATTTTCGTAGGTGGAATCCTACTTTCTCTAGAAATTCATTAATTGCTGTTCCTGTAGTTGTGCCTTTTCAATAGAATCACTACCAGTTAATAAGTCATCTACGTAGAAGTCTTCTAAAATGATATTTGAACTCGTCCTTTTCGTCATTTGCTATAACTGATGTTTTTTCAATATCTGCTATGATGACGACTTTATGTTTCCTCCATCTCAGCAGGATTTATATTAGTTCTTCATGTAAAGTTAGCCCAATCAATTGTAGATCATTGAGACTCTTATTGTTGCTAGTTTTTGCGGATGCATCAAACACAATGCGTAGTTTTGTGCTTGTGCTGCCTACTTTGATCACCGCATAATGAGGTATGAAGTATTCTTCTGCCAATAGCAGTTTTATTCCATCTTCGTCATTACTTAGTTTCGGGTTCCTTGACTAACTGCTCGAACTGGCTTACATCGACAACTGTGTTGTATTTCTGGTATATTAAACTAGGGGTTAAACACCTGTGAGGTTAAAATTAAGCAAACTACCGGTGTTTGCTTATTTACCGATATGCAAATCACGCGAGCTACTGATTCTACGGCGTTTATCCAGTGATATACGAGAAACAAGTTTTGAACCAAATTCGAGAAAAAAATTATTTGTAATTATCGCCACAATGGGATTTTGGAGTATTAATTAGATAATTTGTGACATTATTGAAGACCTTTTCATTGATATGTCACACTTTCTATAATAAATCAATTATTAGCGCCAAAACGGTGAATTTATCAACTAAATGGCCATTACAAAAATTGCATTTTTGCTACATGTTTATATGGGAATGAGACAAATCGTAGCTACTTCCTGCTCTTTAACTGTAGTTTAAAAAGGTACCAAGGTGCTTCAGAAAATTTTACGGCATTCTCCAAAACTGCTTCAATGATATACGATACGTTTTTATATAAATATGAATAATTAGCTACCAGCGCTGGAATAATAAAATTTGTAACTGTTTCCAGCGCCATGACGGTAGCTTTTAGTACTAAGTATTTCTGTAATTTAAGGCATTCTTCAAGGCTCTTTCAAAGGCATACGGACAAGTACATATTTTATAATAATCGAAAAATTGGCTACCAACGCCAAAACGGTATATTTATGAACCAACGTTTAATAGAAGTTGTTGACTGATCCAAAATTGTTCAAACGATATACTTCACGAGTATAGAGGAAAAATGTAAAACAATGTCGTGGTATTGGGTGATTTCCTATGGCAGGTACCGACCCCCCTGAGGTCGAAATCCAATAACTTATCAAAGCACCGCATTAAAAGTAAAAAAATATTGGCGAACAAAAATTCGAATTGCATAAGCCGTTCTTGAGATATCATTGGTAGAGACATCCGTTCATCCATCCATCCAGACAAAGAAAAGGCTTTTTTTGGAATTTTTTGATCAGGCATATTCGAACCACGAGAAAATTGGTTTTGTACCAGGGTCATTTTTTATCATTTTTAAAAGTATTTAAATAGGTTGACCTGGACAGACCGAAGTTAAAAAAACAAAAAAGTAATAAACTACATTGTCTACAAATATTCTACGTATTCTACGTCTACATTATTTTCTACACCTGCATGTCATTCATCTGGCATTCATCTAATCCGCAAAAATTTTATATTCGCACTAATTTTTGTGTTGGTAATTTTAGTTAATTATACACTCCGTCCATACCGTTTCAAAATCTTCGTGCATTACCTTCACCAATCATGAAGTACATAAATTTTCGCCTAGCAAAAAAAATTTGCAAAACAAAAACTATCCGTATAAATCTATCATAATTTATTCTATTATACGAATTTTCCAAAAACTGAAAATATATTAAATAAAATTTAAATAATTTAATAATAATTTTAATTTTATTTTTTCATGGAAAAACCACAAAATTTTCATTTTACGAACACACAATTTTTTTTTTTCAATAATAAATTTGGAAAATTATATACAAACGAAAATGGTAATTTTTTATTTTTTGTTTGTTTATATTTTCCCAATGTTGTTTGGTTTGTTTGTTGGGTGGTTTATTGCATTTATTGTTATATACGAGTACGAGAATAACCATATACAGATAGTTTAAAGGTGTGGATGTTTGCTTCGGCCTACAGCAAAACCCCCACCATCGATCCGAAATGTTAAAATTTTGTTAAATTTAAATTTTTTTTGCTGGATTGTATTAAAAATAAATATTTATAACAAATTGGACAACAAATAAATACTAATGAAACGATCAATTTGTTTATTTATTTGTTTACGAGATTTTTTTGGGGGATTTTGTATGTTCATTTTTTTGAATAATCTGATTTAATGGAGAAGATTTGTCTCTGAAAATTATAATAAATATTTTCACAGAATAAGACTACCATCACCTGGTCACTGTTATAACCATAAGAATTGTTTTCTTAATTATTTGTAATTTGAATATTATATCCCAAGGTTTTCGGACCACATTCATTTAACCGGAAAAACTGTATTCGGATTAAAGTACTCAAAAAGTACAATATTGGTCGAAGGCCCTATCAGAACATTACCACCGTCAAGAAAAGACATTAAGTATTTTAAAATTAAAAGATAATGAAAATCTGTGCACCTTGTGATGTTAACAAAATAATCATGCAAAACTCGGGATCATAATTGCCTAAAAATCAGATAAATGAAACTAGACCAGCTTTTTTTACGAGTTAGGTACGAAATCTTGGTTTTCAAAATCTTTCAATTTTTATTAATTCGGGCGCGTGCCCGAATTACTAAAAATTGAATTTTCAAAACCAAGATTTTGAAAACCATGGTTTGACTGGATATGTAAGTATTGAGACTTTTCGTAATAGCCGGGGATACTCCTAAATCTAGATAATTAAATTGATGCGGATTCTCGGGAAAAAATTATGAGCAGTTTCATAAAAGCCGGGGAAACACTTAAATTTAGAAAATTGAAATGTCGTGGTCTCCCAGGAAAGTATTATATTTACTTCTCGCATGTAATATTATTGGTTACTTAAATGACGAAAATCTATCGCTAATTAATTAATTGTTCTTGGTAAAATTGATAAAGTGTTAAAAATAGTGATAAAAAGTTATAAAAAGTGTTGCTGACGGAGAATCGTAAATATTTGCATTCGAGTATCGCATTATTTCCACTATGAATATCACCACTGTAAAATCAAATAAGGGGAGACAAAAGTTAATAATCGACGGATACGCGTATTACTTGAAAAGAAAAAGTATAACTTTTCAATGGGTTTGTGCTGAAACAAAATCCCTGTTATGCAAGGAAAGAGTGGTTATCGTAAACGCGAATGGTTCTCATAAAGTCAAAAAGGGTCCATCCAGCCATACTCATGATCCTGCTTCTTACGAAAAGGCGATATATGAAATGAATGAGAACGTGAAAAATGACGCTGTAAATACCCCACTGTTCACTTCCCAAATAATTACAAATAACGTCGTGAAATGATCACCGGCATGTAGGGTTTACTTACCGAGCAAACAGCCTCAAAAGCAAAAAATAACTAGAGTCCGTACTACTGTTATAAAACAACCGGAAAGTATTTTAAATATAAATATTCCAGAGGAAATACTGCAATACAAAAAATTATTGTGTTAGGAACACAATCAACGTTTGTGCTTGTTCCAATATTTATGCGATAACTCTTTACCATTCATGGCAAAATCGAACGGGCCATTGTACCATTGTTGTTTTGTGTGATGAGTTCTAAAACTTAAGTAGCTTATTTCGAGACATGAAATATGTAAATTGGCATGTGAATGGAACATACCTTTGAAGCCAAAAGTCGTAATTTCCGATTTCGAAAAGGCAAGCGTATCGGCTTTAAAAATGTTTTTCCCGGAGGCCCAATATATAGGATGCTTGTTCCATATAGCCTTGACTTTTGTGTCGAGCGGTAGCATTTTATTACAGTTTTCTGTAAAATTATCGGATTTTAACTTTTTCATTACGGATATATAATTGTCAACTGGTATGTCTACGTAAATTTAAAAACAATCGAAGCTACAAAATATCTAACAAATCAGACAAGAGAAGGTAGCAAGAAACCAGCAAATTACATCACATCTTGTGATTATCTACTGATGAGGATTTTACAAAATAATGTTGGAAATGTGAGACATATCCCCACGCACCACGGCCCACAGAAAAAAGGTTTCAAAGATCATTCCAAAATTATATTGTAAATAAATAAATCAAAATTTTGGGTAAATCATTTGGCGCAAGGATTAAGCTCAAGGTTGTGTTACCAAATATGGGAACAATGAGAATTTCAGTTTAAATATTCAAAAAGTTTAGCTTTGGTACCAGAAAATGAAGATTTGGACTATTATAAAGAACTGAAAAAATCGATGGATCCAGATAGTCGGAACATAGGGTTATGGTTCGAAAATAACTATTTAACAGGGATTAAAATCAAATGCAGACAAGAACCCAAACCCATATATTCTCCAAATTTTTTGAAACTATCGGAAGATCCTAATGACAATTTTCTGCGTACTCAAAACTCCGTAGAAAGTTGGCATCGGCAATTGCAAATAGTAATTGGCAAAGCACACATTGGACTTTGCCAACTTGTGTCAGAGTTAGAAATAGAGGTGATATGCGCTAAAACACGAGTCCAGCAAATTCGAGCCGTAGTACCTTGTCAAGTTAAAAAGAAACTGTTGGAACGAAACATAAAAATTTCCAATGTTATTAAACAAAGGAAGAATATGTCCTTCTCAGGATGATAGATTCAAATTAAAAAAGAAAAATTACAAATACAATTAATTAGAGGGTGAAATAGGAAAATTTCATAATTTTAGTCCACCTTCTCATAATTATAGTTTATACAAATATTTTTAATTCTTTTAACAAACTTTCAGAAAAACCAAGATTTAAAAAAGCCAAGATTTTCTTGTCTGAAAAACCAAGATTTTAAAAGCCAAGATTATGAAAAACCACGATTTTAAAAAACCAAGATCTTGAAAACCAAGATTTCGGTACATTCCCTTTTTTACATCTTAATGTTGCTTAAAAGCCGCCTGCTTTTGAGCAACATATGTTAAATAATTTTGTGAGTATTGTTGGTTTCCAATTGTTTGATGTAGATGTTACCAATTCTGCAAAAAATATATGACGGCCTGGGCATTCGTCGCCGATTAGGAGAATCAGAAATGTTTTAAAATTGAAATTCTGCCAAACAATTAAACCATTGAGGGGTAAATATTGTTACGAATATGCCCTGTCAAATCTGACTCATATCTCTGGATTGTGAATACAATTACAGAATGTGACGGTTACAAGACCAGTTCTCGAAATTCTCACCGCTCTCGAAATACACTCAAAAGTACTGAAAATAATCTCTGAATAATTTCCAAATATTTACAGAATATTAACGCCCCTACTAGGATATTTCCGAAATATTCCGACCACTGTGCTAGTGGAAAAAAGTGATAAGCTGGACACCCAGTAGATAATCACTGTTTGCGTGATTTAGTATTTGGTGCCATTTTGAACATCCCATTATACGCAGGTCTTGTTCAATGTCGTTCGGTCAAAGCAGTCGAGGTTTACCACTTCGGCTACGTACACTGGCTGCATTGTATTGGGGGCCTAGCAATATGACCCAGTCGATGACATTCCTGCTTCCTAGAAGTTGCTTTATCGTGTAGTTTTCAGAGGGCAGGGTCTTTCCCCCGCTTCTAAAAGCCAGCACAGATCATAAGAATGCTTTATAAAGTGAGTATTTGGACGAATTATAATCGCCAATGCCAAAATAATTCCATATAAATAGGTATTCTTAGATGTTGGTAAACAATTTCTTTTGCTGTTGTTCACTTCCAAACCAAGTTTAATTGCGTAGTGATGGTGTGGTATTAAACTGTTTCAGATATCGCTAGGTCTTTAAGGTGTCGATCATATTTATTTTTACTACGTGCTCGAGCGTAAAATTGATCAGTACAGGCGCGAGTGCATCTCCCTGTGGAACACCAAAAGTTATTGCAAAGGTTTCTGGTATAGATGCTTCGATTACGATTCTATATTTAGATCCAGACTTTTTTTTATTAACACAGGCAGAGACGATCCGGTATTTTGAGGCACAAGAGCGCGCCTCAGACCTTCTTGTGGTTGATACTGCCATATGCCTGCTGGAAGTAGTTGATGTATGGTTATACTCCCAACATTTTTCTTAAATCATCCTCAAGGTTAAGCAATGGTCAGTGCTTGATCGGTTAGGATGAAAACCACATTGATAATCGCCATTGATTTTGGCAATGGGGAGGCGTCTGGCAATTCTGCAAGAATTTCAACGACATAGTCATTCCGATTTAGTAGATTTCAAAGTAGTTTTTCTAAACTAAGAGAACATTACCCACGATTATTTTCAACTCTCTATTCACGCCATGAGTGGCTATATTTCTTGGATGGAAGTCTTTTGTGAGATTTCTGGCGTTAGCAAAACAGACTCTCGAATTTTCTAGTTTCCATTAGAAGCTGATTGATTTCGTGTCTTTCCTGGGATATTCTGCTAGATTGCTTCTAGTATTACGAGTCAACCAAGTTTCACGAAGCATTTGTTTATTTTCAACGGTCTTCTTGCGATAGAACTTTGCACCACGGTATTTATGATGAATGAACAGCTAGCCACTGCTCCTAGATGTTAAGAGTAGGTTCTTCGTTATTGGTGTGCCAGTTAATATACTCAGTGACAACTGGTTGATAACTCTGTAGGGATGCTTAATAAGTATCGGCATTCCATTGAACGGCTTTTTATGCTTGCTATTAAATGTAGATGATAGTTTACAATTTAGTTTGATTATGAAAATCAAATTATGTGAGATATACACCATCAAAGCAAGTTCAAGCAAATACCACACCCTCAAAGTACAATTTTCATTACAATTTGCATCAATTTCATCAGACGAAACCACGTTAGCCCGAATCAAACTATCAACGCCACGAGTAGCACAATATGCTGATTGTTATTTTATTTGTTAATTATTTCAAAATTTTATAAATTTTTCAAAATTAAACTGTTCCACTGAAAAATAATAATTAATTCTTTAATTAATCGAAATTACTGTTTAATGATTTAAATAATGTTTTAATGAAAGTTCAAATAAAATTTTGAAAAGCTCTTAAATTATTTACGATATTATTTTCTTATATCGATCTAATCTACCAATTTTCCTTTATTATCTGATGTAAAACTAATAAACTTTAATCTTTATAATGACTCCAATAATTGACTTAATAAAAACGTAATATTGTTTTATATACTCTTGATCCAAAACGATTTGTCACTAAGTAGAAACAACTTTTTTTCGACCAATAAAAGCACAAACAAAACACAACACAAAATATCTCGATACAGTGTTTAAAACACTGAAAATTATTTCATAGGCAAAAAGCACTCAGTCTATATTTTAAAATTAATTTCTTCTCTTAACTAGCCCCAAAAAATTGTTTTCATATCGACAAAACATTTTCCGATAAAAATCTTCAATATTTTATTTATTTAGACTTTAAAACTAAAAACGTGACCACAAAATAATTTTGGGAATTAATTTAGGTTTTTAATTATTTTTCGAAATTTCCGGATACCATAAAAAATAATTGTGTACTAGCTTTGTCCCATTGGTTTGGGGTGGTGGGTATTATGTATCTAAAAACAGTTTGGTCAAGAGTTGTTTTCGGCAGGTGTTTTATATAAGAACACAAATATATAAAAAAAATTCTGTAGGTGGACATTTTTATTGATTTTTCATTAATTATGTTGGTAAATTGTTTGATTGGTTTACCTTTATAAAGATGTAATTATTGGTTAACGTTGATTCTAGGTTCGAGTTAAATGTGAATAAATCGTTCTAATTTGAATTTTTTTATTTGAAATCAAATGGAATTATAAAAGTCACATTAATTAGTATTGAGCGGTAATGGTATATTGTCTGCAATCATCAATCGTTTATTGTGAATCGATTTATTATGATAAACTGACAACATTATACATTAGTCCCTCTATATAAAGAGTAGCACGTGGAAGGAACAAACGTTTTATTCACATAAATATAAGGACAAATTATATATATATATATATATATATATATATATATATATATATATATATATATATATATATATTATATATATATATATATATATATATATATATATATATATATATATATATATATATATATATATATATACATATATATATATAAATAATATCCAATCATTTAAAAATAAACTATTAATAGAAACAAGTAACATAATGGAAGAACTTCAAGACGCTGTAAGAAAGTTGACAGGAGCAAAGCAAGAATAGACCAACTAGAAAACAAAACAGGGAATCAAACACCTAATAATAGCAATCTCGTGGCACTCACCAGAGAGCAAGAGCACAAAAATATCGGAAGACAAACGGATTGCGTCAAAGAGTTACGAGTCTTCAATGGAAACCCGATAGAATATGTATCGTGAGTATACCGCGTAGAAAGTATTCTAAAGGACTATGATATAGTGAAGGATAAACCAGTTTATCGAGCTATATTACAGCAGGTTAGACAAAAAATACGAGGAACAGCTGATTCGGCTCTCGCATCATATAACATTGTCGATGAAAACTGGCCCGCTATAAAAATATGTCTATTGCTGCATTACGCTGACAAAAGGGATGTGCGAATGCTGGAGTACCAGTTGGGCAGCCTTATACAAGGAAAGAGAAGCGTTGTCGAATTTTTCGCGACAGTGAATTACCAATTATCCTTGATTATCAACAAAATTAAGACAGAAAGCTACAGTGTGGACACGATGTCAGTATTAATTGACACATATCGAAACAGAGCATTGAACGTATTTATCAGAGTGTCGAGATACAAAACCTAAACTTTCGGAGTATGCCGATACATAATAAAAACTTTAATAATACAATCAACGCGGGCGGACACCACCAATATACACTTAAACCAATGCCACTACCTAGACTGCCAGTGCAACAAAAAAATGTGGGGTACAATATGCAATACCAACAACCCTACCGGCAACAACAATAATCTAATCAACAACATCAAAATTACTATGCAACATTACCAGCAAGGCCGACACAACCGAAACTACCCACACCAATGCCAATAGACGAGTCAGACAATACTAAAAGAGTTAATTATATGAATCGGCCAAAGAACCTTGATGTAAAGCCAAAGAGGGACAGAAGCCCTGATACCGGTCCAAACCAACACAAGCAATAACGGGTATTCCACATGGAACAACAATAAGATACATCAGGATACCAAGAATATATAAATAACTACAGCGACATGAAGGATGAAAATGAAGAGCAGTATTCCTTTAGAATGTCGAAAGAAGAATAACCACTCCCTAAAATTTTTTGTCGACACTGGGGCAAACAAAAACTTTCTAAGACCAGAAATTGCCAAAATCTTAAACCAGTCAACAAACAATTCAATGTTAAACCAGCGGGGGGTGACATAAAAATCCAACACAAAATATCATCACAGCTCTCAAAAAATCTTGGTAATGACATTTAACTGGATTTTTATATTCTGCCCGGACTAACAACTAGAAGCTTTAATCGACAGAAAAAACAACAACCTCACGCTAACACCAGGCATCAAAGTTCCTTTGAAGTCCAAGACGTCAATTCAAGTAAATACCATCGAAATAAGAAATGATCACCTAAACGAGGAAATAAAGTCTAAGCTAAAGGCTATGGTAAATAAATATCAGCCAATCTTCAGAGCCGATCTACACGGGAATCGGATATCCGATCTACATGAGAACTAAAGTAGACCAACAAATAGCGCAATTGCTCTAGGACGGTATCAAAAGACCATCGACAAGTCCATATAACTCGCCCATTTGGGTTGCAGAGTAAAAATGGACGCATCAGGAATTAAAAAATTTCGTATGGTCATAGATTTTAAGAGGATAAACACGGTTACCGTATCGGACACCTATCCATTACCCGGCATATTGAACACCATAGCAAATTTAGGCGACTCAAGATTCTTTACAACACTGGATCTAACATCCAGATTCCACCACATAAAGATGTTGGAGAAAGATATACCCAAGACGGCCTTCTCGACTATGAACGGGAAATATGAATTTACCAGACTACCATTCGGTTTGAAAAACGCTCCGGCGATTTTTCAAAGGATAATCGATAACGTCCTGAAGGGATATATTGGAAAGATTTGCTATGTTTATGTCGATGACATAATCATATTTGGAGGAAAAAATGAAGAGCACCTGGAGAATGTCAGCAAAATTCTAGATAAACTATGGAAAGCCAACCTACGAGTCAACCTAGCCAAAACAGAGTTTTTAAAGGAAGAAACCGAGTTTTTAGGATGTAACAAATAAAAAATTCGAACGGACCCCAAAAAAATAATGGCTGTATAGAAACTGAAACCACCTCAAAACCTTAGAGAGATTAAAAGTTCTTTTCGTCTAACATCGTATTCCAGGAGATTCATCGAGGATTTTGCTAAGGTAACAAAACCGTTCACCAATCTTACAAGCGAGGAAAATGCGCAAATAAAGGCCAACCAATCAAAGAAAATAAATATACACTTAAGAGGAGCAAAGAAAATCAGGATTCTTACAGACTATCAGCCGCTGACCTTCGCGTTTAGTAACAGGAATAATAATAGCAAGTCGAAGAGATGGAAAGCAAGGCTTGAAGAATACAATTATGAAATGATCTACATACCTGGGGTTACGAACAAAGTAGCTGACGCATTGTCAAAACTTCAATTGGAGGTGAACACTCTTTCATCATCGAGTGAAGGTACCATACACAGTGCAGAGGTACTCAACTTACCCCACACTGTGAAGCTCCTATAAATGTGTTATAAAATCAAACTTTACTACATGCACCTGCGCAACTACAAAATACGCGAAACACAGAGGATAGTAAAAGACATCAGGAACGACGACAACAAATATCATGTCATACAAGAGGAACATCGGAGAGCGCATCGTAATGCTACAGAAAGGTATTATTTCCCTCGGATGAACATCCTAATTAAAAAATACACGCAGAATTGCGACATATCAGTAAACCTTGACTTCTAGAGACCCCAATCCCAACATATCCAACCGAAATTCTACACATCGACCTCATCGATATTAAAGGCGAGAAATTTATAGCAAGTATCGACAAACTCTCCAAATTCGTGGAACTTTTTAGTGTCAAGGATAGGACAGCAGTACACATGAGGGACAAGATAATCAAAGACTTGCGTCAGTCCTATTGTAGCGGACTACCTTAGGACTTTGGGCATCCAATTATATCTGACACCCTCACAGAAAAGTGAAATGAACGGAGCAGTTGGGAGGGTTCACTCCACTATAATTGAACTAGTTTGATGCCTTCAAAATGAATATAAGGACTTCACAGTTAAGGAGGTGGTTAATATAGCCGTCGATAGGTACAACAACACCATTCATTTAGTCACTGGGAAGTAGCCCAGCGACATATTTTTTGGAAGAGAACAACGGGTTAATTATCAAAATTTATTAGGCTTCAAGGAAAAAGTGATTGAGGATATTATACAACGATCTAGAAACAATCAACGACTTAAATAACAAAGGGAAAACTTGAACAAGAACGTTCCCAAAACATACGAAATTGGACAACCAATATTCACAGCTATAAAACAGATACAAGAAAAAACCGAACCTATATACCGTAAGGAGTTTCGGGGAAAATAATACATAAGACGCACATTAAAAACATATCCACTTAAATCACTTATGTTTTTCCTCCCTGTTCATGCCTGTGGAGCATAACGACATCTCTAAACATACACGAGTACGATACTCCAATCGTGTCTATCAAACAAGGTAATGGAAACATCCTAAGTGGAAAATTCAAAATTATACATCGGATCGGCCTGCGCGCTTATACCGAGATATTGGCAAACATCAAGTCGGAAATAAAGGGAATCGATTCGAATAATAGAGAAATAAATAGAGAAACTAGTAGGAGAACTTCGAGGGCAACAATCGTGAACAACTCTTCTTCTTCGTGCATGAGTGTATCTAGTGGTTATACTCATTCGCTGATCTCTCGAGCAGTTCCGTGAACGATCGCTCCGCTTCGCACTGCTTTTAGGCACCTCATGATTTCTGATAGAGTAGAATGGAATCTTTATATCTGACCGTTCACTTCACTCTTGTACGGGGGATCTCGATATATTTTAATATTTAGAGAATCCTCCATCATAGACGTTATGGTATTTGAGCTCAGCGATGGTTCATTACCTATTACCACGATTACTAGGACTCCATAGCAATATAGAATATCTTTAATAGGCTGTTTGACATCTTCTATAGCCCTAGACTTGATTTTGTGTGCATGTAACATGTTTTGTCAGCTTATCTATGGCTGTGAGGGCTAATTGACCTTCTGTGGAATAGATGTCTATATGCACAGTATGTCCAGGGTAATTAGGTATGGGAGTGGGATTAACTATTTGTTTGTTGGGGTGTCGGTCATATTTGTTTTCACGACACGTACTATATCTTTTAGCAAGAAATCTGATTTTGTTGCTCAACCCTGGAAAGTAGGAATCCTGAAGAATTTGTACTCTGTTCTCCTCCGCGGTTCGATGAGCTCATCTGTGGGTCGTGAGTATCTTTTCGTCTTGCTCATTCTCATCTGTGATGATGATTCTCATCTGTCTCGTAATTCCTGAGGTGCACTGGTTATATTTCTTGAATTACACCCATTATTTCTTCTGTTGTGCTCAACCCGTTTATCGTACTGTGATTTAGAGGAGGGTTGTGGGGGGTTTAGGATTTGATACGAATCTTCATCGCCTATTTTCAGGATAATCTGATTTCGGAAAGCATTGATGGGGGTTTCGATTGTGGGTATTAAGTCGCGTGCTGAGCTTCCATCACTGTGTTGCGCGGCAGTCATGGCATTTGTTTCCGTAGGAATTGTTACCCGCGATAGAGCATCTGCTACAACATTAGTTCTCTCAGGTTTATATTTCAGTTCGTAGTCATACTCTTCAAGTATGGCATTATAATGCTTCATATTTGCGTTATTATTTTTGTTGTAGAGGGTAAATGTTAAAGGTTGATGGTCGGAGAATATTTGTACTTTTCTACTTCCGTACAGGAAATATTTTAGGGATGTCAGAGCCCATAAATTATTGGTAACATTTCTTTTTCGTTAGCGGCGTAATTTTCCTCAGTTTTGTCCAGTGTCCTGGATAAGAATGTGATTGGTCTTTCATTCTGTGAAAGGACGGCACCTATTGCAACGTTAGACGCGTCTGTGGTAAGTTGAAATTCTTTACAAAAATTGGGGAATGATAGTTATACTCGTACTTCGTTGGAAGTTAGGGAGGAATTTATCTTATTGAAGGCGGTTCTTCTTATTGAAGGGTTTTGGACATGTGTCCATATTCCCCTCTTAAAAATGAGGTCAAGGTTTTCGCAAGTTTCGCGTAGTCATTGACGAGGCGGCGGTAAATCTCGCCATGCCTAAAAAAAACCGAGAAGTTCCACTTCGTCTCATAGAAACTCACACTTGTCGAGTTGGATTTTTAAATTTGCATTTTCTAAGATTTCGAATATGATCTTAATATTCTCGAAGTGGTCCTTTTCACTTTTTCCAAATATTACTATTTCGTAGGGGAGAAATAAATGTCCCTTTGTGAATAAATCTGCAGTACACATATAATATAATTTGTTTCGGAATGTACCTAATTTCCAGATCCACTTTAAGAGCGCCGTTTCAACCTAATACACCACAAATACCATAGTGAGTTAATTTCCCGGTGGCCACCGCATGTAACACGAACACTTGTAAAAGTTTCAAGATAAGGAGCTGACACAACTTCCAACTTGATGCCCTCAAACAGCTTCACGCCAAGACCACCTTGTTTACCTTTAGTTGTGTATTAAATTGACAATAGACATTGACATGGAACACAACCTGGTATCAATCACTTCGCGGTGAACGGATTGGACAAATTTTCATAGCAACTATACTATTAGTATTGGAACTACTCCAAAAGGAGTGATGTGTATTAGCAGCACTTACAATCACAAGGAGAATTATCATTTTCTTAATCAAATGTACAAGAGTGGAAAGTTCGTCCGAATGAAGAGGGTCGGGAGAGGCATAAAATCTGCTGGACATGAATAAAAAACTCGAAAATTATATATACAGCCGCATGATCTATAGAATTATACTCCTAAATGCGAAAGAGACTCTGAAGTTTGTAGAGATAAAAATACTCGTTTTGGTATTCATTGCAGAAATCACGTATAGAACTTAATATCAAACCACGAACAACACCATGAAAAAGGTATTGGACAAAAATTTGTTTGCGATACAAAAAGCAACCTTCATAACTAAAAATAATCTACTTTACGGCGATGCAGATTAATCTGTTTTATATCAAGCATGGAAATCATAATAAAAGCCTGCATAACTTTTAAGAAGGCGGACAGAGATAATTTTAAAGAAAATCTTGAATGGACCTTGAACGGTTAACCCGATCAATATTCCAATGGTATTTAATACTACTTTAGGTTCCACTGTAGGACCGCGGACCCAAGTATATATTAGCACGGTTTGAACGGAATCTATTACTTTATGTCGTAAATAAGAACGTAAGGCGTCAAAGTTAGTCTCATTTAAAATGACTTCCGGATTCATTTCACATATCGCTACGTTTCTATGTACATAGACTCTGATACAGCATGCGATAGTGTGCGAGGAGTTTTGTTTTCCATTTACCCCAGCACGGGTACGCTTTGGCGAGATTGTAGCGAACTAAATATCCCGTTTTGTTCACGCCAGCGATTCCGTTTACCCTTGCGTTTAGTATTCGCTTTAAAATTGTACCTCATTGGTTCAGTAGCATACATACTGACAGCAACCCATAATTGTTCAGCTCGATCAACCGAATATAGTGCTACGGTGAAAGAAAGTATTGCAGCAACAAAGTTTAACGAAAAATTAAGAAATACCGCCACTGAGACATGATAAAAAATTTGTATGGCCAATATTTGAAGATACGAGTCCTTTCAACAGGACGGTGCATATGTTACACGTATTTAGTGTACGTGCCATCTAGCACCATGGAAGTTTTCAAAACCCATATCGATCACATTATTCGTGAGGTAGAGCACCAATTTTGTACAAATGTGATCGAAAGTTTCGACCAAAGGAGCAAACGTGCCCTTGGTGGACATTTCTAGGTGGATTTTGTATGAACAAATGGTCAAGTGTCTGCACTAAATTTCAATAAAAATTGACATATACTTTTAACGAAATTTGTTTACCAAATTTAAAAATATTCTTATTGTAAGACCCTGCTAATTAGACTGGGTATGCATCGTGGACAGGGAACGAATCCTGTGGGCTCTGAATGGTGTTAAGCCTTATAAATTGGCGGGCCCGGATCGGATTACACTAGCAGAGATCCAAAGGAACACGGCAGTCATCCTACCCTGGCTGCAGGTTATCTTCGGGGATGTCTAAACCTGGTATATATTCCTAAGAAATCGATGAGGTCAGAGTAGTCTTTATTCCGAAATCGGGAAAGAGCTTGCTTGTCCAAAGGCCTTTAACTCTATCATCCTTTCTGTTAAAAACCTTGGAAAGGCTGATAGATGTAGTTATTCGAACAAAAATTGAGCCAAGAAATTGGCCGGTGGATGCAGCTTAGCACGATCTAGTACGCATGATTTGGAAGTCAATTTACTCACAAGAGTTTTGTATGGTAGAATTTCTGGACATTGAGGATGCCTTTAATAATGTAAAAACAGAGGCGATCATGGAAGGATTGTCATTATTGAAGGTGGACTACCCTTTAAGTAGGTTGACCAACCAGATGCTGGTAAGCAGGATTATTACCTTGGTAGTGATGAATGGATTGCTGATGGAACTGAAGAGAGATACGCTGTCTCCGGCAAATATCTGGATACGATTAGGGATCTTTTGCAGAAATGGGCCAGCAAATGTGTATTAGGGGTCAACCCTTCCAAAACAGAGCTGTTACTGTTTACTTAGAAATATAAAATTTCGGTAGTTAGCTCTCCTACCATGAACGGCATTAGACTGGGTTTTGCTGATAGAGCGAGATGTTTGGGCATAATCTTGCTCAGCTAAAAGCCTAACATTATGGAAAGGCTGAATAAGGGAATGTAGCCATTTACTCGTGTAGGAACGCCATAGGTAAGATATGACGTTTGAAACAAGAGCTAGTAGACTGGCTTTATACCGCAGTGGTAACACCTGTGTTGATGTACGGGGTGGGCGTGTGGTGACCAGCTCTGGATAAGGTAACATATGTAGGGATCATGGAGAAGGTTTAAATAACGGCTTGGATGCTTATAAGCTGGGCGTTACGGACAACACCTACACACGCTTTAGAGGTTATGTTCCACCTTATTCCAATTGAATTTTTTTGATAAACAGATAGCAGCCAATGTGGCTACGAGACTATCGGCTGCCTCTCAATGGAAGTGTCTTCAGACTGGGCGAATTTAGAATATATTAAACCAACATTGTGCTTCGATAACGGTTTCCGAACCATCTGTCCTTCGAGGGAATCCTGTAGAAACGGATCATACTGAAATACGAGGCAGTGCAATTGTTCACGGACGGCTCTAAGGTAGATGGCAGGGTAGAAACCGGAGTCTTCTGTGAGAAGCTTAATTTTCTTTTATGCTTTATGCTTAATATACTTTTTCACGGGAAACTGCAGGGCAAACGAACTAGCTTGGTACGATATACGACTCTCCAGAAGAAGCCGGAAAGGATAGGTCTGGGAAGACTTATCGCAGCGCTCAAATTGGCGCTCAATAAAAAGACAATCGCCTTGATAAATGAGAGATGGACTAATACTCTTGCATGCAGGGTAGCAAAACAGGTTTGGCCAAAACTGGACTTGGGGCGCTCCAAGGCACTAGTATCCTGAGGAAAACGAGAGGTAGGATTAATCATTGGAATACTGACAAGACTCTGCTTTTATGGGGAACATGCGAGAAGGCTGGGTCTACAGACGAATGACTTTGTAGAAGTTGTATGGACGAAGAGAGGGAAAAGACTTTAGATTACTTCATATCCTCGTAACCGGCACTATCAGACAGGAGGCATAAGTACTTAGGTGTGTACGGTATGGACAGCATTTTGGAACTCGAGGACCGTGGAGTGCGAGATAATTTACGCGTTTCAACGGGAATAAAGGAGAGACAAGAACCTGTGGTATCACAATGGGCCACTATTAACAACTGTATATAGCATTAACAACTATGTACTAAGTTGCGAACTAACCCTTTTGATATTTTCGTGGTATAGTAAATGAGCCTAAAACCATCAACATATCGTTTAATATAAAATTGATTAAAGGCTTTTGCAGCAACTATTGATTTTCATGAGACTTAGTAAATCGAATAAAGGGTGTTGTTACACCCTCAACTATAATTTAACATCCCCATTTGTCATATACATTTAAACAAAAACATTTAAAATTACATTACATAACTATAAAGTACATAACTGAAGGTAGACGACACTACAAAAATTGGATTTATTTATATTCTGCAGCTTAGAATATATCATTTTAATTATAAAGAAACTAAAAAAAAACTTTGAACATTAAAATTAAAAACTAAACTTTTTTCCAACTTCAAATCTACACAAAATTTTTTACATCCATTCACACATACGAGTGTACGATACACCATCAACTTGCATACCCCAGAACTTTTCATTTCTAATTTTCAAAAGCATGACGTACACAATACAAACAGACACGGTAACGTACATAAATCAAAATGAAAAGTTTTTTTTTTTCGAGAATTTCCCAACAACAAATAATATTTGTATGTCCTGTACAAAGTCGTTGCCTAAAAATCTAAGCTGGTATTTTCGATGGTCTATCGCATGAAGTGAAACGATTCCTGATCGAAAGACACAAAATTTGTGTTGCACTTACTGTTATTGTGTGCTCCTGCCTCCAAAAAAACTTTCATATTTTCTCGTAATGATTATCACCATATCATGATGTTGATATTATCCGAAACTACTATACGCTTTTTCGAAAGTTAAGCTTTTAACTTTGTTATGAATTATTGTTGTTAGTTTTATATTTATTTACCCAACTCCCTCATTCACCTGTTCAAATAACATTATCATACATGACTGTGTGCAGAATATTATGTTTACCAGATCGTATACGACATAAAGCTGTACAGGGTGTTGTAAAATGTAGCGATAAATTATAACATTCAGTGCTCGAAATAAAATTGATACTCTCGATTACGCATAACCTTCAACGCCCTCAGTGCTATAAAATGGTTTTAATGGGACCCTGTGTTATCAAATTGTATCGTCTTCAGGTTCGCTGACATTAAAGGGGTTGCAAAACCGAAACAAAATGTTTCAAATCATAAATTACATTTAGTTTAAACAAGATTGAGGGGGGATGAATTTCAAATGGAATCTGAACAGCTTAAAAATAATTTGGTATGGAATTAAATTTATGTTGATGTGAGAATTTAATCTTATGTTCTGTCTAATAGTTTTGTGGAATTGTGTTTTGAGAGTTCAAATGCACAGCTAAAGCGTAATGGTTGTCTCGTCTATGTGATGCAGTGTGCGCGATGAATATGTAAATATAAATTTTTATTGTTCATTTGATTATGTTGAAATGTGTGGGACGATCTCGTTAAGGCTAAAGAATTGTATTACTTTGGGTTTCGTTAACATGCAACACTTAAAGTTATTGATAGCTCTTATTATAGTACCTGGCACTGGTTAGACGAAAAATTAATTAAACCTATTTCAAATACTAATTTTAATTTGGTACGTTTACTAGGCCAACTGGCCTCGTTTTTTGAACTCTTCTTTCAACGACACTCTTATTTCTTGTTTGGCGGCATGCTTTTTTATTTCATCGTTGATGTATTCCATCTGTAAGTCGCTGTGAACGTCTTCATTTCTTGTGTATCACGGAGCATTTACGATGCTACGGAGAATCTTGTTTTGAAATGTCTGTATCATATTGGCGTTTGTTTGCTTAGTGCATCCCCAGAGTTGATTACCGTAGGTCCTTATCGGCTTCTGTATGTGCCGATATAGCAGCACTTTGTTGTATATTGTAAGCTCAGAGCCTCTACCTATGAGCTAATACATTATTCTGAGCTTAATATTCAGTTCTTCGTTTCTCTTTTTGACATTCTCTATCCAGCTGGGTTTGGCGTCGAGTGTCATGCCAAGATATTTAGCTTTGCTTGCATATGGCACATATAGGAAGCCTTTGAATATGCGTGGGTTTCGTCTCATTTAACCTTGATTCTCCAGCACTTAGTCCAGTAACAAACCGCATTGGTAATCTTCTGGAGTTTGCTCGTTGCATCAGCAACATTACTTCAAATCGCCATGATTGAAGTGCCATCTGCAAATGTAGAATATCCCTTGTATGTAATAAATACAGGATTGGTTCTAAGGCACTCTGCTGTGGAGCACCGGTAGAGATTTTCTTTAGATTTTCTTTTCTTTAGTTCGGAGTATTCATCTCTCACACGAAAATGTCTATTGGATAAATAATATATTTGTATGGCATAGAATTGTGTCGGCAGATCTCTATGCAGCTTGAATTCTAATCCACTGAGCCAGTTCTAACGTTCATTCAATAATCTTGGTGATTCTATGCACCTGTTCAATTGTGAAGTGCTTTCCCCTGAATCCAAATTGATCTGGAGGAATTAGTTGTCGGTCCTCAATTATTGGTTTAAGTCTTTTTAGTAATAATTTTTCAACGAGTTTGTATGATTTTTTATCGTCAGGTGGATTAACAGGTATTGCTATCATGATTACTTCTGCTACCTTTCATTGCCACGGAACATATTTTAACCGAATGCTTGCACTGATTATGTGTAATAGCTTAAGAAATCCTTTGCCTGGTAGAGCCTTGATTAGCAAGTAATCAAGACATACCATGGGGCTTTTTTAACATTCCCGTTGCTTTTTACTTCTTCTTTTAATACTGTGAGAGTTACTGGGCGTATATCAAATCATCTAGCTTGTGGATTGACATAATATTTCCATTGGTCATTTGTCTTGGTAGTGGCTGTAACGTATTCTCGAGATACTCCGCAAACTGATCAGCCTTCTCTTTCGGACCTCTTGCCCAGGTTCCATCCTTCTTTTTAAGTGGAGGAACTTGCATTTTGGGTCTTTTGAGACCCTTCGTCGCCTTCCACAGTGAATCATCAGAATTTTTCATCGGTTAAAGAGAATTTGAGACTGTTACCTAAATTGTTAAGAATTTGTTTGTTCTCCGGTGTTCTAGTTATTTGCCAGGTTTTCCGTGCCCGTCGTTTTTCTCTTGCCAACTCTCTAACTTCCATTGGGTAGGATATGTTAAGCTTCTTCTTATTTTGTATAATGGGGGTACTTGCCCAAGCAGCATAGTGAATTGTTCATTGAGTTGTTCAAATTCATCTTCCAACTGGTGAGAATATTTTATCGGTATCTGTAGATTGATTTTTCCTCCGTTACTTCACGAAAGAGGTCCCAGTTTGATTTTGAAATTGTTAATCTGGGTGCACTCTCATACCTCTTGCTAGATAAAAGTCTATTTGGTCAGATATCTTCGCTCTATCACCGGGACAGTATGTTGAGGCACCACCAGAGTAAAGTTCACATTTTGATGTCTGCCCAGCTTGAAGCAATTCTTTACCTTTTGTCGTCGTAAGTCTAGATCCCAATAGGTGATATTCGCATTAAAGTCACCGCCAATAATAAACTCACGTTCAAGCGATTAAAATTGTTTAAGGTTGTCTTTCCTAAGTCATGGCGGGGAGGACTATATATTGCAGAGACACTAAGCTGTCCGTGTTTAATTTGGATCTTTACAGTAGCGACTTGCATTTCTTCGATATTTGATTCTAAATGGTGTTTTATATTTTCTTTTATTAGTGATGCCGAACCACCTCTTGCTCTTTCCGCTGGATGAATGGAGTGATATAAGTTATAAGAAAGTTGAAAGTTGTGTTCTTATTTAACATTTTTTGTTGGATTGCGTTCAGATAGTTGCATTTTCTTCAGTTGTCCAAGTATCATGTTGTTCAGATTTCTTTGGCCATCTAACCGCTTTGTAATAGCTGCAATGCTATTCATAATGTTTTCTATAATTTGGATTCTTTCGGAGCCCATGTTTAGTTGAACTGAAACCTTCCAACACATAGGCAAGTGAACTTCTTTGCTCTGTGTTGCTTGGTTGTGGGTTTTGATCCATCTGTTTTATCTATTATTTTTATAGTTGATTAGCAACCTCACAGCCTCGATAATTAGCCGGATGTTGGCCCTTACAATTTGTAGACTTGGCTGACACTTCTTTCCCTATTGTACATGTCTGGGTAATATGATTACCTGAGCATTTTACATATCTTGGATCCCGGCCGAAATATTTTTGGGTGTGATTAAATGCCTGACATTTCTTGCATTGGGGTATGTGTATTGTCATTCTCCTCATTGGCTCGATTTTCACCTTCAAGTGAAAGATTCTTTTTATTCCATAAATATTTTAAACATTCTTTTTGTTGTCAAATACCAGCATAAAAAGTTGCACAGTGTTAATGATTTTGAGGTGGATCGGGAGGTACCGGGTTCAAATCACGGTAAATTACAAAGAAATGATATGATTAAAGCCTGATATGTTTACTTCAAAATGGCAATAGTTTTATGAAAATTGGTTCAATACTTTTATGCACACCCAAAATTGATGATGGAATTTAAATTACAACAAATAATTCAAGTAACACCAAACATTTTTGTATTGAATATAGCCTTGTATATTAAAGCCCACCTTGTGAACCGTGGTGGGTTTGCTTGCGGTTCTCCATTAGCCTTTTTAAGGTTTTGACAAAGAATTGGGGGATCGTACCCCACTTGTCATCCAACGCAATTTTGAGGTAACTGATGTTAGATGGTACCGGATTTCTGACATGGACCCTCCGTTTTAGTTCGTTCCATAATTGCTCAAGTGGATTCATGTCTGGACTGAAAGCTCCCCACTTCATTGTTTTGATCCAAGAAAATGTCTTCGTTATATCTTTCAGTGGTCAAACTTACAATACGGCCTCCATCAGGTAAACTAGATCTGTTTTTTCCTCAAGCGATATGCCAGCCAACACAATGAACGAACCGCCGCCGTACGAAACTGTTTCAGTAAAATAGCACTGTTACTGGCTTCTTCTATCATTACCATGGAAACGTATTCTGCACTCGTCAGTGAACAGAATAGACCTCAATTGTTCGATGTTCCAGTTTACGTGTCCGCGAGCAAATTGTAGTCGCTCTTTTCGGTGGCGTGCTGTAAATTTTGAGCTTCCAGCGGGCGTATAGATTTTAATGATAGAGGTGTCCTTGTAAAGATAAAATATCGACTGCCAAAAAAATTTTTTTTCCGAAAGTCGGTTAAGCCATTTTAAAAAAGTACGCCTTTCTATACGCGCGGAGGTTTCAGTAGATTTAGTTGCTTGCGATTGTAGATAATTAACACAGCCTTCAGACTGAAATACACTGCGCCAGAAAAAATTGGAACAGATTTATTTTTTTTATTTTTTTAATACCAGATTTGTACACTTGTATCTTGGTGAAATAACATCTTCCAAAAAACCAATTTTACTTCTAATTGAATTAAATTTTGTCTTGTTTCCGATAATGGAATCCATTTTATTTTATTTTGTGTTTTTATGACTTTTTCGTATAAAATAAAAATTGACTAATAGAAAAAAATATGCTGCTGATTGAGACTGTAAACGACTTGCCTGATATTTTATTCCCAAATCCAAATTAGTAATTTTATAGATAATTTAGAACCTAGAAGATGAAATTTATGTACGACGACTCCTGGTCGATTTATTGAAGTTTTAGCTAGAAACGTAACCAAAAAATGAGAGCGTAATTTTGGTGGTTCAAGAACTATCTATGTCCAACAATAAGCGCCAAACAGATAAGGGGACATACACAAATGCCAAGAATAAACAAGGAGATTTCAATGCAAAAATGCTGTGTACACTGTAGTGTGTATTTAAGAACCAAACGACCAATTAACACCAGAAATGTATGCTTTGGTTCAAGGTATTTCTATTACTTCGGACGGAAAACTAATGGCCGCTAAGTATAATAAATGTAACTGCTATATATGGAACGTTAAATTGGGTAGGCAAGCACTTTCAGTAATTCTACTCCGTTTGAAATTTGATGTTCACAAGAGACACGCGTAGCAATATTAATTCAGCCCTGATTAGCGTACATTTAGCAAAATGCGCTAATGAATTTTTTCAGTTTTATTGTAACAACATCAAATCATGGTTTACCCAGCCCCAGCTCGAGTCTGGAGAAATGTAACGAATTAAGTTTATGGCGCAAACTTAAATCTGAATCAAAAACATCAAAAAAATAATTCCCTGGAGAGGGGATGAAACGTTCAGTGCAGATACCCGATATTTGTGTACAACTTCGTCTGACGATTTGAAAAGGCTCTGGAAATTAGAAACGGGTAACATACGAGTACACCAAGAATATGTTGGTCATCAAAAGGTAATTATAGCTATAGCCTTTAATGATGTAGTTTGTAATTGATTTGAGATAAATGTGGTAAAAAAATTTATTTAGCCTAAACCAAATCGTTATCGAAATTAAAACGGTCGTCCTAGTCATGCTGAATGACATTCTTGGAAACGAATGCACGATGCGGAGTTAATTATAGTAAACAAAACTTGTATTTTCGCCTAAAAGGCGGAAAATAAAATTATTTAAACCAGAGACCGATAATCGCAAATCGTAATACAAAATTCTCCTTGTTTTGCACGGCGAGCTCACATAGAATCGTGACTTTAAAAACGGCCAACGGAAGAAATGAGAAATTCTGAATAGACTAAATCTCTGGAGATTTTATGAGCGTGCACATCACAAAGACGGGTGGGTGACTTTGGGGGAATAAAAAACCTGTTCTCTTACTAAAGTTTTGATCACATACTCTGATTGGGCATTTTCATATTGCCCACCGAAATGTTGTAATCAGTTCTAAATGGCCAATTCTGAAGGGCGATAAACCTGCACCGACCAAACTGGCCTTAATAAAGCCTTTGACATCGCCAAAATTGTAACTTTTGGTGTAGCTATAATATCAGGATGGTTCTTGTACCAAAATTGATTACAAATTAATTAAATCGAATTGGTTAGATCATGACCACCCCTATCACTATAGTTTAGCGGTAAATTTCACCCGAAAACGATTACTTATTTCAAAAACGTCAATTTAGCTAAATTAAATAATTTATTATACAAGACTGCAATCAGCTTATTGGCCAAATGTTGCACTAGCAGTTTTGTTGAGAGTGGGTTAACCTTATTCAGGTGTGTTATAAATTATTTTTGTATTGTATTAGACGGAATTGGCATAAGAGTATGTAGGTTTCAAATTGAGATACAAAGGTTGGTTTTGACGCCGTTAATAATTTATTACATCTAACCGCTAGTAGATATAGGGTCAAATGTTACTTCGTGAGCCTAGTGAATGGAAAATCAACCATATTTAGGAGAGTACTAAATTATTGTTGTGTCAGATTAGAAGGAATTGGTTTCCACCTCGTACAGAAATGGGTCTACATTATTTGACATTCCACCTTGTATAGAAATTACTCTACATTGTTTGGATTTCAGATGGCATACACTAATTCTTGACAGTGGCTGAAGTCTCAGGCAATCACTGTGAAAACCGCCTCATAAAAAAATTGTTTAGTATTTTTTTCAGAAACTTACGTAATATCTTATACTCGTATTGTGGATACAAAATATTTTTTTTTTAAATTGTCTGTAAAATTGCTTTTCATGTACATACAAATAATTTATTTACTAAATTTTATTCTATTTTTTAGTATCGGCTTGTAAAATTAAATTTTGTTGTATGATCAGCATACACAGCGTAAAAAAATTTCGGGATAAGAATTGATGGTAATGCAGTATTTCTAAACTTTAAAATATTACAGATAAAGCAAAGACACAAATTTTTTTCGGGCTACTTTTTTGGCAAGTTTCACATCGATATTACTTACCTGGATATGGTACAGTAACCTTCCACAAGGTCCATAAAGAAACATTTAACTCAATATCTGGTGGCGATCTGATATAATAAAATATTAAAGGTGGTAAAATCGACCTTTGATTACACATTTAAAGCATTTATCGTATGAAGCAATATCATTCGTTTAACCTAACTTAAAAATAACTTATTACACACCTAAACAAGTCTGACCTATCTTTATCAAGATCCATGGAGTTACATTTGCCCCAATATCTAGTGGCAATAAGTTATTACGATAAAATCACTATTTGCGGTCTGAACCAAATTCCGTCTAACCTGAGACAAAAATAGTTGATTGCACACCTCATCACACTTTATCCCGTAGAGCTCCCTCCATAAGGTTCATGAAGCAACATTTATCTCAATCTTTGGTAGAGGTCTGATATAATAAATTATAAAGTGTGGTCATACCAACCTTTATATTGTAATTTCTAATATAACACAAAAATGGTTTATTATACACCTGAACAAGATTGATCTGCCCTCAACAAGAGTTCTAGTGCAACATTTGGCACACAATTTGATTGCAGTCTTGTGTAATAAATTATTTAAGTTGGCTCGTTATGGGGTTAAGTTTACCCTTACTCAAGTTATAGGGGTGGTCTTGAACTAACCAATTCAATGTAATTATAATTTGTAATAAATTCTAGTGCAAGAATCATCCCGATATATCAAAAGTTACAATTTTGCGGTTCAGTGCAATTTTTACGGTTAACTGTAACCTAAACCGACCACTCGTGTCTCGAAAACGATGACTGTAATAAAATCAGGGTTTCGTGTACTAAATTGCAATAAAAGTATAACAAATTATGGTATATCCTCGTAGGTATCATTGAGGCGGGCTAGTCGGTGCCAGTTTCTGACTCACTTCTGACTACATAAACTTATGTTCTGTTCATATCCATTAGATTAAAAAAAATAGCTGAAATTTCTGCTTACTCGAATGAACATCAAGAAAGTTACATATGTTATATATTTCTGACATAGACATATTTTAGAATCCGACGAACTCAGCACTTCTGTTTTTTATTTCGGTTTGTTTTGAATCGTAATGTGTGGTAATCGAGAACTCTACTCCGCCTAAGATATATTATCATTATGTCACAAAAACGTTAGAGACATTCAGAGTAGATGATCTCTAATTTATCTAGCTTAAATTGTTTTCTCGGCTTAGGATGGAGAACCTATTGGTTACTCATTTTTACAATAATTTCTTATTCTAATTCAAGTTGCCCAGATCCAGCAGTTTTGCCTTTGGAGTCTCCCTGATCCATTGGTATGGTGTTAATCATACGACGCATACCTGCACTTTCATGTCGAAATAATCGATGTACGTGTTTTCTTGTTTGTTTTTTTATTTCGTCGGTGACATACATATCCCATCTTCAAGCCCCTATGAATGTTGTCGTTCACAATCTCTTGCAGCACTTTATTTTAGAACCATTGTACCATTTGTACATTGGCTTTCTTGGTACAACCTCAAAGTTACCATAGGAACTCAGAATTTATACGCGTAACACTTAACTATTAACTTTTTTCTTTTAATTTGTTCTTTCCATCTTAGCTTAGCATCGAGGGTTACACCAAGCTGTATTTGCATATGCTATTTCTTTTGAGTTGAGAACCACGGGAATACCTTTCCATTTTGTTGTCTCGGTTTTTTAGGTATTAAAAATATTTCTAGTTCTGGAACATGCTGTGGTAATCGTTCAATCATCTTCATTTGATTAGTATGGCATTCAAATAAGCTCATTCATAGCTTCTTGTCAATCCAGCCGCTTATATATAAAGGGTGTTATTTTAGAGGTTCACATCTTTAATTTGGCAATACTGTTTTGTTTGACAACCGATTTGATAGCTGACAATTGCTCTGGCATTAGTTTGATTTGCCATTTCATATCGAATAGACTCACGCCAGAGCAACGCTTGCAAATTGTTGAATTTTTTTATCAAAATCACCTGGAGATGTGTTCATCCACTTTATGGAAAATTGTATCTAAGGATCTTAGTTAACGTGCTTACAATATTCAACTTGTGCAGGAATTAAAGCCATTCGACGATCTGAAATACAAATTGATATTGATGTTGACTTGCCAAAATGTTCCAGCGGTCTCCCAATTTAAATTGTTTTATTTAACTTGTATGGACTACTGATTTCACCTATTTGGTAGTTTATATGTCGACTAAAACGTCAAGGTTTCACCTTGAGAGGATAAAATGTTAGAAAGGAGGTGCATCTACTTGCCGCGTACTGTGAGAATTATGTTAGTTCACAAATTCGACTTGGAAAGTGATTATTGTCAAAATAACAAAAACCCTCTTTGGATTTGAAAATTAACAAGTAATTAGTTGACTACTGGAAACGTTTATTTTAATTGAGCTATAAGTACTTCCGGTACGTCGCTTGGGCCCAGCAAGGGATGTGAATTTTTTTCAGCGTTACCAAGTTTGAAGTCTTACATTCATTCTGAAAGACATTGTGGTTGTTGCTATATATTTATATGATACAGTAGATCATGGTCATATGTACCCATTCAGCTTTCCAGGTCAAGTAGTGTATAAAGTTCTTTTGAATTTTCTCAATGCTTTTGATATGTTTTTCATAGAACAAACACCACACATGTATATACTGCATATTCTAGCTGGGATCGAACGTAAGCACCTTACAGAATCCTAATTGTCTCCACATCAAAAAATTTTACCCGTCCAACGTTTGATAACCATCAATGCATAGCATCGGAGCTTGTAGAGCGAAAGTAACCCTTAGGTCTTTAGCTTCAAGTACTATCTGAAGAACATTTATTTTACAGTCTTACAGTCCCCTTACAGAGTTGGCTTTTCGGTAAACTGGTAGAGATTCCCACTTTTCAATGTTGAGATTAGAGAGCTATACTCGCACAATATCGCTAGATTGTCTTTGTTAAATAAAATGTAATATTAAATCATTAGGGGGGGGGGGGGCGGGGGTTGGATATTTCAAACAATGGGGTTACTGGGCATTTGAAGCAATGTTTTTTGCCTACTAGGCTGGATCATCTAACTCTGTTGGGTGCTTTGATTTCCAGCCATGATTTTTCGAGTTGTTTCGCTCTTACTAACATTGTTCGTTTCAATGTTTTAGCTGGTCGTCCGACTTTCCATTCCAGAAACCTTCTTGTTATATCAGTTTGGGACTTCCTCAGAGTATAGGCAATCCAACTCCACTTGTGCTTTCGTATTTCGATGTCAATGACTGATTGACTATATTACTTATAAAGAGTTCAACAATTGTTATTTTGTTGGTCCAGAAGCGTCTTAGCTTGGTGTTGCGGGATAGGGCAGTTGTGTTCCACAGTTTGTGTAACATGTTAAATGTTGTTCTGCCTTTATTTATTCGCATCTTTAAATCTTCATCTGATCCACTTCTTTGCGCTAGAGTACATACAACCAAGGTATACAAATTAATTGACCGTTTTGCCTAATAGTCTTGGTTTTCCTGATATCTAAGATGAAAAATGCTAATATCTTTATATTTGTGTTGAGGAAGAATATAACCCACAATTTTTTGCATACTCTCAGGTTATCTTTTTTGATAATCGCTATAGTCGATTCTACTGTGGACCATACTTGACGTTTCAACTCCGACGTATATTATTGGCACATTTGCAACTTCAGTTGCGAGCGTTCACAATTTTCTTCCAAGTTTCATCACTTATCCAGTTTGCGTCTGTATTCTTGCTATATTCGATTTTGTTGGTAATTGTTTCGTCATTGGCTTGGAAGCTGAGCTTGAACACTCCACAGAATGTATTTTTTGTGTCGACACCTTTTAATCTGTCGGTGTTAAATTTTTTCCGACTTGAATTGATGCATTTTACACGCTTAATTTTGAATTTTAGTATGACCGATGGCCACTGTAAAAGTCTACACCTCTTATTTCCTCGAAATCTTGCAATGGCGAGAGAAATTTCTTGTTAATCATTACGTGATCTGGATGGTTTCTTGTTCTGCCATCAATTGTGTTCATAGAACTCATCCCTGGTTATTTCATTTGGAGGGAATTTCCTTCGTCCTTGTTAACTTTTCATGTTTTTCCATTTCACTTCCATGAGGCTATGAATTTCGATTTTATAATCCTTCATCTCAATTTCTCGGAGCTTAGAGTTTTCAGCTAACCTGAACAAAATGGATATCGCAGACTCAAAATACTCTTTTCTACTAGAAATATTGGTAGTAGCGACTACGTTGCTCAAGATCATGATATACAGAGAATTTTATTGGCACAGAGAATTTCTTGAATTTTATGAAAATTATAAAACCCATTACATACTAAAAAAAATCTTAAAGATTCTCTTATTTTCCGACTTCCTGCAAATCAGCAAATGTTATAGGATCATATAAACGGTTGGTATGAAAGTTACGAGACCTACCAGTGTGCGTTAAAAAAATGTCAACTAGTAAACCAGGATGAACGAAAATTAAATCGTTTATGGTTGCACCAATATCGAAGATATCGATTGACCAAGACATTTCAGTCAGACCAATTTTACTAAAATTGAATTTTAACTTTCTTGAAAAATTTGAAAACTGTAAGATGACGACTTAGTTATCTCTTCCAGTTCTCGACATTGTCCACGCAAAAACTAATTGTCTACCCTATCTTCGACTCCAAAATGTTGACAATCCGGTAATAGGCGTAGACGAACAACACTGTACTAATGTACCGTGTTTTTCTCTGTGATTCTATTGTATCCCTCATATTGAGAGAAGGTGAGCATGAATAGTAGGAGCCCTCTTTTAATGATCATGGTTCCTTTAATTTTTTTAACTTTCTCTTGTCTTGTTGCGGGTGGCATGAAAACCTCTGGCCAAAACCATAACTTTTCTGTTATTTTTGCCTTCATAGGTATACCACTCTTTACCTTCTTCAGTGACCTTTAGTCGTTTGTGGACACTGATTTCATTAGAGTTTGGATATTCGCACACTCACATTAACTAGCCGTGGTGCCTTAGTCTTCATTGCAACCTTGCTTTATTCTTGTTGCTGGTGATGATGAGGTACAGACACTGGTTCAGTAATTTCATTAACTTTTACTTACGAGTGTTCCCCAACTTTTTTTCTTTTGTTTGTGCATTAAAATCAGATTTTCTTGCAAGTTCCTCGTCATCTGTATAGAACTAAGGGTTAGTACAGGGTAGTGTCCTGATTTCGTTAAATCTAGTAAGAGAAGTTGCCAGAACTTCATTAAGTTCGGATTTCTTCAGCTTCTCATTTTCTTTCTTTAACTTAACGATTTCATTGCTAAGGTGAGATGCCACCTTTTATATTTCACTTAGTCTTTTCGTGGTTCAACATTTTAAATTTCAACAATGTGGTGACCTAGATATTTTTAAACATCGATCGAATGATGTTGAAAACTCATTGCATTAAGGGCTAGTTATTGAAGCAGCTACCAATCTAACCAGTGAAATTTGTAGTGAGTAAGTGGAGAGAACATCATTTGCTAGGTTCTCGGCGGTCGATTTCCCGCCGATTTCACCCATAGAGTATTATGACCTCCATCACATCTGATGTGCTGCAACTCTCAAAATCCACATACGAAAATTTATAACTAATCCTGTACGAAAAAAATATTATAATTTATAAAATCTGACTCATGTATGTTAGTTTATAGTACACGCGTTGACAATTTTCCAACCAAATTCATAACTCATTTTCCTCTATACGTGCGCTACATTTGTGTAAAAAAAAATTTTCATTTTTTTTTTTGTGGTCGTTGATTTTAATTTTATTTAGTATATTTTTTAATGAAAATCATGACACGACACTAATCTGCAGATGAAGTACAATAAACTGAAATAAAATTTGTATTTTTATCTTAAGAAAACACACATCCGTACGTTGAGTATACATTACGCCACGAGAATGTCACAACTATTCCCCAGTAAATTGGCATTAGTATGACAAAAACTAAGTGTTTTTGCTGGCATACATTTTGCTGGGAAATCGCAGATCCGAAATTAATTTGTTATACATTGAAATTTTTTTTACCAAATTTACCTCTGCTAAATGGAAATTAATAAATTTAATTTATAGTTGTTGTATGTAGTTTAAAATAAATAAAATTTTAAAAATTTTGTATCAGAACGGAAATTATCATCTCAGTATTTTCTTATACGCCGCTGATCAAAGATGTTTTATTTGGCGGACGGGCTATTTATATAATTGTACAAATCTCATACAAAACCTTATGTTTCTCTTAAATTTTGTAAAATTTTGTGCCTTTTGATATTTTTTTTTGTGTGTTAAAGTGGAAAATTTATAAAATTTAACGCTAAAAAAATATTGGAAATTATTTATTTATTTTTATTAATATGTTTCGTACGGTGTGTCTAAGTGGTTTGATTGTCAGTTCAATGCTATACTCGTGTCTATGTGTGTCTATAAATATAAATAAGTAAATAGAAATTTTAAAGTTTTTATTTTTCAAAATTATTTCTTAAACCAGGCCGATACAATTAATAGTGAGTGGTGTTGTTTGTAACAGTGGAAACTTGTTATTTTAAAAAGTTGCAATTAGCTTAAGAGGTGTGCATGAATATTATTTAGTTATTTATAAGTGGGAATGTGGTTTGAGGTGATCATAAAATAATTTAAACCGTTATGCCCTCTGTGCTTTGGAAATACTTCTTACTATTTATACCAGTAAGTGATCTATGTTCAAAAATAATTCTTGAATTATTTCGTTATTTACAGTGTTGTGCCTCCCTAGATAGTTAATATTCTACACGTGTTGACAATGTATGTAGACAATTTCAAAAATAATTCCGTTCCATAAATTTAATATCTAGACACTCTATAGGCTTGAGAGACTTATTAATTATTTTATTTAGTATTTTCTTCAAATTTCATATGGTGGTGGGCCATACGTATGTGAAGTTATCCCAGAATTCTATCCCAGAAAATAAAAATATTTAATCAGGCAACACTAACATATCAATAACGAATTTGCTCTTGTGTGAAGTTAGCCCAGCCCAGAATTTTTATCAATTTTAATGAAAAAACGAAAAATTATCAAATTTATTAAATTTGATTTGTTTATTTATAATTAAAAAATTAAAAACTACAGTACCAAAAAAAATTTAAACTTCTTAATTGCATATAGTAAAGAAAAATTACAGTCAATGCTAAAAAAGTTCGATCCGTTGCAAGTTCCCGAAAATGAACTCTGGGCTGGGAATTTCACTGATTTTTATATATTTTTTCGTCCCACTCGATAAATCTAAAATTATTTCGCCGAAAATCAAAATGTCTCGGATCAGGGCTACATGATTTTGTAATGTATACACTAGTAGCTAATTTTTAGCTAAATTAGAAGAAAATCGTTCCGTGGCAAGTTTCCGAAAATGAACTCTGGGCTGGGAATTTCATTGAGTTTTATATAATTTTTCGTCCCACTCGATAAATCTAAAACTATTTCGCCAAAACTAAAAATGTCTCGGATCAGGGCTACATGATTTTGAAATGAATACACCAGTAGCTAATTTTTAGCAGAATTAGAAGAAAATCGTTCCGTTTCAAGTCCCCGAAAATGAACTCTGGGCTGGGGATTTCATTGATTTTTATATATTTTATCGTCCCACTCGATAAATCTAAAATTATTTCGCCAAAACTAAAAATGTTTCGGATCAGGGCTACATAGTTTTGAAATGTATACACTAGTAGCTGATTATGATCTGAATTAGAAGAAAATCGTTCCGTGGCAGGTCCCCAAAAATGAACTCTGGGCTGGGGATTTCATTGATTTTTATATAATTTTTCGTCCCACTCGATAAATCTTAAATTATTTCGCCAAAACTAAGAATGTCTCGTATCAGGGCTATATGATTTTGAAATGTATACACTAATAGCTAATGTTTAGCTGAATTAGAAGAAAATCGTTCCGTGGCAAGTTCTTGAAAATGAACTCTGGGCTGGGAATTTCATTGATGTTTATATAATTTTTCGTCCCACTCGATAAATCTAAAATTATTTCGCCAAAACTAAGAATGTCTCGGATCAGGGCTATATGATTTTGAAATGTATACACCAGTAGCTAAATTTTAGCTGAATTAGAAGAAAATCGTTCCGTTTCAAGTCCCCGAAAATGAACTCTGGGCTGGGAATTTCATTGAGTTTTATATAATTTTTCGTCCCACTCGATAAATCTAAAACTATTTCGCCAAAACTAAAAATGTCTCGGATCAGGGCTACATGATTTTGAAATGTATACACCAGTAGCTAAATTTTAGCTGAATTAGAAGAAAATCGTTCCGTGGCAAGTTTCCCGAAAATGAACTCTGGGCTGGGGATTTCATTGATTTTTATATAATTGTTTCGTCCCACTCGATATCTAAAATTATTTCGCCAAAACTAAAAAGGTCTTGGATCAGGGCTACATGATTTTGAAATGTATACACTAGTAGCTAATTTTTAGCTGAATTAGAAGAAAATCGTTCTGTGGCAAGTTCCCGAAAATGAACTCTGGGCTGGGAATTTCATGGATTTTTATATAATTTTTCGTCCCACTCGATAAATCTAAAATTATTTCGCCAAAACTAAAAATGTCTCGGATCAGGGCTACATGATTTTGAAATGTATACACTAGTAGCTGATTATGATCTGAATAAGAAGAAAATCGTTCCGTAGCAAGTTCCCGAAAACGAACTCTGGGCTTGGAATTTCATTGATTTTTATATAATTTTTTCGTCCCACTCGATAAATCTAAAATTATTTCGCCAAAACTAAAAATGTCTCGGATCAGGGCTACATGGTTTTAAAATGTATACACTAGTAGCTGATTATGATCTGAATTAGAAGAAAATCGTTCCGTGGCAAGTTCCCGAAAATGAACTCTGGGCTGGGGATTTCATTGATTTTTATATAATTTTTCGTCCCACTCGATAAATCTAAAATTATTTCGTCAAAACTAAAAATGTTTCGGATTAGGGCTACATAGTTTTGAAATGTATACACTAGTAGCTGATTATGATCTGAATAAGAAGAAAATCGTTCCGTAGCAAGTTCCCGAAAACGAACTCTGGGCTTGGAATTTCATTGATTTTTATATAATTTTTTCGTCCCACTCGATAAATCTAAAATTATTTCGCCAAAACTAAGAATGTCTCGGATCAGGGCTATATGATTTTGAAATGTATACACTAATAGCTAATGTTTAGCTGAATTAGAAAATGAACTCTGGGCTTGGAATTTCATTGATTTTTACATAATTTTTCGTCCCACTCGATAAATCTAAAATTATTTCGCCAAAACTAAGAATGTCTCGGATCAGGGCTATATGATTTTGAAATGTATACACTAATAGCTAATGTTTAGCTGAATTAGAAAATGAACTCTGGGCTGGGAATTTCATTGATTTTTACATAATTTTTCGTCCCACTCGATAAATCTAAAATTATTTCGCCAAAACTAAAAATGTCTCGGATCAGGACTACATGATTTTGAAATGTATACACTAGTAGCTAATTTTTAGCTGAATTAGGTAAAAATCGTTCCGTGGCAAGTTTCCGAAAATGAACTCTGGGCTGGGAATTTCATTGATTTTTATATAATTTTTCGTCCCACTCGATTAATTTAAAATTATTTCGCCAAAACTAAAAATGTCTCGGATCAGGGCTACATGATTTTGAAATGTATACACTAGTACCTAATTTTTAGCTGAATTAAAAGAAAATCGATCCGTGGCAAGTTCTTGAAAATGAACTCTGGGCTGGGGATTTCATTGATTTTTATATAATTTTTCGTCCCACTCGATAAATCTAAAATTATTTCGCCAAAACTAAAAATGTCTCGGATCAGGGCTCCATGATTTTGAAATGTATACACTTGAAGCTAATTTTTAGCTGAATTAGGTAAAAATCGTTCCGTGGCAAGTTCCCGAAAATGAACTCTGGGCTGGGAATTTCATTGATTTTTATATAATTTTTCGTCCCACTCGTTAAATCTAAAATTATTTCGCCAAAACTAAAAATGTCTCGGATCAGGACTACATGAGTTTAAAATTTATACACTAGTAGCTAATTTTTAGCTGAATTAGAAGAAAATCGTTCCGTGGCAAGTTCCCGAAAATGAACTCTGGGCTGGGGATTTCATTGATTTTTATATAATTTTTCGTCCCACTCGTTAAATCTAAAATTATTTCGCCAAAACTAAAAATGTCTCGGATCAGGACTACATGAGTTTAAAATTTATACACTAGTAGCTAATTTTTAGCTGAATTAGAAGAAAATCGTTCCGTGGCAAGTTCCCGAAAATGAACTCTGGGCTGGGGATTTCATTGATTTTTATATAATTTTTCGTCCCACTCGATAAATCTAAAATTATTTCGCTAAAACTAAGAATGTCTCGGATCAGGGCTATATGGTTTTAAAATGAATGCACTAATAGCTGATTTTAAACTGAGTTAAAATAAAATCGTTCCGGGGCAGGTCCCCAAAAATGAACTCTGGGCTGGGGATTCCATTGATTTTTATATAATTTTTCGTCCTACTCGATAAATCTAAAATTATTTCGCCAAAACTAAAAATGTCTCGGATCAGGGCTACATGATTTTGAAATGTATACACTAGTAGCTAATTTTTAGCTGAACTAGAAGAAAATCGTTCCGTGGCAAGTTCCCGAAAATAAACTCTGGGCTGGGAATTTCATTGATTTTTATATAATTTTTTCGCCCCACTCGATAAATCTAAAATTATTTCGCCAAAACTAAAAATGTCTCGGATCAGGGCTACATGATTTTAAAATAAATACACTAACAGCTGATTTTTTGCTGAATTTTTTCCGAAAATGAACTCTGGGCTGGGAATTTCACTGATTTTTATATATTTTTTCGTCCCACTCGATAAATCTAAAATTATTTCGCCGAAAATCAAAATGTCTCGGATCAGGGCTACATGATTTTGTAATGTATACACTAGTAGCTAATTTTTAGCTAAATTAGAAGAAAATCGTTCCGTGGCAAGTTTCCGAAAATGAACTCTGGGCTGGGAATTTCATTGAGTTTTATATAATTTTTCGTCCCACTCGATAAATCTAAAACTATTTCGCCAAAACTAAAAATGTCTCGGATCAGGGCTACATGATTTTGAAATGTATACACCAGTAGCTAAATTTTAGCTGAATTAGAAGAAAATCGTTCCGTGGCAAGTTTCCCGAAAATGAACTCTGGGCTGGGGATTTCATTGATTTTTATATAATTGTTTCGTCCCACTCGATATCTAAAATTATTTCGCCAAAACTAAAAAGGTCTTGGATCAGGGCTACATGATTTTGAAATGTATACACTAGTAGCTAATTTTTAGCTGAATTAGAAGAAAATCGTTCCGTGGCAAGTTCTCGAAAATTAACTCTGGGCTTTGAATATCACTGATTTTATATAATTTTTCGTTTTTTCATTAAAATTGATAAAAATTCTGGGCTGGGCTAACTTCACACAAGAGCAAAGTGGTTATTGATATGTTAGTGTTACCTGATTAAATATTTTTATTTTCTGTGATAGAATTCTGGGATAACTTCACATACGTGTGGGCCATATCCATATGAGCATATAGCGAAAATCCTAACATACGGCTGATATCCAAATTTTTATCAGAGCTATTAGACGTCAAGACGAGTCAAAATCTAATGCCAAATCTCTAGGCACTCTATAGGTTCACATTTCATTCAAAATTTCATTCTTTAAATACATTTTATACTCATCTATGTAATTCTGGGGGTCAAGTCGCGTTCCGTGAAAATATGAAAATGAACATTTTTTTCATGGCAATGGAGTAGGTTTGAATTTCCCATAACAAATTTTGATTTCACATAATGAAATTTAATGCTACGTGTGAATAATTCAAACTACTAGATTAGTAATGAAAAAAAAACATTAATTTTCTTTATTTCATGGATCGCGACTTGTCCCCCTGATTTATATTAATTTTTGGGGTCTGCATAGTGGTAAGCTAAATTTTTCGCTACTTTTAACAAGTATGATCAAAAAATTCTGGGACGGAATGAAATCCATGGATGGGATGAAATTAGTGTTATCTGAAGAATATTTTTAGTTTTCCTGGGATAAAAAACTGTGTGAAGTTAACACACTTCAATGCAAGGAATGTCGAAAATTTCAGTCTTTATTAGAACTGAGCAAAATTCTAAGATGTCTTTGTTAATGAAACCGTTTCAAGATGGAGAGCTTTCCTTTTACTCTTAATTTTTGTAAAACTTTAGCTGCTGTTGAACAATTTCGAAAATAAAAACGGAAACGATAGACACATGAGTTAAAAACTAGAACTTTACACACAGCTAAGATTAATAATAGTAGCAAGCTTTATTTCAAGTATGATATACTCGATATAATTTTTTTCCATACTACTAGAATTATACCACCATTTTGATGATAAGAAAGTCGATTTGTAGCTCGGCAAAACCAAAGTAGCTATTGAAAAAATTCGTCAGACCTGTTTCACTATTCTGGCATTCCCTGGAACTAGGAAATTTGGAAAAGTATACGTTCATGTGGTCTAATGCTAAGATACCTGTCCCACTAAATCGTGACGTTATGACAGATGATCCACAAATTGCATCCAGTGATATGACAAAGAATTGATATTTCACAAGCTAATGAGATGTAGATGCTGCATTGTAAACTTTTGACACCTTGCACAGGACATGTTTAAATTGGACCTCTTGACAAGCATTAAGTTTCTCTTTGGTAAATTATACGAAGTGTTCTCGCTGTTGATCCACAGCTATATAATTTACACTTGTTTCAATATATACTTGGTACTCGTTGTAATAGATGTTAAGAAATGGAATTACCGAGAAGAGTGTGTAACTCCATCAATACTGGGTGACTGATACGAAGAGTTACCAACTTCAGACTGTCATTGCTGTCAAACCAGTGATGACAGATGTGTGATTGCTTTATATTTGGCTGGAAAACCACAGCCGCAGATTGTTAATCAGTTAAAACATCTGCATGTGAATAAAATGTTTATGTATCGCACCATAAATCATTATAACGATACCGGCAGCATTGTGGTGGTGGACCGAAACGCACTGCAACATCGCCGGATATCATTCGGAAGGTGAAGGCCAAATTGGCTCGGAATCCGCGCCGTAGCGGCAGAAAAATGGCTCGTGAGGCGAATATTTCGCTCGAACGGATGCAGCATATATTGACAGATCATCTTGGGTTAAAGGCCTTGAAATTCCATAAAACGCATGGCCTCACCGATGCTCAAAAAAAAGTTAGAGTGGAAAGAGCGAAGGAGTTTTACGCTTGCGCGAAAGTGGCGATTTGCCGAATTTGGTTGTCTCCGATGAGTCACCGTTCGTTATTGAGCAATATGTGAACAAGCAAAATGACCGAATTTACTTGCCCGGCCGGTGATCGTTTGGGCCACCGTAATGGCCGAAAGCCGCTCACCGCTTGTTTTTTTGGACCGAGGCATCAAGATAAATGCTCAAATTTATCGAGATCATGTGTTGGAGGGAGCGTTGAAGCCTTGGGCACAAAAACATTTCGGCCGCAGAGCCTGGACATTTCAACAGGCAATTTTCTTGACACTTCATCAAGATTGGCTGAGAAACAACGTTTCGCGGTTCATTTCCACTACCCAATGGCCACCAAATTCACCGGATACAAATCCACTAGACTTCTCGGTTTGGGGTATTTTGAAGAGCAAGGTTGGGATAAAAAAAATACCAAAGTGTCGACTATCTCAAGCAATCGCGTCGCCGAGAATGGGCCAAAATACCGCAGAGCCACTTTCGTGCTGCATGCAATAGCTTTGTCGGCTGTTTGAAGGCCATACTCGCGGCTAAGAGTGGCCAAATCGAAAACTGCTAATGCAATTCGAAAATTTAAATATTTGTGAACATTTTTTACGTGGATTCAATAAAATTCATCAAAAAATAAAAATTCTGTGGTATTTTGCTTTGGCAACACTTCGTGTCAGCCACCCTGTATATTAATGGAATAGTTCCGCGTATTATTAGGTTATCCTGAGTTATTCGCGTTTTTAATTTCAGAATTTTGTAACTGTGCTCTAAATTGTCACTATTTGCGGTGGCGTCAGCAGAGTGGAATGTAAGACGTTTTGGTGAGCATTATGCACTAGATAGTTAGAATAATTTTTCCTCAACGGAAATATATTCCTTTGGAAGATCTATTTGTGTTTGAGATCGGTTCTGATTTTCCCTGAAATTGTTTAACGACAACAATATCAAGTTCGTGCTATGTTTGAATAACTTGATAGTGTTATCAATTATACTGGATTGCTTGCCGATCGTTGTTTATCAATCGTCTCAAAATGGTTTTCATATTAATTTGCTTCCCGTTGAGTTAGTATTTCGAATATATCTCCTCGTAGCAGAATACTCGTAGTATCTCCATTATTCCTTATTTTGATGCAGTTTCTCCTTATTATTGTGCAAATTGGTTGTTCTTGGTGTTCAGGTGTTGTTTTACAGGCTTCCACCAGTTCCGTATGAATCACGTTTATTTGTTTTATTTCTTCCCAACAGTTCATCAATTGGTAACGGATTATTAAATTCCATTCCTTTGCAATTACTTCTACGTGGCCGATTTTTTCCAGATAAACCCCACATAAGGTGGTTGAATTTGTACTTTGTCGGTTTCATTAGTGAGATGATCATTACAAACCTAATGGCCTTAATTAATACTTACTGCCTTAGTTAATGTCACAAATCTCATTGGTTTCGCTTTCCTTACTGATTGAGCTCTATTATTTATCATATTGTTCGTATCAAAACTCAACCCAGAGTGAATGGGCTTTCTGATCGAATGTTTTGTCTCTGACATTACCATCATCACCTAGATGAACCTTTACCATTTTTTTCATTGGCCATGCACTGGGGTAACCATCTTTGTTCTTTATTAATACAATTTGATTCTTGGCAATATTTGGTTATAATTGTTGCCATATGTATCGTTGTTGAAGCGAGTTCAAATAGTCCGTGTGCCAGTGCTTCCAGAAATTCTGCTTCAGTTGTTGTAGAAATTCTCATCTAGATAATTCCCATCTAGAAGATTCTTCTGTATTTCGCAATTAAAAAGTGTGTAGGTGTCAAAATTAAAGCCTCGTCACTTCTTTAGGTGATATTTTGCCGATTTCCCTTCCACTTCCCACAAATCACCAAAATGTGGTGTTTCTTCAGTGTAAATGCCAATTCGTACCTTGGTATGCCGATTTTTCTATTAGTTGGGGTTGGAGTAGTTTATTGAATAGTCCATTTATTTTTCGGTTGGCTTCAACAAAGGTTATACGTTTATCTCAATAGATGTGTGTACAAACGCCTCGTTGTGATGAGAATCTTCGGCATGCGGCAATAAATGCTTCTGTTGTTTGATCGCTAACTATCTCGATGTAGCAGGGTTTTGTCGTAAAACGCATAGTCTACTTCAGCAATCTCAAATGACATTGACGCGTTCTCGAATTGTGAATTATATATCTTATTGCTGATCTTGCGCTTCAAACCTAATGCCTTTGTCGTAAGAATGTGACAACTAAAGTTGTCCTTTCATGTAAGGTATAGTAACTTACTACCTTTATGTAACTGTTCTCCTGTTTGCAATCGTATGATTTCTTCGATGAATTCCTCATTCTGCATCATCTTTATTGCGATTACATTTGCTTCATTTGTCAATGAACTTCAGCGTATAAGTTATAACTCTAATTAATTTTCGATATATCGATACTCTCGAAAATAGTTGTAGAAATGGGTGTTCTATTTTCACGTTTAATGATATAATCTTTTTCAGCTCCGTCTTCGTGCCAGACACGATATCTTTCGACCATCTTCCTTTATTTATGCGTTAGAATGTTAGTCGATTCCACCATAGTTTGCACCCTTAATCCAAATTAACGCGATTGTTCAGTCTGTCCAACAATACAGTTTTACATCGGCATATTGTGCTCACTAGTAGTAAAGTTACACTGAGTTTCTGCCTTGGGATAGTGATTTTTTCGTTATCGGTTTTGGTCATAATTAATCTTGTTTCCAACTTTTCATCAATAACTCCTCAGTAAACCATCGCAGTCAATGCCTTTCTACATGCATCCGCAAAACCATGAACCTCAACCTTTCTTCATCGATCTTCGTACGACGATGGAATCAATATATCACAATTTGTCATCCCTGTCGATTCCACTTAACCAAACATCCTGCATTAACAGCTTGTGGCTGATTATAATTGGAGATCAAAAATCTTTGATGAATTCGACAACACTATTCTTTTAGTTCAGATGTTTGAAGTAGAGAGCTGTAGTTGTTGCGTGTGGAACTAAAAGTTGTCATCCCTTGCATTGTATAAAATTCTCAACGTTTTAATTTTGTCGTTCAATTTAGTGGTAATTGTGCCATTGCTTTGTATTTCTTTTGGAATTTCGGCAAGGACTGTTGAATCGTTCGAAGTTCATTTCCGTAGCAAGAATCCGGCCATTATGCCAGTTAATTCATTATAAGCATTGAGAATATCTGCTTTTGTGTCACCTCCTGTTGACATATCGTCTACGTAAAAGTTTCCCTTTATTAAGTGTTTAAAAATCCAATGAATGGAATATCTTCCATCTAGAGATGGGCGTTTACGTGTCATCTACTAATTTTTACGTAATCGCGTCGACAACGCCGACTACTCGTAGACAACGTCAACTAATTGTAGACAAGTCGACAACTACTTCTAAGTCACGTTAGCAGTGATTGAATGATCTACATATTTTGAACTTCTATCTTCGGAGGCTTTATTCAGTTAATGCAAATGAATATTACTTTAAAATATACAGTAAAGCATGTCTAAGTTGACCACAAAAGGAGTTTCTAAGTCAACTTACGGAGATGATCAACTTAAGAAAAAGTCAGACACACGTAAAATTAACATCACCAGCTACTCTCTAAATTTCTGCATCGAAACTCGTGTTCTCAATCCTCCAATCTCGATGGAAATCAATAACGATTGATCATTAAAGGGTTTTGCAATTTGGGCATCAGCCACTGATGTCAAATCACCACGACAAGTTACACGATTGACCAGCACGTCCAAATAATAAAACTTTATTATCAAACTGAGTGTTCATTCGTACAAACTTTGCGCGCGTTGCATCCATTTTACGACAGACGCGGTGGTCCTTCAAAGTCGACTCTCCAACGTTTGGTGGCGAAGTTCGAGACAACCGGTACGCTAAACAATCAGCCAACACTCGTACGTCAAAGGAGAGAACCGGAGGCAGTCTTTTCTTCGTCGTGCACAAGAACTCGGCCTTTCATAGTTTTCAACTTGGCGAATTTGGCTTCGGAACTCGTGCCTTTACCCATACAAGAACCCTGACCCAAGAGCTCAAAGTTAATGAACATAGACAACGCCGCTTGTTCGCTAACTTGGCTTCGGAGCGTTTGGAAGGGGATCCCAATTTTGGCGAATATCAACTTTTAGGACGGGAAACATTTTTGGAAGAATAGGCGGCGGCGTTATTGGTTCGTATTTTTTGAAAATGAAGTTGGTGAGGCAATCACCATTAACGGCGAGTGGTTTAACCCCGCTAGACTTTTTCTTGTGGGGTTTCCTTCAGTCGCAGATCTATGCCAATAAGCCGCAATCAACCGATGCCTTTAAAGCCAACATAAGCAATACCATCGCTCAAATTCAGACGTGTCTATGCGGCAGAGTCATTGAAAATTGGACCACTCGGATCCCTACCACCGTGAGGAGTTGCGGCGGACATTTAGACGATGTTATATTCCAAAAGTAATGGCATACATGGACCTTTCAGCTTGTTTTATTCTATTTCAACATCGACCCGCACAAATTAAAAAACCCTTTACTATATTCTACGGAATTAAATATTTGGCACCGTAACAATCCCATATACTTATTTGTTGTGGAGTCGTTTTATTTTTGGGAAAGGAAAATGTTTCACTAGGAAAAGGATATTTTGAGAAAGCAGCAAATCAAACTCCAATCACCCCATTTGAAATGTTGTCAAATTGGTCGGCATGATGTGATGTGGGGTGGAAACTTTGAGAACGAATCTATTGGCGCTAAATACTATTACTTAGCACGAATAGATTCGTTCTCAAAGTCGGGACGAAATTTTAAAATATGGATATGTTGCAACACACTAAATTTGCATATTTATAACAACACGACATTCACTATATTTAAACTTCCATTGGCAAAGTTGTTTAAACAATGTTCAGAAACCATCAGAAAATATCAAATTTAAGAGAAATTTTCCATCGCGATAAATAAGTTTATTTGATAAGAGATAGCGTCGCAAACCAAATGATGGCACAAAATCAAAAGTACTGATTTCTTTAGGAACAGAGTACTAAAGCCAGCCTGAAAGTACTTTCTGCTCCTTTACCTAGTCCACCAATATTTCAGCAACTTAAGTCAGATTTGGCCCAAATCAAAATAAATGCTATTTCTCAACTTTAATTAACGCATTCGCAATTTTAATTAATGAATTCTTGTACAGTGCAGAGATTGGGCAGCAGTAAGTTAACGTAATATTAATATTCTCGATCACGTTCATGTCGAAAAGTTTTTGTAAATCTATCGTAATTTTGAGTGATTTGAATTCTAGGGGTTTTATATCAATGTAAATCATATACACATCATTTTGAAAGTAGTATTTAACGATCAACCATTTCTTGGTTGGTGATATTATTGAGAAAGTCCAATTTTACTTGAGGAATTACTGCAATATTTTAAATGGTGTGCTGTTGTGGACAATGCGGGTCTCGTTTGACCCTCAATACTCGTTTGATAATTAAACCATCTTATTGGTTCATGTTAACGATCATATCTTAATTTCAGCAATTACTATTATAATCCAGGAACTTGAAACTGGAAAAGTGACGTTAAGTAAGTTGCACACTCAATTCCACTGTTGTCATGGAATTCACCTCTCTAAGATATTAACCCTCAAATTCCCACCGTTAAACCTGCTCTTCAAATTATATCACTTTTCGTTCAAAACTAATTACATATAAGCTTTAGGGCCGGCTATTCTCTGCGTCTTAATTTTATTACTCATTTTAATAAAATGTTACTGAAATATTTATGCTATTTTGCATATTATGCATATTTATTTGATTACTCAATGGTAATTCTGCTTTCAGAATTCTGCCCATGTGTTTCCTGCATTATTTTTTTATGAATTAGGCACGTTATCGTGCTATTTTGGCAAATTTCGCCCGACCTTTTAGCGAAAGGGGATGGATATTAAGCTAATCGAAGATACTTTAGGTGCCTAGAAGGTTTTCCAATACAGGTTCATATACTAACGAATAATTTAAGCGATTTAGTATGAAAATGTAAAATTATTGAGCCTCTAGGTAGCACAACTAGATAATTACCTAATAGCTAGAAAGCAACTTTATCTGAAGGGCTAATGTAAAGTAATCAGAAAATTAAGTTTTTAATTGCATTTCCTCGGTTGTCGACGTTGTCTACCTTGATGCAATGTAAAAAATCTCTATGTAATTTACGTAATAGATTACGAGTCGACAACCGCACAGATTACACTGCGTAATCTACTATGCCCATCCCTGCTTCCATCCCTTTTATGAGATGAATATTGATAAGGGTTAAGTGGTTTACAAGGTTTCGTGGTGGTAATTTCAGTTTTGAGGAGGATCCACGTCTAGGAGCAAAACAATTTGAAGACAAGTATCTTAAAGTTTTACTGGATAAAAATCTGTGTCAAACTGAAAAAACGCCTGCAGAACAGTTAGGAGTTACTCACCAATCAATATCACTTCGATTATATGTAATGGGAAAATACAGAAGGAAAGGAAATGGGTTCTTCATAAACTGGCCGAAGAAAATAAAAACCGAATAGTTGACAGCTGCATGAATTTGCTTTCTCGGTACAAAAGAAAGAATTGTTTGCACAAAACCGTTACTGGTGATGAAAAGTGGATTTTGTACAATAATCCTAAACGCAGCAAACCATTGGTTTGATTAAGGTCAGCCATCAGCATCAGTTGCAAAAATTAATATTCATGCCAAGAAAGTGTTACACGATGGGATTGGAAAGGAGCCATTTGCTGGCCTATTTCGTAATGATCAGGAGTGCATTCTGCATAACAACCCTAATCGTATCCAAATATTTGCCTGAGACAGCTATCGCTACATCGTCTTCATGTGCTACCACCCCTGTCCTCTCCCTCTAGTTCCAACAACAATCCATTCATCACTACAATCCGAAGAAAAGGGGACATTACACCTCCCTGCGGGGTTACTCTAATTACCCGTCTTCTAATGGTGGACTCCTCCAGTTTTGAGATAATAATACTGCTTACCAGCATCTGGTTTATCAACCTACTTATAGAGTAGTCCACCTTCAAAAACGACAATCTTTCCATGATCGCCTCCGTTCGTGCAAAGCGGTGTCCACCGACTTTCCCTTGCAGTACGCATGTTGCGACATTGCACAATTTTTGGACTCAATTTTTGGTCGAAACTTCCATTTATTTGGTAGATAGACAAGTGTCAGACATCCCCCGAAGATAATCTCCAGCCAAGGGAGGATGACTGCCGAGTTCTCTTTGATTTTTGCTGGTGCAATCCGATCCGGGCCCGCCGATTTATAAGACTTAAAACCCTTTCAGCGCCCACATGATTCGTTCCCTGTCCACGTTGCCCTCCATATCTATTGAAGGTGTTCTTCGATGAGCTCCAGGCTCCATCGTGTCATCAAAGCTTCCCGTAAAATGGGTCTCCACGACAAGCTCCATTAATTCCGCACTTGAAGCTGTCCATGACCCCTCCAGTCTAATTAAATAACTAGGTCTGGCTGGGTTAGTAGATATACTTTTCCTCCTTATAGGAATCCCAATCCCGAACCTCCCTTGTGTTCTTGGATTTATTAAAGGCTGCCTGTCTGTAGGCTTTATCAGGGGACATGCAGCATTAAATGAAAGATTACATGCATTTGTGACAATATTAACCATGCATTCTAATTATTCTACTGTCACCGAAAGTCCAGGGACCTCTAGCGGCAACAATTCATCCAACAGCTCCCCATTTTTGTTCCAGTTTGTCCTTCTGGTATTCCTGAAGGCTTTCGGAATACCAGGTTTAACGTTGAGGTTATATGTTACATATCGGTAATCAGAGAATGCGTGCGCCCTCACCACTCTCCACCCCTTCATATGAAAAATTGTTTCTGACGCAAAGATCACATCTAAAACCTGCTGACGAGTTTTCGCCCAATATTGCAAACTAAAAGGTTATTATTTAATAAGTAATTAACAAATAACTCACCCCTCTCGCTAATGTCTGTGCTTCCCCAGATTGGGTGATGCGCGTTTGCATTACATCCAAGTATAACAACTACCCTTCTTTGACCTGCTTCCCGGATCAGTTTCGCCAGGTTATCCGGCGGAACCTCCTTCTCGCAGGCTCTCTATATTTATTCACAGTCAACCTCAACGCTCACCGCTGTAACATCCCCGCTACTAAATTGAGGAAGAAGAAAAATATTATAATAATTTATAACTCGTTCTGAGGTCACAGATCCTGTTAGTGGTAATCCAAGGTCTCTTGAACTTAATCAGTCTGAGAACGAGAGCTGCTATCGTGTGATGCAGGTTTATTTGTACAATATTAATCATTGAGATCTGCCTTACTCATCTCTTCCTGCACTTGCTGCATTGGGATCGTGCCATCTGGCTCGTTGCTTCGAACGCCAACCACCTCTCGTCGAGAGTTCTACAGGATGTCCCCATCAGACTCAAGAGAGAGGAAAACCGAAACGTCGCTCCTCCGGTCGTCTCCCGCTCGCTTGACCGTCTCCCACTGGGTCTATTCGCCATCGCCCTCAGGCTGGTCCTCTGCGTCCGTATCGATCTCATCTTTCTTATATACTTTAATAGTGATCGACCGGAACCCGAAGTTGACCACTCCCTTTGATTTTGCAAGGAAAGCCCTGGATTCTTTATTGATTAGCATGATTGCTAATCTTAAGCCCCCGAGCCTTCCGCCTGCTCGGGATTTACCCTTTTCAGAATGCCGCAAGCCTCGCGCCCTGCCACACCTCGCCTACTTCGGTCACTGCCCTTTTATAGAGGCCGACCGATCTGTAGTCCGATCACGCAGTTAAATTCGCGCGCTCCTGGTACCATCCAGCATCTCTACAGGACGGGAGGACCCCGGATTGTCTCTCTGGATGCTCAAAAATATGGAGTTTAGTGCATTATACAAAACTTTCCACTTCTCCGGCGTGATGCTCCCGTTTTCCTGTTCCTGTCAATGACGGCTAGCACCAGCACATGCTCCGTTAGAATTTCATTGAATTGCTTTGGTTTTTCATCCTTAGGAACACCCGACATCATGTCTGTTTATACCTTGGTTCGCTTGCTACCACCCGCTTCAACCTCATCCTGAGACCTCTGTCTTTTAGACCTGAGAACCCTTCCTGAGCTATCGCAGCCAACCTTTTCCTTAGCTCATGCCACAGATTCTTTTTGTTCTACTGTAAGCTATTCACCTGCGCAGAGATCCGTATACGCAGGTAAGGCTAAATACAACTGGAGGTGCTCCTTTCACGACTTTGGCATTGGCCACGACTTGGCCTAGTCGATCAACAGCACGGGTCGCGTGACACCTTGATCCGGCCATAATTCATTTATGGGGATTTCCACTCACTACCTAGGGGAATCGAGAGCGCATTGAGTCGCATCAGTTCGCCCTTCCATACTGGATATTATAGGCACTCAGAATTTAATGAATAAAGGTTAACCACTCCCCAGTTGCCTAAGACCCTCCTCCCAGCAGAGCTACGGTTGGAGGCGGCTTATTTAATTCACCGCTAATCTATCTATCGATAGGCCGTCAATTATCCACCACCTGTAACCCCCCGATAGCTGCAGCCCGCCACTACGATATTAAACGCGTGCAACAAATTTCATCAAATTTGTCGTATACTACGCCACGTAGCCAACCTGACTAAAACACGCGAGTGAACTTTTTACTAAATTTTACTAAGTGTCACATGCTATTCAATTGCATATATTCAGGGGCAAATATTTAATTTCTTTTCAAATATGAAATATATTATAATTTATTTTGCAACATGATTTAAAAATTTAATAAATAATTATTTAATTATTTTAAAAAGGATAATTTATCAAGACGAATTATGTAAATTTATTGATTTAGAATTAAGAATTAATTGACCATAATTTATTTATTAACAAACATGCCTTTGATAAAAAAATAGAAAATCACACAGAATAACCATCCAACCAACCAATAGACAACTGTAATACTGTAACTGTAAAAAATGTCAAGACAATCCCTTCAGGTTTACTACCCCTACGCGCTAAATAACTGAAAATAGCGATTATTTATTAAGTTTCATCGTCAATACATCGAAGAATACTAAAGGTTGTTCCGCCAAATTACCATCGGTCTCACACTATTTCTACGTTAGCTTATTAGTAATACTGTAACTGTAAAAAATATCAAAACAATCCCTTGAGGTTTACTACCCCTACACTCTAAATAACTGAAAATAGCGATTATTTATTAAGTTTCATCGTCAATACATTGAAGAATACTAAAGGTAGTTCCGCCAAATTACCATCGGTCTCACACTATTTTTACGTTAGCTTATTAGTAATACTGTAAGTGTAAACAATTTCCAAACAATCCCTTCAGGTTTACTACCCCTACGCGCTAAATAACTGAAAATAGCGATTATTTATTAAGTTTAATCGGCGGAACTACGCCTAACTAAATATTATTTAATGTATTGACGATTAAGCTTAATAAATAATCGCTATTTTCAGTTATTTATAGCGTAGGGGTAGTAAACCTCAAGGGATTGTCTTGAAATAGTTTACACTTACAGTATTACTAATAAGCTAACGTAAAAATAGTGTGAGACCGATGGTAATTTGGCGGAACTACCTTTAGTATTCTTCAATGAATTGACGATTAAGCTTAATAAATAATCGCCATTTTCAGTTATTTAGAGCGTAGGGGTAGTAAACCTCAAGGGATTGTCTTGAAATTATTTACAGTCACAGTATTACTAATTTGCTAACATACTGTGTGGCAGATGGTAATTTAGCCTAGCTGTTTGTTCATTTAACACAACTATATGTTTGGTAATAAATAAATTGCGGTCAAACGGTTTTAAATCTAAACTTAAACATTAATATATTATTTTAAATAACTAAATTCTTTACAATAATTAACTACTTATTTAATACATTTGTACATCAAAATAATAAATTAAAATGTATTTGATACTATAAAAGATGTAAAATATTTGCGCCTGAATATATGCAAATGAATAGCAAGCGGTATTTAGTAAGATTTAGTAAAAAGTTCAATCCCGTATATAGGGCGATGAAGTTTTTACTAAAATAAAACTAAATGATTTTAGTAAAATTTAGTATAAACTTCAATACCATACTAAAACATAAATCATTTTTAATTTAAATTCAACTGTTCTGCTTTAAATCAACGCATTATGAAATTTTATATATTCAAAAATCATAACTTGTTTATCATAAAAGTCTTCCGTTTACTAATTTTATTAATTTTAATTTTTATATTTATATCAAACGATCAAAACATTAAAACGCCTACGTCTATGACAAATCGTATACGTATCTCGTGTGTCGTTAACATAAATAAAATTATCTTTAATTATTGGTGGGCAGAAATGAAATCCATACCTGAGTTTTGTAATTAATTTGTTCTTTTTTTACGTACTCACGGTGGATGCAATCGAATCTTATAAAAAACCTATTTACAACCGTGTACCCGATAAACGCAAGAAATCTTCGAAGTTGGTAGTAATATTTTATACACATTTTCATGTCAATATAATATACAAGAAGCAATCTCATAAAAATATTTTATTTATTTATGTATTTAGTTTACTTCTTAATCTTAATTTTCTTCATCTCTTACTTTGGCTGCGGAAAGAAAAACATTTTTCATTTTTTGTTTATTTTCTTTTCAAATGTACACACGTACATATATTCAGCAAAGTGTAGCAGCAATACAAGACTTTATATTTTATTTTATTTTTTTTAACAGAATGACTTAAGTATATTTTTTATTAGTTTATAAATTAACTTATCTTAATATTGACTAACGGAAATAAAATACTTAGCGTACAAAAAATAAATAAAAACATCATAATTTAATAACATCATAAAATAAATATAATTAATGCGATCATATTTCACTTTACGAATTATTTGATAAATAATAACTGGGAAATCTCAATTGTCTTAAAAAATATTTTTGAGACGGAGTTGGTATGCGAGTCTCAGGTAATTGATACGCGAGATAAACGAAAAATCGATTTGTCTATATATTTTTACCTGTCGGTATCACATGTTTCATTGTTTATATATAAAATAACGAGTTTCTTATTCGGCTACGTCGGGAGGTCTGCTAAAATTAGTTTTCTCTTTATTTTTTTGTCTAGCTGTCAAATAAAATTACAATTACAACATTTTTTGTTTTGGGAAAATTAATTTTCTATCAATTTGTAATTTTATTGTTATTTTTGTAGTCTTCAAATCTTTAAGTTTAGATTTTATTTTTGAGATTTCCTTCTCACATCAAATACTTAACATCTGTCGGTAATTTTTTCATATACACATTTTTTGCTTGCTGTCGAAACAAACTGAAAAATTGTTTTTGGAAAGGTGAGTGGAAAATTGGAAAAAATAATTTACGTTTGTTTAGACGAAAGACGTTAAAGAAAACTAAAAATATTTATTTCGATAAGTTTAATGAATTTTGATTTTACTTAAAGTCGAACACATTAAGAATGAAATAATTGGCTCTTTTGATGTACTTGGAGAAGGATCGTTTTCAATGTTTTGTGTTAGTTACGATTTAAACATTACTTGAACGAAATATTTAAATTATCTGAGGTTTGATTCGATTGACCAGATAACTCCTCATTAAACTAAATGGAGTTCCTCTGAAAGTCTTAACCCATATTCAAAAACACCGAGTAGTGACTAGTATCAAATTATGGCATAAGAGGTGCTCTTCGAAATAAAATTGGTTTCGTCAAAATACTACGAGCTTTTTCCATTTTTTATTAGATAGACAATTTATGCAGTTTTTGGGAGTCAGTGTATTAAATCGTAGTTTTTGGTGAGACCAAATTCATTTTAAAGAGCACCTCTTATGCCATAGTTTGATACTAGTCAATACTCGGTAGTATCTCTGTGAGCTGGCCAATAATTAATACGCTGAAACCCAAAAACCGCCAAAATATTCAATGCGATTCGATTTTCCAACGCATTAGGAAATGTGAAAATCTCTGAATTTTTTAATGAGACCACATGAATTTTATTCCTTTTCAATTTTACCGAACTCCCATCATGAAACTTGACCTGGAAAATTTTCCAGCGATAACCATCGACAAACCGATTCAAATAAGACCTTTTCCAGACATAACGCTTTAAACGTTAAGTTTCTACAAACTTTTGAAATTTGCACGTGTTTTTCACTCCCCTCAATTTTCCCGAACTCCAAACAAGAAACTTGACCTGGAAAATTTTACAGCAATAACCATAGATAAACCGGTTCAAATAAGACCTTTTCCAGACATAACCAATAAACGTTAAGTTTCTACAAATTTTTGAAATTTGCACGTTCATTTCACACCCCTCAATTTCACCGAACTCCAAACAAGAAACTTGACCTGGAAAATTTTCCAGTAATAACCATCGACAAACCGATACAAATAAGACCTTTTCCAGACATAACACTTTAAACGTTAAGTTTCTACAAATTAGCACATGTATTTTACTCCCCTCGATTTTCCCGAACTCCCAACATGAAACTTTACCTGGAAAATTTTCCAGCGATAACCATCGACAAACCGATACAAATAAGACCTTTTCCAGACATAACGCTTTAAACGTTAAGTTTCTACAAATTTTTGAAATTTGCACGTGTATTTCACTCCCCTCAGTTTTCTCGAACTCCCAACATGAAAATTGACCTGGAAAATTTTCCAGCGATAACCATCGACAAACCGATTCAAATAAGACCTTTTCCAGACATAACACTTCAAACGTTAAGTTTCTACAAACTTTTGAAATTTGCACATGTATTTCACTCCTTTTCAATTTTACCGAACTCCCATCATGAAAATTGACCTGGAAAATTTTCCAGTGATAACCATCGACAAACCGATACAAATAAGACCTTTTCCAGACATAACGCTTTAAACGTTAAGTTTCTACAAATTTTTGAAATTTGCACGTTCATTTCACTCCCCTCAATTTTCCCGAACTCCCAACCAAAAAATTGATCTGGAAAATTTTCCAGCGATAACCGTCGACAAACTGATTCAGATAAAACCTTTTCAAGATATAACACTTTAAACGTTAAGTTTCTACAAATTTTTGAAATTTGCACATGTATATCACGCCTTTTCAATTTTACCGAACTCCCATCATGAAACTTGATCTGGAAAATTTTCCACTGATAACAATCGACAAACCGATTCAAATAAGACCTTTTCCAGACATAACACTTTAAACGTTAAGTTTCTACAAATTTTTGAAATTTGCACATGTATTTCACTCCCCTCGATTTTCCCGAACTCCCAACATGAAACTTGACCTGGAAAATTTTCCAGCGATAACCATCGACAAACCGATTCAGATAAGACATTTTCCAGACATAACACTTTAAACGTTAAGTTTCTACAAATTTTTGAAATTTGCAGATGTGTTTCACTCCTTTTCAATTTTACCGATCTTTCATCATGAAACTTGACCTGGAAAATTTTCCAGTGATAACCATCGACAAACCGATTCAAATAGGACCTTTTCCAGACATAACACTTTAAACGTTAAGTTTCTACAAATTTTTGAAATTTGCACGTTCATTTCACTCCCCTCAATTTTCCCAAACACCCAATATGAAACTTGACCTGAAAAATCGACAAACCGATTCAGATAAAACCTTTTCAAGACATAACACTTTAAACGTTAAGTTTCTACAAACTTTTGAAATTTGCACATGTATTTCACTCCGCTCAATTTTCCCGAACTCCCAACATGGGATTTGACCTGGAAAATTTTCCAGCGATAACCATCGACAAACCGATTTAAATAAGATCTTTTCCAGACATAACACTTCAAACGTTAAGTTTGTACAAATTTCTGAAATTTGCACATGTATTTCACTCCCCTCGATTTTACCGAACTCCCAACATGAAACTTGACCTGGAAAATTTTCCAGCGATAACCATCAACAAACCGATTCAAATAAGACCTTTTCCAGACATAACACTTTAAACGTTAAGTTTCTACAAATTTTTGAAATTTGCACGTGTTTTTCACTCCCCTCAATTTTCCCGAACTCCCAACAAGAAACTTGATCTGGAAAATTTTCCAGCGATAACCGTCGACAAATCGATTCAAATAAGATCTTTTCCAGACATAACACTTTAAACTTAAAGATTTTATACATTTTTGAAGTTACACCATATATTTTATATAAGAAACTTATAAATTAATATCGGTATTTTAGTTTTTATTGTAGTTTTTTACGAATGTATACATATTTTCGGCTGATACTGTTGGTTAGTTACTTTCGGCTAGGATTTAAATTCAATACATATTTTTTTTAATTTTCAGGCTTAATCAAGGTCCTAAAAAAATTGTAATTGGTAAATTTCCTGAAATAAAAGTTCGTTATTATGAGTGATTAACCAATAAGCTAAGCAAAACCTTTACCAATTTACAGTCTCCCGAACAACCTAGAAAATAATTTGATTATAGAAGTGCCATGAACCGCGAAAATACAAAAACTATCTAAGGCAATATTTGTCTGTATTTAAATTTTATTCTGTAGTCTCAAAGCCAACTATAATTTCAAAAATTCAAACATCCTCTGAAATGTCATATTCATTAGCAAACTCGGTTATAAGCATTATGATTCCTACCTTGCCTGCTTCCATAAAATGTCATGAAAATTTGCAAGAAACAAAAATATTAATTAGAATTAAAATTTAAGTTACAAATTAGGTAACACTGCAGTTATGTAACTTTATAAAATTTCCCCTCTCCGATACTTCAATTTTCCATATCGTTTGATTTATTAAACTAATTGTCGTAATTTAAATTAAATCCTAAATATACAATTAAATTAAATTAAATTAAAATAAGAAAAATTAGAATTAAATTGAAATTAGAATTCGACCAATAATTAAAAATTTGTAATTTGGTATTGAATTATTGATTGACTTTTAAATTAAAATTTTATTTTTATCTTCAAAGACCTTCCGTAATCAAGAATTTGCATTACAACTAAATAAATTGGCTTAATCAGGAATTGCAATGAATAATAGTATTAATACTGCACACCTGATAAACCTAGATAACTCTTACTCAGAAGCTGAAAAACTGGATACAGGAATATTATTAAAATTAGTTAATCTCTGAAATCAAAATACGGCCGAGTAGAAGGCGAACAAAAACACCCAAATAACCTAATTACGAAAATATATCTTCATACAAATGCCATGGAAATCTCCTTCTGTTAAGATCTTCCCTGACTCTGACACCCATAGCTCGTGCAGATAAACTCTGCCCATCCACCCTCAATCACGATAAACTATATACCTTCCACGTTCAAGACATTCCACATTCAGAATTTCACCATTCTCCGCTAGGACGTCCTTAATCCGACGATCACCGTACAGAGTGTAGAGTGGATGACGAACGAAATTACCACTCTTCAAGCATATGCTCCATACATTTTATACGACGATCATCAAATCAAAGACACCACCGCGGAAAATGATAAATTTCTAAATGAAAATCACTCTAAAAATAAAAAAAAAACATTCAACAAAACCAAAGATAAAAAAACAAAGTTCATGCTCAGGCTGAATGAAAATTAACTTCACCGACGCATCTACAAGATACAATCTAGTAAAGTGAAAAAAATCTTCAAAAAGAAAATTCCATAGCATTTGTATGAAAGTTTCTTCTCGAGTTTACCTTACCCACAAAGTCTATATATTGCGAGACGGAAGTCTACACACACATAGACCTCGGTTCATCGTTTATTATATATTCATTTCTACGCGATCATCACACACGCAGTGTGTGAACATAACATGTTCCGTTCCAATTGAGGTCGAAGTTTGCTTTCTTGATGAGTTGTTGTGATACGATCAATTAGGTCTTCCATTTCCATGCTTCAATGTTACTAATGGGTCTTGAGCAGATACGAATGCTCGTTGATATTGATTGACCCAAAAGCCAAGTGCTGGAATTTAAAGGTAATTGTATTAGGTTTTTGATTTGGGCTTTGTGAATCCGTCTTCAGGATGTAGTTGTAACTGTGACTTTATTTTCTTTAGTAACGGTTTCTTTTCGGAAGTCTAATAGATTTTGATAGTTGATTCGTTGTATTCTGCCCAAAAATACATCGCTAGGTTTTTGCTGAGTTACCGAATGGATGGAATTGTTGTAGCGATCTCTGCTATGTTGATCAACTCCTCCGCCGTCAAATCTCTGTATTCACCTTGTATAGGCATCTCACGATTTTAATCACAGTTGAATGGACTCTTTTAATAGACCCATTCACCTCACTTCGTTGTGAATGTGTTAAATAGACTCCCAAGGTTTTGAGGTAGTCCATGCTGATTGGACTTACTATTCTTCGCTCGTTGTCCATTACGACTAGTCTCGGTACAGTGAAGTATTGTAACGCTTTGATGAGTTTGTCTTGTATATGCAGGATTGATTTGCTTTAAATACGGAAAAATTTTGTGAATTTCGAGAACTTGTCCACGCACGATTGAAATGTTTCGTTTTTCATTTTCATGACGGGCAGTTTGGAATCGGCGTTTTCTGAAGCTGCACATGACTTGGATGTCTGTCGTCCTTGTTGATATTACAATTATCACAATTTTGTGTGTACTTCTTGATCAAACTTGACATGTGAGGGAAATAATAACGTTCCAAAATTTGTTTCTTGTCCTCGAGATGGTTTCGATGTGCTCGTTTGTGTTCCTCCTTCATGATTGCGGATTTGTTCTCTTCGTTACGAAAATCATTCTTTATAAACCTCTTGTAGTACCTGGATGTATTCCTCGAGAATTTTTATTCCGTTAATTATGGTTCGATTTAATCTTTCCCGTAGTATTTCGATTAGATTCCCTTTATCTATTTTCGATAGACTGATGTGGTGTCTGCTGTAACCTGCGAGGGATTCCTCGTATGCGTATAGATTGTTTTGCCTCTCTTAATTATCAGGTGGTTCTTGAATGCATTAATTGGAGCATCATTGGATTAATTATGCGGTATCTTCCTCCGCGCTATGCACTGTTCCGGTTGATAATGTATTAGCTTCTATGTATGTATAATTCTAATCTTGATAAGGCACCAGTGACCTTATTAGTGCAACCATGTTTAAAGATAAGCTCGTATATATATTCTTCTAGCCGAGCTTTCCACCTCTTCAGTTTTACATTGTTATTCCTGTTGTCCAATCTGAATGTTACAGGTTGGTGATCCGTCATGATGTAAATTTTTTTTTTTGCTACACACAAATAATTTCGAAAATTGGCCTATGCCCAGATAATGGAGAAGCATTTCCTTCTCATTGGCCACATAATCTTCTTCAGTAGTATTTATTGATCAGGTTATCGGCCTATCTTTGCCGATTTCGCCGTGTGATAACACCGCGCCGATTGCAAAAGACGGTGATTAGTACAAACGGTTTTCTGAAGTCCGGAAAAATAAGTATCTCTGAGGATTTCCTTCTCGTTCATGTGGATTTTGATTTTCTTGGACTGGTTTGGAATGGTTTTGCTATTTTCGCGAAGCCTCGAATAAAACGTCTATAATAAGATGCTAACCCGAGGAACGATTTTAAATCCTTCAAGTTGTTGGGTTTCTTGATGTCGCGAAAAGCAATAATTTTTTTAGGGTCCGATACCCTTGGTCGTAATAAGGAATCCGAGAAATTCCGTTTGAGTTTTCAATAATTCCGTTTTATCCAGGTTAATCCGTAAATTGGTCTGTTCCAATTTCGCAAAGACTCTCCTGATGTTTGATAAATGCTCTTCTTCAGTTCTCCCTCCGAATATTATAATATCGTCGATATATACGTAGCATATCACACCGATAAGTTCTTTTAAAACGTCATCTATACAATCCTCTGGAATGTGGCTGGAGCCTGTTTTAAACCGAATGGGAGTCTCTCATTTATCGTTGAAAACGAAGTTTTGGGTATGTCGGTTTCTTTCATCTTTATTAGCAAAAATCCTGAAGTTAGATCGATGGTAGTAAAAAATTGTGAATCTCCGTGGTTTGCGTTTGTGTTGCTTATATCAGGAATTGGATATGCGTCCGATGTAGTTGCTGCATTTAGCCTTTTGAAATCTATTACCATTCTACACTTTGTGAAGCGTCCATTTTTTTTCAACAATCCAAATCGGCGAATTACACGGGCATTTGGAAGGTCTTATTATTTCATCCGCTAGGAGTTGGCCGATTTGTTTTTCCACTTCCTTTCTCATATGGTATGAATACGGGTATGCCTTTGTATATATTAGTTCATCCGTCGTTGTTTTAATTTCGCCTCTTACTTCGGTGGCGATTGTTTCCGTATTATTGACAGGTCCAAATAGTGCATGAAATGTTGATACAACTTCCTGGAGTTTTTGCCTGGTTTCTGGTAACAGATGGTTGTCACGAAGTTCGATATTGTTGACTTGATGAGATGCTTTTCCGTGGAGTGATATTTTGATGTTTGGTCATATAAATTCCTAATTCCTTCAGCGCATCGTCTCCAATTATTCCATCGAAGGTTCTTAAACCTGGCAAAACGAAAAATTCAATTATTTTTTTTATTCCTATACTTTTGAAAATTTGGCTTCGAACTTTTTTGTTAATTTCAATATCTCTACCTGCTGATCTGATTTTAAATTTAACGTTGGTCGGGATGGCGGTTCCGGCTAACTCTGGTTTTACAACATTCTTGTTAGCTCCGGTATCAATCAACAATCGGATTTCCTTCTAGTTGCTCTTCATCAATTATTTCGTTTTCCATGTAGTCTTCCACTAGTTTTTTGTAGTAGTCCTCCGCTTCCTGTTGAGTTTCCAAGTGATGTATTCTCTGCAACGTTCGTGGTTCATTGTGGTTCCAGATTTCCCGTTTGAACGCTTGGTTTGTTTGATGATTTGGACGATTGATGAATTTTACTTGTCTGTACCGATGGATCAACACTCATTGGTACTGGTGGTTTCAAATTGATCGGTCTGGGCGGAACCTAAATATTTTGTTGTTGATTGTTGTACGACATGTTCGGATTATTTGGATGTTGAATGTTATACGCCACGTTCTTCTGTAGTAATTTCATCGGGTTATTTGGTTTATGGGTGCAGTTACCAAGTTTCTCGCATGAATTAGTATGTTTCTAAAATCCAGAATTTGGAAGATATTTCTGAATGTTTCTGAAATCCAGAATTTATTTCCGAATTTGGTCAAATTATCAAAATAATTTTAATTTACTACTTTACTTACATAACATGACTTTCGGCATTATAATTGCATTCGCCCCGCTATCTACCACCTAGTTTACCTTTTCTATATTGACGAAATCAATGTTAAAATTCAGTTTACCTAAATATGTTATTTGTACGTTTATGCATTAATGTTATTAGATGACGGAGATTTCTTCACATAACTCAACCAGCTTTTAATATATAAGTCCGTCAATATACAATAGCAGTTTAAATGCCAATACAGATGTGTTCGAGTTGACAGCGCATATTTTCTTTTCGAAGTCTATCGTGGTTCTAATTAATGTTTCTGATCTTTAGTTTAAGGCAGACAATAACCACAAGGATAAACAAACAACATGTAATTCAGTAAATACTGTTCAAAAATGGTAGAAATATCGCGAGAATACAAGCATCGATATTCGAATTTGAAAATCAACATCCGCGAAGAAATTTCAGTGTAATTATTGTATTGTGACGACCAACGAAATTCAAAGCAAATTTAACGTCAATAAAAGTAAATCATTAAGAGACAACGTTGTAATGGCACCGAATTGCAATGCTACCAATTAATGATGATTAATAATGCAATATCCCAGAAAACAATCAGGCGTTGTTAAATTTTTTGATATATCAGTGGGGAAAGTGCGTTTATGGATGTCGGACGAAAATAATATACTTCGGACGAAAATTTCGGCTTAATTTAGCTGAATTTGAATTTCCTTTTAATCACACCACCATATCGTCGGTAAACAAACAAATCGTAAATCACTGCAACGCCATCCTAGGGAACGATACAAAATGTCCTATAGAAAGTTCTACAAAGCATTGAATAAAATGCCCAAAACTTCCAAGTCAATACTAGTTATAATCGGATGAGACGAATTTCTGTTGTTTTCGTTTCCGAAAAGTTGGCTTTGACATTACTTGGGTAGTTCCGTATTTGAAGAGTTCATTTTTGAAAACAAATTGTTTCTGGGTATTTTGTACAAAGGCACGTAAGTAATTTAGCTTGGCCTCATTTGTTGATGTTTCCGGGTTCATTAAATTCCAACGAATTCTTCGTTTTTCCGCCTATGGTTCGTGGAAGATACATTCTACAGGGTGGGCCATTCATTGGTTTGTTTCTAAATCATACAGGCTATAGCAACACCTTTTTGAACGATTTGCTAGAAATTTTGACAGCTCGTCAGTTTGATATTCCACGAATGTTGAAAAGAAATGTGGGTGGTGAAAGAGTGCCAAGCGGAACCGCTGTAGTGAAATTGGTGAAGAAAGTGCATAAGAAAAGCTTTTTATTGGATGACAGAAGTGGTCACCGTGAATATTGCGGCTGTGATCCATATTGTAGGACAGATTACATCGACCTCAACTCGGAAACAATTGCATCTCCATCTGAAGATTATGTAAACAATATTTTGGGTTCAGAGCAGTTACAAGTAATCGTAGAGAAGCCAATACGTCCACCAAGAGTGACTATTTGGTGTGGATTTTGAAGTGGTGGCATAATTGGCTCATTTTCTTTGAAAAAGCTGCTGGAAACACCGTTGCTGTCAATGGCGCCATGCTGACCAAGTTTTTTGCGGCCTCAAATCGACGCTATGAATATGAACAATCTTTGGCTTCAAGGACAAATATTATGTTTGCGACAGTTATTCGCAAAATACTCAGTAAAAAAAAAGTTTCCACAAAATAAAGATGTAAACTCATTTTTTAGAATTTTAAAAGCAAAGTTTTAAATAGCCCAGGAATTATTCAAAAATTAATTAATTTCGGAGTGTGGTAGATAGACCAAGTCAATTTGGTGCGTGGAATTCGATTCTAGAGATGAAACATTATTTTTGGGCCAAGTCGATGTGTTCTCGCTAGCCCTGCTAATCAACGAACCACTCCACTCCAATCTCGAGAAATACAAAACACTTCTAGAATTATACGTACACCAAATGAAATGAAACACTTTTTAAATTTCTTCACATATTTTTGATGCAGAAAAAATGGTCTGGATTTGTAGTGGTTTCGGCCGAGCTCTCTAACCTTACTTCACTAATAACAACCCCAATATAGGTAGGAATCCTGATTGCAACTTAACCCGTTTATTATGTATTGGCTATAACTTTGCACATGTTACCCACGTATACTCATTAACCCATAAATTACACGTTGGCTGTAAATTTCATTATGAATTTTACAGCAACATTCGTAAACACATTATGTTGTGCAAAATCAGGTTTCTGACCTTTTAATTCTCTAAACTAATTAAAAGCGTTGGTCGGTCAGTCTCGGTAGACATAAATGGAAAGGGATGTGGTACAGTTTCCAAATACAAAAATACTTTTAATTTTTGTGTGTGTGTGTGTGTTTCGGTATGTGTAATATAAAAGCCACAAATCATAAAAGCTTTCAACACCTTTTATATGTTTATTTACATTTCGAAAAGTTTAGCCCTTGTTGTTGCTACTATGGTGGATTTCCATATTTTTGGCACTTGATTATAAAAATCATTGGGGACTTATAAATTTACGGTTTTTTTATATATCCCCTTGTATATGCAGAGATATGCATACTTTTTTATGTACACGAGTGTGTTTACCTTTCCGAACTGACCTAACTCAAATTCCGTTGCCCAGGTATATACACACGACAACAACAGCAGTAAAACACGCTTCCAGCAAATAAACATCTAAATGCGGAGTGTTGATCTGCGTTTTTTCATTTTTATACATTTCGGGTGTTCTCTTTTGTGCGCTGTTTTGCAAATCGTTGTTGAAAGTGAATTTTCCTGGTTGAAAAACTTATGCTCCACGGATATACATAAAACATAAAACACAACAACAAAACCATGAAAAACAAGAAATTCATTGTTCTTTTTATGTAATCATGAATATAAAATTTCCACACAGCATAAAAATTGCAACGACTTTATATACATATTTAGAGTTTAGCATAAATACCAACACCAACAACAAAACTGGCAACATAATTTCTCGAATGAATTTCATGATTTGCATTTATGAATTTTGAAGTATTACCAAACGAACCAAACCATTATACATTATAATGTACCGAGACATTGTACAAGGGAGTCGTATACACGATTTTATGTTGTTTCATAAATTTTCTACATATATTTACTAGCACACTACTAGGTAGGTACCCCGTTATAAAAAAAAGCATACAACATATAATAAATGTTTACATATGTAAATTTAAATGTCATAGCATAAAACTATTAAAATTTAAAACCATACAAAACATAAAACGTTTCGATGAAAATGTATACGGGACATGGGATTTTTTTTTTGGCAATGATTTAGACATTTCAATTTTTTATGTATTTTTGGGAGCATAAAAATATTTTGTGCATAAATGCATACCAGATATATTTTTTTTAATTGTGGTACTGGCAATCAACAATTTTGTCAAAACTCTATAGACGACTGAAATAATATTTAGACTCGGTGGCACAGGATGCTACGTCCTGTGCTTTTTTTTAGAAAATACGAAAATAGTCATTGGGGGCACCAAGAGTTTTAGAAGCTTCATTTTACTTAGCCCATTGGGATATTTACATAAACTGGCTATATCCCAAGGGAATTGGCAGCCCTGTACCCAATTCAGTAAATATTTTCTACAAAATAAAAAATTTCAGCGAAATGTAAATTGGTTGTCTTCCGAGGTATATATGATCCCGGTCTAATCTCGGAATTTGATCATAAGGATAGGGATTCTAAATCCAGAAATCAGGATATAAATCTGAAATATGTCCAAGTCAAGTGAAAATCTGCAGTTCACATTTCATTAAACAATCGTGATGAAATATTTTTTTCTGGTGTTATAATTTTTTGTTTATGGTGCCAATGACTTTGTTCTTGAATTTTTCTACATAAGAAACTAACAAGAAGTGTTCAAATTAATACTAGTGTTCACAATTAAATTTATATCCTACTTATAAGTGGATATCCCTGAAGTTTTGAGTCATGTTAGTATTTCCGATATACCATGGTGCATTATCAACACATCGGAGTATTTTCGTGGATCCCGATATCACTTGTGGATCCCGATAACTGAATACCATATGTCCATATTGGCTTGATTAACGCTGGAATTATCTTCCTATCAGCCAATATATTTTGGAAAATTTTATTTTTATTTGGTTGTGCTTTGCTTCAATATGTTCTTTCCACATTAGCCCAGGTGTAAGCCTAGGTATTTCACCTTGATTTGTTGAGGAATGTATGCAAATTTTACTGGTGAGCAGGAGCGTTTGTTCGGCGTGAATGTGCCATGAATTGATTTTTTTTTTCGTTTACTTTAATTTGCCAGATCCTCAACTTTGCTCAAATGATTTTGCACTTCGCTTGAGGCTGTTTGCAGTTTTTCGTGTGATACCAGGATGGCTGTATCATCAGCATATGTTGATATTATTACGTTGTCGGTAACAAGTAGGTCTGCCGTGTACAACAAGAATAAAATAGGTCCCAAAACGCTTCCTTGTGAGACTCCTGCGCTTATATCATTTAGGGAAGTGGTTGCACCATTTTGTTGGACCATGTATTGCCTTTGAAAGAGATAGTTTTTGAGAACTGAGTGAACATTCTTCGGGAGGGGAGCTTTAAGTTCGTATATTAGCCCATCGTGTCGAACTTTGTTAAATTATATGCACTCGGAACCCAAACTGATGGTCTGTAATGATTTGCTGTAACAATAACTGGTTTCAGTTGTTTTATTAACATTTTTTCAAAGAGCTTTGAGATTGTGGGAAGCTATTGAGAACTACGTTGAATTGATTGATTTGGGTCTTCCTCAATATTACGCTGTACAGCATCTATCGCTTGTTCGGTACGCACTGTTTGTCCTCTTACTGGATGCGTATTATCATTTAGAGTATACTTGGTGCAGGAATGATCCAAAGTTAACCGAATTACGCGCCCTGCTAGACATCCACATATCTTGTAATAATATTCGGTAAATGGTGAGAAAACTTACGGGCCCAACGGGTTGCCGTAAAAGTTTTTAGAAAAAATAATAAAAAATTTAAATTTTTCATCAAAAATTGCTTTATTGCTTTTCAAAATATTCGCCTTTAACATCTTTATACTTTTGGATACGCTCAAACCATTTATCGGAACACTTTTGCCAGTCCGAAGATGATAGCTCCAAAACATGGTTTGAAGCGTTCAATCGCTTATTCAGGCGATAAAAATTGTTGCCCACACATCTTATCTTTGATTATGGGGAACTGGAAGAAGTCATTGGGTGTCAAGTCGGGGCTGTAAGGCGGATGACCCATCAATTCGATAATTTGAGTACTCAAATATTTTCCTTTGTTTGAGGTGATGTGTTTGAGCTCGCATTATCGCAAATGGTCGTATACAAGCTGAATTGACTGTCTTTTGATTTTCAAGGGCAACAGTAGCCACATGGCCGCTGTTCGTGAAGAAACACGCTACAATTTGCTTCCCAACGCTCCGAGCTAGCACAACTTTTGTTATTTTTCTTCGAATTGGAAGACCCCAACAGTCGATTGTTTGTCACGATCTGGTTTACGTTTTTGGAAGTACCTCCAACGAATTTTTGAAGCATTTGGCGACACAGACCGACACGAACCTTTTTGTGCGTCTGTCAACAAATGTGGAAATGTGTTCATGTAAGATCGTCCGTACGCTGTGTTACTAATGCCTAGGCATGCCTCAATTTCACTATAAGTCACATGACGATCCTCTTCAATCGGTGTTCACACATCATTGATGTTTTCTGGCACAACAGCTGTTTTTGGACGACCTACACGAGGCTCGTCTTTGAGCGCACGCCGGTCGCGTTTAAATTCATTGTACCAGTTAAAACACTAACCAAAGAGGATGATTTATCGCCTAAAATCAACCGAAGTGATTCGAAGCACTGTTGTTGAGTTAGCCCTTTCAAAAATCGTAAAAAATCATCAAACGAAAATTTTATGCGATAATTACATTTTTTCACTGACTTCTGAGAAACATAACCTCCAAAAATGTTACACTTTTCGACTGTCATAGAGATTTGCATCAGAAAACACTAGTATTACCACTTTCTAAAAACTTTTACGGCAGCCTATGTATACGTACGGACCAATGTATAATATGCGAATTTTCTACCAAATTCAGTTTTAACTGAAACTCAATGTTTGATAGCGTTAACGGCACCCGCACTCTATTAAAATTGAAATATTCTATAAGTACAGTAATGCCGTTTTCTAGGTTAGTCATGGCTTAGAAGCAATCTTTAGAATAATAGAATATTGCGGTATCATCAAGCAAACACTCTAATTTTTCCAGCCAATGGTAGCCAAGTACACTATCCTTAGGAATGCCGCAGATAATAGTGCTACTAATTACACCATATAAAGCCACAAATTGTTTACGATTTTGAAGGTAACTCGTCCAAAGATTACAAGCCAATCCCCGAAAGCCATAGCAATACAACTTATTTAGGGGCGATGTTCCATACAGTGAATCGCTTTATGCAGATTTACAAGTAGGCCACATATATACTCCCGATTATCGAAAGTTCGGTATATCAAATTAGTAATCTTAATTAAAACGGTATCTGTGCCAGACCCATGTCTAAAACCATATTGATTACAGTAAAAAATTTTTAAAGCGTTTAGATATTCAGTCAGACAAAACAGAAATTGGTCGGTGGTTACTAACAACTTTGCAGTCACCTGATTTTTGGTGTCCTTTTTGCAATCTTCAAACAATCAGGATCTTTCAACTAACAATTTATTTAGTATCGACTACTAAGGTGTCTGAAACCGGATAAATTTTCTAATAATAAATTTTGGCCATATGCTGTCCCTCCATCTTGTGGGCGGATCTTACTTAGATTTGACTGAGTGTGCATCAAAGTAATAAAGCAATTGAAAAAGTGAAATTGAAAAAAAAATCCGAACAAAACTTGTATTTTCAATTTTTCACTCAGTGTTATTGATTTCATTTATCCGATATTTATGTAAGATCGTAGTGGAGTGGGTAAGACAGATGCTTATCATGTTAAAGGCTCGAGATCGATTCTATGCCTGACCAAAAATATTTTAAATTTAACAAAAAATGTATGTTTTATTTTTATTTTTTTAAAATTTAAATTACCTGCACACCTCTATGGGATACGACCACTCTCTCTAGATATGTCCTACCCGAAATATTAAAAATTTAAAGCATTCCGTTCAACCCAGATCAATTAGGTTAGTTCTTAGTTGATGTGACCATCTACTTTGTTCCTCGTACTTCGAGATTACTTTATAAAAAAATAATATTTCATTGAAATTGTAATAAAAACTAACATCAACAAATACCACAACAATAAACTAAATTCTAGAACTGGAAATAAACGAAAGAAAATATAAATGAAAAGTTCAAAATGGTACTGGTCGCCCCATCTCTTAGATAAAAAAAAACTAAATTGTGTCTCAGCTATACGAAAATCGGCAACATACCGTCTTGAGAAAATATTTACACTCTCAATTGATTATTCTCAAAAAAAAGTTAGAATGACCAGCAAAACAATTCGAATTTTTTTAAATTTTTCTTATCACTGATTAAATTTTTGTATTGTATCTGATGTTGTATCTGATTATCTTGCATTTGAATTGCTACCATATTGTAGTGGGGTGGTTACGACGGATGCATATTACGCTTGAAGACCCGAGTTCAATTCTAGCCGGTGGCCAAGAATATAAGTTAAAATTATTAATTTTTTTTTTATATTTATTTAACTTCGTTATAGTGTTAATTTTTGAAATTAAATTTTTAAAGATCAATTTCGGATGACTCTTTGCATTTAACAATAACTACTACATTGGTAGAGATTTAATCTATGAATAGAAATCGATTTTTTTATTTTATTTAAATTGTTACAACTGAATACAATTCTTGTAAATTAGAAGAGGCCATTTACTGAATTAGTCTTTATACTGGTGTCCTTAATCCATAAAATCAATTGGTCTCGTTTATTGCATTCCAAGCTCTTCATTAACGTGTTGCTAAGTACGTTGTCCATGAATTACTGCAAGTGTTTTTATTTATTCCTGACCCGTCTGGATATTTAGGTTGCTATGAAGGTCAACATTCCTAATGTACCACGGAGTGTTACCTATATATACTACGTACCAATTTGTTCTGAAAAGTTTGTATTATTTTGGTGTTGCTTTTCTTTGAAAAACCCCAGAGCTGAATCTCGTAAGTTCATACAGACTTTAGAACCTGTTGTTATAATAGAAATTTATTTGCAATAGGCAATCCCGAATTTTTCCCGAGCAGCCTATTCATTTTCGATATTTCATATTAAGTTCATCTTTTTCCTTTTTAACGTGCTCTTTCCATCTGAGTCTAGTATCTTGTAGTAAGGTTATCCCTAGATATTTAGCTTTATTTTCAAATGGAATCTGCTGACCGATAAGCCACATTTTTGTCCATTTTATGATTTTATCACATGCTTCTTGAAGTTTCGTTGTCGATTCCATGATAGTGCTTTCTTCTGAGAGAACTGGGATTATCAGCAAATATTGCAACGGGAACATCGTATATGTGAGGTAATTCTCTGGTGTAGAAGAAGTAAATAATAGGTCCCAAAACACCACCCTACGGGACCCCTGCGCCGAAATCTTTTTTAACTCGGAGTATTCTTCTTCATATTCAACCCGAAAATAGCGATTCCCGAGTTTGAAGAGTAAACCTCTGTGCCATACCTTGTTGAATGCCCGCGCTACTTCTAAGAAGGTACTATAGTATACATTTTTCCTCTCTAAAGTATTCTAAATGACATAAGCATATATGAACCTGCTTAACAGTTGAGCTCCCTGAAACCAAACTGATATTCTTGGATAAGGTTTCTTTGTTCGATGGCTCTTTTCAATCTTTTGAGCAACAACCTCTCAAACAATTTCGCTAGTGTTGGTAGAACTGAAATTGACCGGTAAAATTTTCTATCATTCAGTAGCTTGCCCGGTTGTGAAATCATTATTATTTCTGCCACTTTCCATTGTACATTGATTATGTGCAATAATTTATGGGTGTCTTTTTCAGGCAGCTCCTTTATTATTTGCCCTGTTATTAGATCGTAACCAGGAGCTTTTATGTTCTTAATTTCAGCTTTTAGTTCTTTCAATGTTACGCGTGTTAGAAATTGAGTGATCGGTAAATCATTGACATTTATTTCAAAAATTTACGAGTTCTTCGAACTACTTCAAACGGACCTTCAAGCGGAGGTTCTAAATTTACTTCAACTCGAACGACTCGATAAATTTGAATGTTGTTTAATGTTATAGTTTACGCATATACTATCGCAATTTATCAACCACGTTTGAGGGGCTATTAGATTCAATTGTATTAGCAATTTTACTATGAGTTCACTTGGAACTTTTAACGCTTTGTAATGGACTATATCTGCTGTTGAACATTTTAAATCGTTAGTTATAGATGATGACATTTCCAAAAAGACGAGAGGTAATACTTCACTCCAATTAACCGTGTTACATCTTTAAGAGTCTTTCAGTTGCCTGTAGACCTGTTCTACGTAGTCAATACTATAGAGGCATTTTAAATTTTAGTTCTTATTCAAAATTGAATCCCTTGGCTTGTATAGTTGTGTCGTGTAGACATTCGAAACGCAAAATGCATTCTCTGATCAACGTTCGAGCAATGGATCACAAGACTTACATTTTTTACTAAGCTTATCCGAGTCAGGTGTCCGAGTTATGTGTCAAAATAATCGTTTGTAGCTCATTGTAGAACTCCTAGAAAAATATTGTTTATCGATAGGTTCATAAACTGTATTAGTTTCTAGTTTTAAGTTGCACTATTTCGTAACCGGCATAACACACTTTAAAGCTGTAGTAGCCACTTTGTTAAATTAATTTTTAGGTAAAATTTCCTATCGTCAATAAACACAAAGTATCATCGATCTTTTGATCAAAAACAGTTAGTGATGAACAATTTGATTTTCAAGGTAGAATAAGTCTTTCATCTGTTAAGTGATTTCGGTTCATTCCGAATATTGAAAACAGATTCCATCAGTAAGCTAGAAAATTCAAACAGAAATGATATGAAAATGTGTTTCCCTATTAAGGCGTATATGAAAGTGAAAAACAACTTTAGCTTTGGTACTCGTAACTCTGCTCGCGCATCCAATTAGTGATGGAAATTTAATTGTAACACCAGATATTTCAAGTGAAATTAGAGGGCTGAGAATTTTGTGTGTTCACTGACCACAAACCACTCGTAACTGCAATAATATTTATGGCAGAACTTAACACTCGTCAAACGAAACTCTTGCAAGTACATAACACAATTCACTAATAAGATTAATCACTACTAAAAATTCAGTAATTGAACTCAATGCCGGAATAGCTGTCGAAAAACTTAAAATCGATCAAGATAATGACGCGAATTGGAAATCAATCGTCCCTAACTCAGTGACAATCGAATAGATAATCGGAAGCATTATCCTGGTAAAATCTAGCAACAGAATTTTGTGCGGAACTTTATTAGGAAAGAACCGCCCATACATTTCTCATGGGATGAGAAAATAAGTTTTTGTTTAAATGTTGGCCATGTACGAATATCAATTCCTGCTGGCGTATCTGCCTAAACTGTTAAAAATCGATGTATCAAAAAACATCACGTAAAATCACAGTCTGCCATTTCTCTACAAAATCGCATTGAACATATCCATATAGATTTGGTAGATCAACTCCCTCCCTCAAACGGTTTCATTTATATATTGACTATTAATGATAGATTTACAAGGAGGCCGGAAGGTAAAGGTTGCAGTTGCGGCAATCATTGCTCGACCACCACGCGATCAATTTGAATCCAAGCTGTTTGCGGAATTAAATATAATATTAAGTAACTACGCAGTTGCTGCGAATTAAAAGTATACAATCTATCATCCTTCCACAATTCACATGATAGGACTCGTCCACGGACAGCTGCAGTACTCTTTAAAAGCTAGGTCTAACACGGTTTGTGAACTGACGAATTACTTCTCGTCTTACTGAAAATGCAATCATCTACAACAAACGATAAGAAATGTTGAGTAGCAGATTTAGTTCATGGAGAAGCGTTAATAGTTCCCAGTCAACTACAAAATCAGCTTTAGCAACTCAAATTCGAATTTATATGCAAGATGACTTAAACACGTACAAATATTTGTTTATTCGAATTGATAGTAAATGTCGGGTTAGAAACTTCCTACGAAGATCCTTTGGAAGAAGTTTGAAAATTTCGTCAATTTGTTGCAATAAATGTCAACGGTAAACATCGATCTATTTCTAGCCATCTCTAAACTGACGTATAGCTAAACTGAAGAACGAGCCATTCGAGATCAATCTTAGCTAATTAAATTTACAAAATTATTACCATAAGGTATAAATTAAAAAAAAAATATTTTCGGTCAGAGTTAAGAATCGTACTCGAGTCTCCCAGCGTCCTACACAAATGTCTTAACCACTCCACTACGGCATTGTACAATAAACCATGCAAATCAAATGCAACATGTGCCATAAAAACCGAGTAAATAAAATTCAAAAAAGAAATCAACAATACGAACTGTATTCGTACACATTAGTACGAATACTAAACGAAAAGTTTGTATTTTGTTATCTTTTTATGAGATTTTAAAATATTTTCTCTACACAACACGTTGCCGATTTTCATATAGCTTAGACACAATCAATTTATTTTATTTTATCTAATAGATGTCGCGTACAGTACCGTTTTGAACTTTTCATTAATATTTTGTTTTATTTATTTCCAGTTCGATAAAATATTTTATGACCCGTTGTCGTATTGGTCGGTGTGGTTTTTTATTACAGCCTTCATAAAACCGTCCACGAAGTACGAGTAACAAAGTAGGTGGTCACATCAACTATAAGAAGCGACATAATTCTTCTTTTGATTCACATTACCTATTTTAATCCCGGGCCCATATATAATTCAAGGACTTCGCTGATATCCAAAAAATGTATTGTCCATCTCAGGACGAGAAAAAATCAATGTTACACTATAATGACTTAACTGGAGGTAGGAACTGCAATTTACTATCATTACGAATTAATTTCGTTCGAATTTCGTATAGCTTGTTACTCTACTCGCTTGTTACCCAAATGAATAGAAGACCGTAACGTTTAACAGAGAACAATCGCTTCTCACAATGTAATTAATGCAACTGGAAGAAAAGTGATTACAACGAGAGGTTTTTACTTATACCAAGATTTGCGTCACTCGAATCCAAAGCTAAGTAGACAAAGAGCATAAATACTTATCACCAATCACTTTCTGGCTTCCCGAATTAACGATGATAATACAACGCTTTCCGAGTTTAATATTTTAATCATTTTACACGTTCAACCTACCTAAACCTAGATTTTAAAAAATTACCTTGAACTTTTAACTGCATTTGAAATTATCCGAGATAAAGCGGATTACCAAGAGCTTTTAGAAATAAACTGTAAATATTTCGGCTTGAAGAACTCGTAATATTTGAAATCTAAATTGTACTACAGTATAGACATTACTCATTACAGGACAGAGTACAGCAGTGCAAACAATGAAATTTGTGCAAACAAATCTGTTCGATAAGCACGACAAGTTTTTGTCGATGCACCAGCAAACCATAATCATATGATATGATATGATAAGAGACGTACAGGTCAACCAGCATTTCAATCTTGCCTATATTACCCAAGTTCCCTTAAGTTGAATTGTAGTTTACAAAAACGCCAGATGGATACTTATCAAGGTTAAACAATTGTTCGAGTGCCGCCAAATGGTAATTGTATGTTTTCTGCCCAAGTAACTCAGATATTAGCATGCCGTGTTTGGTGTGGTGAATATGATTCCTTGCGAAAACCCTACGAAAGGAAACTGTTAGACATATCCGTTTGAAAATGTATCAATATCGAACCTCCGTCACTTAAAGGTATTTGGGATGAAGAGGAGATTATCCAAGCAACAAAAGATATTCATCTTGCAAGGACTGAAGGATTAATTTTTTGTGATCTTTATGATCGTGTGCCCTGCGTGCCTTACTCGTATATCAATAATAATCAGTATGACGGCTTATATAGTGTCACTTTACATCGATCATCCATTCATCCATCCATAGTTAGTCGAATAAGAGAGGTACGAAGAGATTCTAGTTCGTATATCGTTTGTGACAAATCAGCCCAAGTAATCCTACATCTTTCAAAATACATAATCAGACTCATTTTTGTTTAGCTACCTGGAATGCACTGGGGTTCCAAAACAACTATGTTTTGGTTAGGATTGGTGTAGATATTGTTGCTGTTCAGCAGACCAATTCCGTTGCTACCCAAATGGATTCAAAAAATTATAGCTGATACATGAGCCATAAAAAATGAATGTTGCTCGTCGCTCAAACTTGGGGGTTAGAAATGGGGTTGAAATTTTAGTTAAACAAAATTGTGGACTTCAAATCCGATATTTTGGAGGTATATCTGAAAGACTGTGTTTCGCACTTAATAAAGTTAAAGGCTTTAGCGAATTTGTTTTTATACTTACTTGAGAATATTTCCGGTCTGAGTTTAGTTCAACCATTTCTAATCCGCATATCGGAATAGACCAGACACATTTATCATGACAAGGATTCACGGGACAGAATGTATGTGAACGGGACAGAAAACTGATGAGCGTGTGGGTATTGTAGTTGAACTTGCCCTGAATGAAAAATCTTACACTATATACCACTTTCGGTTGTAGATCATATCAAACAACTTGGAAGGGGCCTAAATCATCCTCACCGTTAGATCATATATTATTCATACAGGGGAAATCGACGCTGAAAATAAGAAATATAAGAAGAACGTTTTCAGAAACCTTCCCTATGAAAGAGAAAGGTAGATAAATTAATAAGTTTCTTCCGAATCATAAGATTGTGTTTCGGTAGGTATATAGGGGAGAAGTAGTCAGAAAGGGTTTGATTTCCGATGGAACCTTATGTTTATTATTAACCGCATCAATTGAATATATTTGGAGAGAGTTAGTATATGCAATGAAGAACCTCGCTAATGTTCTTCTAAAAAAATTTGTTAATTGCTTTGTAAGCAACTTTGAAAAGAAAACCACCTAATCTAAATTTAATTAGAAATTGTCGTTTCCATGTTCGCGAAGAATTTAGTAGATGAGTTTGTCAAGGTGGGAACAATTGTTAGCAAATATCTCAGGAAACCCGGTGACTTTAATAACCGAAAAAGAAAAGAAGAAACAAAGAACATATTATCATCTATTAAGAGAGGAACCGCTCCCGGTTTGGATCAAATTTCAATAGAGCTATTGCAATGTTTACCGGAATAGGGGATTAAACTTTTAGTTTATGTTACGCAGCAGGTATGGTGGTTAAACATTCCCCCTAATTAATGGTTAAAAACTGTTCCGTTTTCTTTGCCAAAAAAGTCACGGCCTACCGAAATCACTGATTAAAGACGAATAACTTTATCCGATACAGGTTATAGAGTTTATGCAAAATTTGATTAACCAGATTAGAAGCAATTCATGCAGAGATCGGGTCTTATCAAGCGGCCTTCATACGTAATCGGTCAACGGAAGATCAGATGAGGAATAGAAAACGGGAAAAAACGGTTTATTTGTTATCCCTAGATTTAAGCCAAGCGACTATTGTTCTCTCTCATACCGGAATTCCTCATTATCTTGAGAATAGGATAATCCTGGCATGTATGTATAAGCAACTTCTAGAAGATATTCCAGGTTTACGTTTAAATCAAAATATGGGGATATAATTATCTTAAGTAATAGCTGACGCCGATGATCTGTTGATAATTAATGACTATTTGGAATCATTACCTATTATTCTCAAAGATCTGGTTGCGATACTTCGTTTGGTAGGTTTACAGGAAAATAATTCAAAATCTGAGACTCTCATAAAACCATCAAATCCTAATCGTACAACAATTTTATTAGGTGATTTAAATAGACGAGTTAGCTCTACTTTATGCTATTTAGGTACTTTTCTAACTGCACATATGAATCGTTCAGAAACTACCCGAAAACGATGCCGCCAAGCTCGCGGCGTTATTTACACGCTAAGTAGGTTTATTCGTGAACACTAATTATCATTTTCTTTTATAAAGCATAGATGTATATTCAACTAGTAATGCCAATCATGCCTTATGAATTGCGAGTTGTAGTTTTAGCCGAGGCCTTTCAGTCACGTTTAGCTAATCGTCCTCAGAGAATATCTAGTAGAAGAGTTTTAGAAGGGAAACAATCAATAGAAAAGTTACAGTCTATCGAGTATATTATTGGGGACATGTGTCAAGAAGGTCTAGATGACATTTATTACATGCAGCAGATATACTAGCAAATAAAGGAAAATCGGTAGACCAATATTTACTTGGCATGATTCTATTACGAAAAATATTCAAAAAGTTCATGTTTCAAAAACACAATTAAAAGTTGCCGCCAGTTCAGGAAAACTGCTTTAAAGGGTGAAGTAGATAGAGTTTGTAATTCCAATAAGTCGTCATCTAAGTCATGTAATAAAACGGATGATTTCATTTTTAACTCGGAAACCAATTAAACATCTTTTTGACGCACAAACCTCTAATCCAACCACGCAACCATCCATCCATACCATTATCCAACCATCTATCCACAACCAAACATTTTATTTTTTTCCTCCCTCCCCCCCCCTCATTTTTATCTGAGAATAAATTTCGTATTGAAAAAACAATGTTGTTGTTGTCAAAATAAACATGGCCGGCAATACATAATGATCTTACTAAGGACTAGAAGTCAGTATATATCATCAGAATATGAATTATATTACTTCAAATGGCTCAGATTCATATTGGGTTCTATTTAAATCGGAGAATAAGGTTGGTACTAGACAAAGATTGTTGTTGTTGCCAAAATAAACATGGCCGACAATAGGTTAAGTTTCAGTGGTTGCTTACTGCACAATTAGGCCAATTTTTAGGCCCATTGTGATACCACTCATTTACTCCACATCATTAACCCACCTACTTCACCTACTCACACAACTACAGTATACCACCTGCACATTGAAAGCTCCATGTCAACCTGTACATTGACATGGAAGGTGGGTCGGCGCGTGACACGGAATTCTGCGCTCCATCAGAGGGTCTTAGTTGTATTTATTAGCATCATCGATCGTAATCAATGATGAAAATTCGACTTGCATCTAGCCTCTGATGGGATTCGAACCCAGCACCTCCCGGTCCAAGTGCCGAAGCTTCAACCACTGCACCACTTGTCCGGTATGGCCGACAATACATTATGTACTTAATAAGGACTAGAAGTCAGTATATATCACCAGAATACGTATTATATTACTTCAAATGGTTGGAATTCATATTGACTCCTATTTAAATCAGAGTATAAATTTTGTACTAGGAAAAGCTTGTTGTTGTTGTCAAAATTAACATGGCCGACAATACATTATGTACTTAATAAGGACTAAAAGTCAGTATATATCACCAGAATAAGGATTATAATACTTCAAATGGTTGGAATTCATATTGACTCCTATTTAAATCAGAGTATAAATTTTGTACTAGACAAAGCTTGTTGTTGTTGTCAAAATTAACATGGCCAACAATACATTATGTACATAATATGGACTAGAAGTCAGTATATATTGTCAAATACGGATTATATTACTTCAAATGGATGGAATTCATATGGACTCCTATTTAAATCAGAGTATAAATTTTGTACTGGACAAAGATTGTTGTTGTTGTCAAAATTAACATGGCCGACCATACATGATGTACTTAATAAGAACTAAAAGTCAGTATATATCACCAGAATAAGGATTATAATACTTCAAATGGTTGGAATTCATATTGACTCATATTTAAATCTGAGAATAAATTTTGTACTGGACAAAGCTTGTTGTTGTTGTCAAAATTAACATGGCCAACAATACATTATGTACATAATATGGACTAGAAGTCAGTATATATTGTCAAATACGGATTATATTACTTCAAATGGATGGAATTCATATGGACTCCTATTTAAATCAGAGTATAAATTTTGTACTGGACAAAGCTTGTTGTTGTTGTCAAAATTAACATGGCCGACAATACATGATGTATTTAATATGGACTAGAAGTCAGTATGCATCACCAGGATAAGGATTATAATACTTCAAATGGTTGGAATTCATATTAATTCATATTTAAATCAGAGTATAAATTTTGTACTAGACAAAGCTTGTTGTTGTTGTCAAAATTAACATGGCCGACAATACATTATGTACTTAATAAGGACTAGAAGTCAGTATGCATCACCAGGATAAGGATTATAATACTTCAAATGGTTGGAAGTCATATTAATTCATATTTAAATCAGAGTTTAAATTTTGTACTAGACAAAGCTTGTTGTTGTTGTCAAAATTAACATGGCCGACAATACATTATGTACATAATATGGACTAGAAGTCAGTATATATTGTCAAATACGGATTATATTACTTCAAATGGATGGAATTCATATGGACTCCTATTTAAATCAGAGTATAAATTTTGTACTGGACAAAGATTGTTGTTGTTGTCAAAATTAACATGGCCGACCATACATGATGTACTTAATAAGAACTAAAAGTCAGTATATATCACCAGAATAAGGATTATAATACTTCAAATGGTTGGAATTCATATTGACTCATATTTAAATCTGAGAATAAATTTTGTACTGGACAAAGCTTGTTGTTGTTGTCAAAATTAACATGGCCAACAATACATTATGTACATAATATGGACTAGAAGTCAGTATATATTGTCAAATACGGATTATATTACTTCAAATGGATGGAATTCATATGGACTCCTATTTAAATCAGAGTATAAATTTTGTACTGGACAAAGCTTGTTGTTGTTGTCAAAATTAACATGGCCGACAATACATTATGTACTTAATATGGACTAGAAGTCAGTATGCATCACCAGGATAAGGATTATAATACTTCAAATGGTTGGAAGTCATATTAATTCATATTTAAATCAGAGTTTAAATTTTGTACTAGACAAAGCTTGTTGTTGTTGTCAAAATTAACATGGCCGACAATACATTATGTACTTAATATGGACTAGAAGTCAGTATGCATCACCAGGATAAGGATTATAATACTTCAAATGGTTGGAAGTCATATTAATTCATATTTAAATCAGAGTTTAAATTTTGTACTAGACAAAGCTTGTTGTTGTTGTCAAAATTAACATGGCCGACAATACATGATGTACTTAATAAGAACTAAAAGTCAGTATATATCACCAGAATAAGGATTATAATACTTCAAATGGTTGGAATTCATATTGACTCATATTTAAATCTGAGAATAAATTTTGTACTGGACAAAGCTTGTTGTTGTTGTCAAAATTAACATGGCCGACAATACATTATGTACTTAATATGGACTAGAAGTCAGTATGCATCACCAGGATAAGGATTATAATACTTCAAATGGTTGGAAGTCATATTAATTCATATTTAAATCAGAGTTTAAATTTTGTACTAGACAAAGCTTGTTGTTGTTGTCAAAATTAACATGGCCGACAATACATGATGTACTTAATAAGAACTAAAAGTCAGTATATATCACCAGAATAAGGAATATAATACTTCAAATGGTTGGAATTCATATTGACTCATATTTAAATCTGAGAATAAATTTTGTACTGGACAAAGATTGTTGTTGTTGTCAAAATTAACATGGCCGACAATACATTATGTACTTAATATGGACTAGAAGTCAGTATGCATCACCAGGATAAGGATTATAATACTTCAAATGGTTGGAAGTCATATTAATTCATATTTAAATCAGAGTTTAAATTTTGTACTAGACAAAGCTTGTTGTTGTTGTCAAAATTAACATGGCCGACAATACATGATGTACTTAATAAGAACTAAAAGTCAGTATATATCACCAGAATAAGGATTATAATACTTCAAATGGTTGGAATTCATATTGACTCATATTTAAATCTGAGAATAAATTTTGTACTGGACAAAGCTTGTTGTTGTTGTCAAAATTAACATGGCCAACAATACATTATGTACATAATATGGACTAGAAGTCAGTATATATTGTCAAATACGGATTATATTACTTCAAATGGATGGAATTCATATGGACTCCTATTTAAATCAGAGTATAAATTTTGTACTGGACAAAGCTTGTTGTTGTTGTCAAAATTAACATGGCCGACAATACATTATGTACTTAATATGGACTAGAAGTCAGTATATATCGTCAAATACGGATTATATTACTTCAAATGGTTGGAATTCATATTGCGTCCTATTTAAATCAGAGTATAAATTTTGTACTGGACAAAGATTGTTGTTGTTGTCAAAATTAACATGGCCGACAATACATGATGTACTTAATAAGAACTAAAAGTCAGTATATATCACCAGAATAAGGATTATAATACTTCAAATGGTTGGAATTCATATTGACTCATATTTAAATCTGAGTATAAATTTTGTACTGGACAAAGATTGTTGTTGTTGTCAAAATTAACATGGCCGACAATACATTATGTACTTAATATGGACTAGAAGTCAGTATGCATCACCAGGATAAGGATTATAATACTTCAAATGGTTGGAATTCATATGGACTCCTATTTAAATCAGAGTATAAATTTTGTACTGGACAAAGCTTGTTGTTGTTGTCAAAATTAACATGGCCGACAATACATTATGTACTTAATATGGACTAGAAGTCAGTATATATCGTCAAATACGGATTATATTACTTCAAATGGTTGGAATTCATATTGCGTCCTATTTAAATCAGAGTATAAATTTTGTACTGGACAAAGATTGTTGTTGTTGTCAAAATTAACATGGCCGACAATACATGATGTACTTAATAAGAACTAAAAGTCAGTATATATCACCAGAATAAGGATTATAATACTTCAAATGGTTGGAATTCATATTGACTCATATTTAAATCTGAGTATAAATTTTGTACTGGACAAAGATTGTTGTTGTTGTCAAAATTAACATGGCCGACAATACATTATGTACTTAATATGGACTAGAAGTCAGTATGCATCACCAGAATAAGGATTATAATACTTCAAATGGTTGGAAGTCATATTAATTCATATTTAAATCAGAGTTTAAATTTTGTACTAGACAAAGCTTGTTGTTGTTGTCAAAATTAACATGGCCGACAATACATGATGTACTTAATAAGAACTAAAAGTCAGTATATATCACCAGAATAAGGATTATAATACTTCAAATGGTTGGAATTCATATTGACTCATATTTAAATCTGAGAATAAATTTTGTACTGGACAAAGATTGTTGTTGTTGTCAAAATTAACATGGCCAACAATACATTATGTACATAATATGGACTAGAAGTCAGTATATATTGTCAAATACGGATTATATTACTTCAAATGGATGGAATTCATATGAACTCCTATTTAAATCAGAGTATAAATTTTGTACTGGACAAAGCTTGTTGTTGTTGTCAAAATTAACATGGCCGACAATACATGATGTATTTAATAAGGACTATAAGTCTGTATATATCACCAGGATAAGGATTATAATACTTCAAATGGTTGGAATTCATATTAATTCATATTTAAATCAGAGTATAAATTTTGTACTAGACAAAGCTTGTTGTTGTTGTCAAAATAAATACGGCCGACAATACATTATGTACATAATATGGACTAGAAGTCAGTATATATTGTCAAATACGGATTATATTACTTCAAATGGATGGAATTCATATGGACTCCTATTTAAATCAGAGTATAAATTTTGTACTGGACAAAGCTTGTTGTTGTTGTCAAAATTAACATGGCCGACAATACATGATGTATTTAATAAGGACTATAAGTCTGTATATATCACCAGGATAAGGATTATAATACTTCAAATGGTTGGAATTCATATTAATTCATATTTAAATCAGAGTATAAATTTTGTACTAGACAAAGCTTGTTGTTGTTGTCAAAATAAATACGGCCGACAATACATGAGGTACTTAATAAGGACTAGAAGTCAGTATGTATCATCAAATAAGGATTATATTACTTCAAATGGTTGGAATTCATATTGCGTCCTATTTAAATCAGAGTATAAATTTTGTACTGGACAAAGATTGTTGTTGTTGTCAAAATTAACATGGCCGACAATACATTATGTACTTAATATGGACTAGAAGTCAGTATGCATCACCAGGATAAGGATTATAATACTTCAAATGGTTTGAATTCATATTGCGTCCTATTTAAATCAGAGTATAAATTTTGTACTGGACAAAGATTGTTGTTGTTGTCAAAATTAACATGGCCGACAATACATGATGTACTTAATAAGAACTAAAAGTCAGTATATATCACCAGAATAAGGATTATAATACTTCAAATGGTTGGAATTCATATTGACTCATATTTAAATCTGAGAATAAATTTTGTACTGGACAAAGCTTGTTGTTGTTGTCAAAATTAACATGGCCAACAATACATTATGTACATAATATGGACTAGAAGTCAGTATATATTGTCAAATACGGATTATATTACTTCAAATGGATGGAATTCATATGGACTCCTATTTAAATCAGAGTATACATTTTGTACTAGACAAAGCTTGTTGTTGTTGTCAAAATAAATACGGCCGACAATACATGAGGTACTTAATAAGGACTAGAAGTCAGTATGTATCATCAAATAAGGATTATATTACTTCAAATGGTTGGAATTCATATTGCGTCCTATTTAAATCAGAGTATAAATTTTGTACTGGACAAAGATTGTTGTTGTTGTCAAAATTAACATGGCCGACAATACATTATGTACATAATATGGACTAGAAGTCAGTATGTATCATCAAATAAGGATTATATTACTTCAAATGGTTGGAATTCATATTGACTCATATTTAAATCAGAGTTTAAATTGTGTACTGGACAAAGATTATTGTTGTTGTCAAAATAAACATGGCCGACAATACATGATGTACTTAATAAGGACTAGAAGTCAGTATGTATCATCAGAGTATGGATTATAATACTTCAAATGGTTGGGACTTATTTAAACTCTTATTTAAAATATTTCTTAAGATATTCGTGTACGTTTACCATACCTGGTGGGATTGATGGCATAATGGAAAATGATTCGAGTTTTAACGACATTACTTTACACAGTTCAATAAAATGGGTGAATACGTTAGAAAGAAAGTTTGCAACGGTTTACATATTTATGCTCGTAATTCTTAATAATGAGTTGGGTATTTACCATAAACAATAACACTTTAATAAGAAACAATAAAAATAATAAGGAATAGATGGATTTTCCACTGCTAGACGGAAAATAAAAATATATTATTTCTTCTCTCGATTTTTACCATTTTCCCCTCTCTGATATAAAATAATATAATGCGGTACCATTTGTTATCTTTGTGAAAAGTACTGTAAAATTTCTTCGTCTTTAAACTGAAACAGTAGATAAATATATCGCAGCTTTATGTTCCGCAATTTATTTAAAAAACGATATGATTTTATCTAGATCCAATACATTTAAAAATAACCAATAATTTATGTTTCCCTCTTGTTACAGGATCGTGAAATTTTAAAGCTGGAGAATCGCACTACCTATACGTTACTTCAATAAAATATGAGTACGACGAATCCGCAACACACAAATAATAGTAGTAGTACGAATAATAATCACAGTCGCGGTCATCATCATGGCCCGAATAGTAAAAATACTTCTGCACAGCAGAATACATCGAAACCGAATCAAGGATTTCAACTGGGCCTCTACGGATGGCGAAAAAAATGCCTTTACTTATTAATACTAGGATTAACATTATTAATTGTAATTAATTTAGCGTTAACATTATGGATACTTAAGGTTATGGAATTTTCACCGGATGGCATGGGCCAGCTAAAAGTAATCCCTGGCGGATTACAATTGAGTGGCCAAGCACTAATACTAGATTTATTGCGGGCGTCTACGATACGGTCGCGACACAATCAACCGATTGCACTAGAATCATCAAGAAATTTTACTGTAAATACGCGCGACAGTGACGGTTACGTGGAAAACCAATTATTTCTCGGGCACGACAAGCTCGAATGTCTAGCCAATAATTTTCGTATATTAGATACGCACGGGGAATTATTGTTTGCGGCCGATCGCGATGAAATAACAATCGGTGCTAATTCATTGCGGATCGAGGGTGAAGGCGGAATTATATTTAAGGAATCGATACAGACGCCGCTGGTGCGGCACGATTCAGGAAAAGAAATGAAGTATTAAATCCAAATTGGTTATAGTTGGGCGATGCATAATTTTTTTTCATTCCAGACTCGAATCACCGACGCGTACGCTTGATATGCGAGCATCACAAGAAATAATCATTCAATCGCGTGCTGGTAGTATAGACGCAAGTTGTTTAAACGATATAAAATTGCATTCGATAGCCGGAAGTGTACGGTCATTTTGCATCACTACACTTAAATATAAAATACTAACCTTGTACGTTTGTTTTTATTCACACAGATACGACTCGAATCGCCAAGTATTATAATGCCAAATTTAAAAGTAGCCACCCCACCATCAATATCTTCATCAGCACCATCATCACCCTCATCCCCATCGTTAACAGCACAATCGGCACAAACCGACCACGGGCCAATGCAACATAAAATTTATCAATTGTGTGCGTGTTCCAGTGGTAAACTATTCTTAGCCTCGTCTCATTCACTGTGCTCCATCGAAGATTCAAACATCTGTAGATAATATTTGATTTTATTATTTTTAATGACTGTAAATATTATAAATCCAAATTTAAATAAGTTTTAGTTTTACCGAGAGTTATTTTAATTAATTTATTAAATTGAAATAGAGCAATCGATTTTTTATAACAATAACCAAACACACACAAAAAAAACTACGATAGTCAAATTAAGAAAACTAATAGTTTCAGATTTTGTTTTTGTTATTTATTTATTTAAATTTTTGTTAAATTTTATAAAAAAAAAAATTAAAGAAAATCAATAAAATTATTAATACTATAAATATATAAATTAATAACGAATTGGTTTTAATTATTTGGTTTTAATATCGAGACTGATGAAGAATCGCAATGTGTCTAGTGTATTGTACTCCAACTCCAAATTTAGGAAGACGTAAATAATTCAAATTAAAACATTAAGTTTATATTTAATTCGCTTTCCATGGGCACTGCATCCCATAATTAGAAGCCTCTTTCGGATGAGAGAAACAACCATAGGTTCGAATTAACGAATGGTAGTTTTATTGAATGGGTTGGCTTATATATATATATATATTAGGGTGGTCCACATTCCTATGGGATTATTTTTCCATATTTTTTGTTGCTCTCCACAAGCATTATTTTGTTCTGTAGACCAAACGGAGTGAATATGTCAAAAATTGGCCCATTTGAACTATATATAGAGGTCGCTATGATATGAAACTTTATACAATTAAGTGTATTTAACCAGATCAGTTGATTTGTTTTTGTATAATTTTTCCACGTGTATCTCTGACAAGCAAAGATGCTGTATAACGCTGAATAAAAGTCTATATAAAAAGGGAAATCCCCTTAATATCTTATAGGATATATATTTCAACGAGAAATTTATCATTTGTGTCTTTTGTTTCAATGAGTAAAGTTGTTTGCAGAACAAGTAAAATATACTTTTTTAAATCATTATATATATAATTTTTTTTAATTTGAGTGTGCAGTGTAATTTGTAATTAAAATAATCATTTACTGTGAATAGTTAAATTAAAATTGAAGTTTAAAGGATTGAAAATGGCGTCCACTAACACGTCGAAATCTACAAGAACCTCAGCTGGAGTTTGGCTAATTGGGAAGTCAACAGAAAGTCTATCCCATGCAAGGCTTCCATCAAAGGGGGATGTTCTTAAAAGATTCCATTATCACCATTTAGAACAAAAAATGACTGTTAAGCAAAGTAATCGGAATGCGGTAGTTGGAGTTATGGAAATTTGGGAAAAAGCCAGAATTCCTTCCCAAAGGATTGACTCAGTCGAAAAGAAATTAAACAAACTTGTTGGTGAATATTTTCTTGTAAAAAAGAATCGGAAAACCAATCTCGAAAGTTGTCGAATGAAAGAAAACATATTCAAAGCAGATTTGGTTGAAATATTTGACATAGCAGTTAACGACGCATTAGCTATAATGAAAAATAAAGAGGACAAACATTTCTTATCATGCAAAGAGAAGACAACATGAGCTGCAGCATGGCAGGAGTAGACAATTATTTAAAAAATAAAGAAAACCGAAAACGAAAGAGAGACGCGGAAGCTGAAACCAGGCGACTACTAAATATCCAAAAACAAAAAGCAAACCAAGAAATTGTTGATACTCTTTCTGAGATTATGGATTCTGACGATTTCGGTGAAAACAGCTCCAACAAATCATCATGTGATGAGTATCAGGCTCCTTCGAACTCGACCTGCATGGCAAAGGCGAAACTTTCTTTGCAAAAATCTGTTTTTACCAAGGATGTTATTGCATCTATTGACCGAGTGAACCTTACTGATCGAAATGCAGTGTTTGTTTTTGGATCTGTAGCTCAGGCATTGGGTACACCAATAGCAGATATCTCATTATCACGAAGCACAATACGTCGAAAGAGAAACCAAATTCGTAAAAATGTAGTAGAATCGGATCAAGCTTCATTTATTTCACAATTTCCACTTATTTTACACTGGGATGGCAAATTATTAAGCGATATTATTGGTGGAGTACAAAAGGTGGATAGAGTTGCGATTATCGTCAGCGGAGGTGGATTAGAAAAACTAATAGGAGTTCCTGAGATCAAAAGAGGTACGGGTGAACAACAAGCCAACGCATGCTTGCAACTTCTTCCAGCGTCTAACACCGGGTTAAATTTAGGTGCTTGCACTTTAATTGAAAAGCCCTTGATAAGGAGCTCATATGGATTGCTTGCCGTCATCACATTTTTGAAGTAATGCTTTCTAATGTTTTTAAAGAAGTTTTTGGATCATGCGGAGGGCCAGATGTACAATTATTTAAACGCTTTCAGAAACAGTGGTTTAAAATAGATAAAAAAAAATTTATATTGGGAGATGGATCGTTATTTAGTACCAATAATTTGATAGAAATACAAAATTGCTATGCCGAAGCTATAAAAAGTCAACAGCCTAGGGACGATTACCTCGAACTATTGACCCTGTGCCAAACTTTTCTAGGATGTTCAGAAAAAACTGAGGTTAAGTTTCGTGCACCCGGCGCCTTACATCAAGCTCGTTGGATGGCAAAAGCAATTTATTGTCTAAAAATATACTTGTTTCAAAACCAGTTCCTCCTTACTGCAGCAGAGAAAAAAGGAGTCACTGATATAAGTGTATTTGTTAGTCTAATATATGGCCGTTATTGGAATGAAGCCCCCATAGCCGAAAATCCCCTTTAAATGACGCCAATCTACTTCAACTTATTGACAGCTATCCTAATAAAAATATTCGTACAGCGGCATCGGAAGCATTTCGTCGTCATCTCTGATATTTTTCAGAATATCTCATTGGACTAGCTTTTCTCGATTCTCGAGTAACAGTTGAGTCTAAAAGAGAAATGGTTAAAAATCTCATGTTACCACCAAAAGCTAAAGAGCATCAGAGCCCAATTGAGTCCTTTGTTACCCAACGCACATCCATTTTCTTTGACTTGTTAGTCAATGAAGGACGAGAAAAGGCTGCGTCATTTCTTACAAAGGACCCCACGGAATGGAAGGACGATGCAATTTTTATTGAAATGGGGGAAAAGGTACGCCAGTTAAAAGTGGTAAACGACTGTGCAGAGCGAGGTATTGCATTAATTCAAAAATTTAACAATAGCATTACCAAAAATGAACAGCAAAAACAATATTTGCTTCGGTTAGTCGATCTACATAGAAAAAAATTTCCCACCGCTTTGAAGGCCAACGTCATGAAGATGAATCTGAGCGAGTAACACTTTCAAATTATGAGTCTTTTAATTTAATTCATTAATTTTGAATTTTTTTGTATTTCGTTAATAAATAAGTTTTGTAGAAATTTGAATTGTGTATCATTTAAACATTTATCCTAAAAATGATCAGTTATAGCGACCTCTAAATATTGTCCTAGTTAGCTGAAATTTTGCAAAGTCGTTAGTTAGCATGATTGGAATAAAAGCAACCTTGTGGAAAACCTAATTTTAATATTTCAGATTTATGGACCACCCTAATATATATATATATATATATATATATATATATATATATATATATATATATATATATATATATATATATATATATATATATATATATATATATATATATTTATATATATATATATATATATATATATATATATATATATATATATATATATATATATATATATATATATATAAGTTAGCAAAATGCTATACACGTCAACCGCTGAGTCAACCAAATTCCTAGCATTATGTAGTTGCACATGCCACACTACTGCAACATCAACAAATCATATTTCCGTTCTAATTAAATTCTTTATATACGAGAATGCTGACATTAACTTTTAATTTAGTATAAGAATGAAAAATTGTTAGTTTAGAGTTAGAGTAAGTTTATACCTGAAATTGTATTAACGTAAAATTTTGACCAATAAAATTCATTTTTTTAACTCTCCGAAACCACGTTTCGTTAACTGGCGCCGAAACAGGGACCTGTCAAGAAAATTTTTCGAGTGAAAGTAAAGTGATTAAAGTGATAAAGTGAATTACGAGTAGGCGTTTTACAAATTTCAACGTCTAAACGCTAAAAGTGAATTACAAAGTAATCGCGATTTTCGACTGAGAAATCACGTGATAAGTGAATAAAACATCGTACCACAAGTAGGATTGTACAATTATTAACGTACAGAGCTAAAAGGGAATCATACGAATCGTCCGATATCACACCGACTGTGCCCAATTGTACCAGCAAGTACATTTTCGAAAAAAATATAAATCTTTCGACTACGAATCAATTAAATCGTGAGAAACGCAAATCTCCCGAGATATGTTAACTCTACTAACGTTAATGTAAGTAAAAATAAAAAAAACTCCATAAATAAGTGAACTAGTAATAAAAACAAGTAAAATAAGTGAAGATACTCTTCGAAATAAATATAAAAAATTTTATAATAAAAATTTTATAATAATAATCTACTAAAAGTGAAAATATTTTGGCAATAAAAACAAAAATTAATAGCTATATAATTATATAATAATATAAAATGGCAACAATCGAGGCAATAGTGGAACAAGTAAAGCAGCTTACTGGAGCTATCAACGCCCAAATTGAAGTAACGAAAAAACTGGAACAACGCATAGCTAAATTGGAAAACCCGGTCATCACCAAATTTGAGAAACTAGCTGCACCAAAAACGGAGCAAGATTTAGCAGACATCAGCAGACTTCCCGATTGCGTAAAGGAACTCCAGAGTTTTGATGGCAATCCAACACAATATATATCTTGGATTCACAACGTTGAGAATATTTTGAAGGATTACGAGATAGTAAAAAATAAACCGTTATATCGATCAATACTCCAATGTGTCAGAGGAAGAGATTAGAGGAAGTGTCTATCCCTCCACTATGCCGACAAGAGGGATCTCAGGACCTTAGAGCACCAATTGAGCGGAATCACACAAGGAAATGCAAGCATTGATGAGTTTTATGCAAATATCAACCATCAGTTTTCACTGATTGTTAACAAGATTAAAACGGAGGACTATTCATTGGATACCATCGAGGTATTGATAGAAACATACAGAAATCGTGCTCTGGACGTATTCGTAAGGGGACTCAATGGCGAGTTAAGCAGAATGCTGATGATCCAACGTCCACAAAATCTTCCTGAGGCATATACATCATGCCTAGAGTTCCAAAACATGAATTATCGTAACATAGTAATCCATAAAAAGAGCTTAAATAATTCAGTTGTAGCCCCGATTAATCAATTAGCTTCATACCAAGCAAATCTACAAAGGAAACCGGTAAATATTCCGGTACCACAAAGAAACATGGCCTACAACATTCAGCACCAGAGTAATAGATTGCCGCCTCCACGTCCAGTGGGACCAAAACCACCAACACCTATGTCGATCGATCCATCCACCCACCCAGACAAGGCATGTCAATTATATGAACCGGCCTACGTATCAACAAGAGTATCGGACAAATAACCCAAACAATCAGCAAAATTACCAACCCACATTACGCGAACACTCCGATCAAAATATACCAAGAAAGCACCAAAGAATCTACCACTTATAACCGGAAGTAGATGAAGAACTATATAATCAGATGATTTCCGACGAGATTTCAGACTTGGACATAGGCGATCAAGAGGAAGAACAGGAAGTTGAAAACACCGAACTAAATTTTATGATGGACGCCTCTCTAGCGTGCCATACTTAGAATACAGAACTGGAGACAAAAAATTACTCAAATTCCTCATCGACACCGGGGCAAACAAAAATTTCATCAGATCCGAACTAGCAAAAAACCCAATTCCGACCAACACTCAATTCAATATTAAATCAGCTGGTGGAAGCATACCGATTAAAGAAAAATTTTTTGGACCATTCTTTAAAAGTGTCGGAATCCACAAAAATTTGGAATTTTTCGTGTTACCGGGACTTCAATCATTCGACGGGATAATTGGAGATGATACCCTAAAAGAACTAGGGACCATAATCGACAGAAAAAATAACAGGTTAATTCTAGGACCAAACATAAAGATACCACTAAAGGAAAAGCAGTCATCACAAGTCAATAATCTGGAAATTCGAGACAATCATCTTTCGCAAAAGACCAAACATAACCTACAAGTAATGCTGTCAAAATTCAAAAAACTGTTCGGGCCGGTTGACAACCATGAAATCATCGAAACAGATGTAAGAGCAGAGATCAAAACAACAACAGAGGAACCCATCCATTCCAAATCTTACCCATATCCGGTAAATATGAGAGGTGAAGTGGAAACCCAAATCAAACTGCTGCTAAATGACGGTATTATAAGACCTTCCAAGAGCCCCTACAATGCTCCAATCTGGGTAGTGGAGAAAAATTTGGACGCTTCCGGTATACGTAAATACCGTATGGTCATCGATTTTAAAAGACTCAATGCCGTAACAGTATCAGATGCCTACCCAATTCCAGACATTTCACATACACTGGCAAACCTAGGAAACTCTAAATTCTTCACAACGATCGACCTCACCTCCGGCTTTCATCAGATTCGGATGAAGGACTCAGACATAAAAAAAACATCCTTCTCAACAATGAACGGGAAGTACGAATTCCTAAGGCTTCCTTTTGGATTAAAAAACGCACCAGCGATCTTCCAGAGAATGATAGACAACGTGCTAAAAGAGTTCATTGGAAAAATATGTTATGTCTATATTGATGATATTATCATATTTGGAGGAAACACGGAAGAGGAACACCTAAACAATGTAGAGAAGATATTCTCCAAACTGGAAAAGGCGAATTTGCGCGTGAACCTTAATAAAACACAATTCCTCAAGAATGAAACCGAATTTCTCGGTTACGTCATAACCGACCAGGGTATTAAACCCGACGACCGGAAGGTGCGTGCAATCCAAAATATTAAAATTCCAGAGAACTTGAAAGATCTAAAATCATTTCTTGGGTTGACGTCATACTACAGACGCTTTATAAAAGACTTCGCCAAGCTAGCGAAACCGCTTACAAGCCTCACCAGGGGAGAAAATGCTCAAATCAAGGCAAATGCGTCAAAAAAGGTCAAAATCAACCTTTCAGAGAAAGAAATCCACGCATTCCGACAACTCAAAGAATTATTGTCATCAACGGAAATACTCATCTTCCCTAGCTTTGAGAAGCCATTCATATTAACAACGGATGCATCAGACACCGCGATTGGAGCAGTATTATCGCAGGGTGAACTCGGAAAGGATAGACCTGTCACATTCATCTCCAGATCGTTAAATAGAACAGAGGAAAATTATGCTACGAATGAGAAGGAGATGCTAGCTATCATCTGGTCATTGGACAGCCTGCGAAACTACCTATATGGCGCAAAAAAGATAAAAATCATCACGGACCATCAACCCCTAACCTTCTCACTAAGTAATTGACGCCACAACGCGAAATTAAAACGGTGGAAAGCACGTCTGGAAGAATATAACTATGAAATAATTTACAAACCCGGATCCATTAACAAGGTACAACAACTATGCCTGGAAATACAAAATCTCTATTTCCGAAACCCGGAAATACATAAGAGAACTTTTAACAATGTAGTTGCACTTCCTGTCAACCAAATCTCGTCACAGAATACGTTCCAGCAAAAAGCGCCAAGGCCGCTTCCAAGATTATCGCTTCAACAAAGGAACATGGGGTATGGCCATCCAAATATATTAACCATCTCTCCGCGCATTGGCATCCCGCCGAAGGAGAAAATTTCAACGCAAGTCAATAACATGGAAATTAGAGACATCCACTTGGACGAGGCAACAAAGTTAAAATTGAAAGCATAATCAACAAATTTTTACCACTTTTCGGTCCAATCAATGACGAACAAATTATCGACTCAAATGTGAGAGCCGAAATTAGAACAACTACAGAAGAACCTGAGGAACAAATATCGAATCTTCTGAAGGATGGGATCATCAGACCTTCGAAGAGTCCATATAATTCACCAATATGGATCGTAGAGAAGAAGTTAGATGCGTCTGGGGTGAAAAAAAATCGATTTTAAAAAACTACATGCAATAACTGGGAAACTCCAAATATTACACAACGATTGACTTAACATCCGGCTTTCATAACATAAAAATGAAGGAGGGCGACATTCCGAAGACCGCATTTTCCACAATGAACGGGAAATATGAATTCCTGAGCTTACCATTTGGGCTAAAGAACGCGCCTGCTTTCTTTGGAAGAAATTCATTGGAAGGATATGATATGTCGACATCGACGATATAATCGTCTTTGGAGGAAATTCAAAGGAGGAACATCTAGAAAATGTCAAGAAAATATTCAACAAATTACGAAACGCGAATCTTAGAGATAACTTGAACAAAATATAATTCCTAAAAGAAGAGACGGAAGTCCTGGCCAATATTATGACCGGCTCCGGTATAAAAGTGGATCAAAAGAAAGTGGCAGAAATTAACAACATTAAACCATCGGGTAACCTTAAAGATCTGAAGATATTTCTTGGACTCATTTCGTATTATAGATAAAGATCTAAAGATTTTCAACACTGGAACTGAGACGGAGCTCCATACGGATTCGCTACTGCAGTTATGAGCTTGAAGTATTGGTTTTCATCAGAGCTCTCGATAAATTCAAGATTTACCTTATTGGGAGTTCGTTCACAATCGCAACGGACTGCGCCGCATCTAAGCAAACGATGGCGAAGAACAAATTGCAGCACAAATAGCTAGATGGTCCCTACAGCTAGAAGAATATCAATATACGATTGAGCATTTGATTAAGTCATTGTTGCAATACGGGCCATACACCAAGGAATGGCCCTCAGAGAAAGCGAAGTTGGAGAACCATTGTTATGTATAACACAGGCGATGGAAGTCGAACTCATTAAATCGGCACACAATGAAGGACATGTCGGTGTTAAAAGTATGGTAGAATTAATCGAGCGCAAATATTATATTCCCAAGGGAATCGAAAGCAAAGGAAACAAGAGGGGCTTCTAAATCCACTGTCAACGCATCTACAATTTTTACTAACAAAAATTACAAATATTTATTTACAATTATAGATCCGTTGTCCAAATTTATGTGGATATACCCTAGCAATATTACAACCACAGAAGAAGTTTTAGCCAAGATGAAAAATCACTTATCCACTTTTAGCAATCCCAAGTTTAAAGTTTCTTATCGAGGAACGGCATTTACATCAAAACAATTCGAGGAGTATTGTTCAGAGAATAAAATTAAACAAACTTTAATTACAACCGAGGCACCCAGGGGCAATGGGCAAGTGGAGCGGATAAATGGCATTAGTATACCAGTGTTAACTAAATTTGCGGGAGAGTCACCTCAGACCTGGTATTAGCATAGTGAAAACGTTTTTTTAACTCCACCATGTTTGGACTCCGTCAAGTTCAGTGTTCAAATGAGGACAACTGATGTTGGCTTAGTAGAGGCAGTTTCGAACGAAATTCTTAGCTCGTTTATCTTAGAATGTGACAAGTTGAGATCGACGGTTCGCTAGAAAATTTTGAAAGCACAGGAAGAGCAAAGAAAATCGTATATCAGAGTTCGAACTCTATCAGAGAACTAGAACTCTATCGAAAACTAGAAACCAAATATAAGCAGAATGATATAGTGGCAACCAGGCGTACCCAGTATGGAAGTGGATTGAAAATAAGTGCAAAATATTTAGGACCATACAAAATAGTAGATGTTCTGGCAAATGACAGATATAAGGTTTTTAGAATTAGGCGACCACCACGACTGCAGATTATACAAAGCATTGGGGTCATAGCCAGTACGGCATTTACAGCAGCGACGAGTCGAGTGGGGACGAAGTTAACGATGTCGACGATAACCAATAAAGAGACGTAAGTAAGACGAATTGTGTATTTAAATTGGTCGCTAAACTTACCGAAGACGAAACAAGACGAATCAAATATTGAAGTATGACAAGAGGGTTATACAAATAATCATAAGAATTTGATGAAAATAAAATAAACGCAGATTCGCAGAGTCGACGAATTCTCAGGATGGCCGAATTGTGGGAACACCCTGTGCTACTACATTGGTAGAATTACAGAACACCCGGTTACTTCTTTAAAATAACGTTTTGAGATGAGAGTTGATATACTTGTTGGTGGCATTGGTGTTGATGATTACGGTTAAAATATATCGGCTGACAATTTTGGATGAAGGGAAATAAATAAATACGAGGGCATTCAAATTGCAAGCGTTGAGAAGTATACCTAGAACAACAAACTAGAAATAATAAAGTGTAAAGATTCTTTCATTTTAATCTGTACGTGCTTGCGGCCAATTGTGAGATTACACATTTTGTGTGAATTTTAAATATCTGTTGGATCAAAGCGATTATACGATCTGACATATAAAAAGGGGTTGATCTTGCCAGCTCAGTGGGTAGGTTGGGAATAAAATAACACTCGTGTAGACCACAAAACAGGTAGTGAAAAACACTCGGCTTTGAAGAGTGTGCAAACAGGCTTCCGGCCGTCCAGATCCATTTAGTGGATCAAGTAACGCAAACTCAAGGGGTTATCGAAGGTATCGCCAATATATATGAGACAAACATAATAATCCTGAATCGGCTTCAGCAACCAGAAAGGAAATTATTGAAGGAAAATCCTACGAATAAAAGCCAAATAAACGATGCTGAGCCAAGAGTAAGAAAATCCGAGCCATAACTCATCAGGAAATGACAGTGCTGGAAGCGGCAGCTCTGGCTGTGAAATCTGTTGGCCACAAGATTCGCTTCAACTAAAATAAATTTTTGCGGAACAAAGGAGAACGAATACCTAGACTACAAGACTTAATAACGACTAGACAACTGAAACCAGAGCAAACACGATTTTATAATTTAGGGGGAGCTCAGACTGCCCGATATAATAACTACAGTATTGTTATCTTGGATTAACAACAGTAAAAAATCAGTAGATTGTCCAACAGGACTTTAATTTGATTCGAAAGCCGAAATTGCCGCAACCATTGACTGAGGGTGCTTAAGTGATATTTCGACTGTTCCGAATATAGTTATGTTCCGAATGATTTTGGAGTGCTGCTTCGCAGTTACCGAAATCCTATGTACAGGAACAGGAAGACAACGGAATAATCAAATCGGGTCACTGGAAATACTAAAATGATAAAAACTCTGGAGCAAAAGCAATAATCGGAACGAAAAGAGTTTCAGCACAGTCAGAAATCGCAAATAGTGGAAAGCCAAAAATTAAACCACCATTGGAATTAGAGATTAGATTAGATTATAATGAGAGAATTTTTTTAGGGAGCAAAATTTTAAAAACACTCAAACTTCGATTATAGCAAAATCAAACAATGGTTGGTTCCAGTTTAAACGCCGTTTCCTTCAAAATACTCAAAACATGCCAAATTGAGAAAAAGAATTCGGTTCTGAACTCAATAATATTTTCGAATCGTTTCGCCGAGAAAAATGGCAATAGACCAAAAAGCCTTACTAACTTGAAAAAAAAAACGAAATCTTTTATTTGGCCCGAAAAAGAAAGAATTAATTCCTCGCTATACTACAAGTAAATGCAACCCGTCGATGAACAAGTAATGAGCGCATTATTTACAGGAATCAAGATCACACTATAGCAATATGAAGCAGAATTTTAAAAATGTTTAAAACTTCGATTACAGCAAAACCAACCAACGTATAGATCCCATTTTGCAGAGAAAGACGCCGGGTACTATTTGAACCAGTTGTAGAGATGAGAGCCATTTAAAATCATTCAAACTTCGATTATAGCAAAGTCAAACAATGATCCAATTTAAACGCCGTTTCTTTCAAAATACTCAAAACATACCAAATAGAGCAAATTATTTTACTCGGAGCTCAATATTATTTTCGCCGAGAAAAATGGCAAGGGGTTGGCTTACGAAATTTGATAAGAAATAAAATCTTCATTTCCCGGAGATATACGAAATTAATTTCTCGCTACTAAATGCACCCCGTTGATGCAGACATTATGAGTGAACTAAGTGTAGGAAGCACGTTATAGCAACTACACAGCGCGAAACAAAAGCGCGACAGTATATTTTTTCAGTAAAAAATCCCCAGATTTGAAAGCTTTTATCTTGGTGAAATAACATCTTTCAAAAAAATTATTTTGTCGAAGGAAATTTTGTCTTCTCTTCGATACTGGAATCTGTTTTAACTTATTTTTTTCAGTAAAATAAAAATTGCATAAAAGAAAAGAAAATATGCAGCTGTTTGAGACTGTAAACGAACTTGCTAGATACTTCATTCCCAAATCCAAATCAGCCATTTTATAGAAAATTACAAATTTTGACAATGATGTTGTGGTAATTTCTGTACTAGGACACCTTACCGACTTATTGAAGTTTTAGCGTAACCAAAAAAAGATACAAGCGTTCAAATCTGGGTATTTTTTTGAAAAAAAAATCTGTTCCGTTTCGCATTTTTTTGCTGAGGAAAATGGCAAGGGGGTTAACCTTACCAAGTTTGAGAAAAAAGCGAAATTTTTATTTCCCGGAAATAGACTGAATTAGTTAAGCGCTACTAGATACTCCCCATTAATGAAGAAATTACGAGCGAATTGACTATAGGAAGAACATTATTGCAATTAGAAGCTGAATTTTAAAAAAACTCAAACTTCGATGATAGCAAAACCAATCACTGTATAGATCCAATTTGAACGCCGTTTAGCAGATAAGCAGATGCTGATATCCTTAAAAAAGTGAAAGCAGTGGTTAGAGGAATGAAAGTGGTCGCTCTGCAAAAGACCACTGCGGAAGTTTTGATGATTTTTTGTTTGATTTGTTTAGAGGGCGGCACGACAAAAGCTACTGCATTGAAAGAGGTGGTGCAGAACAAGTTTGCTGATGTGGAGGCGATTATCGAAAAGCAGTAATTCCGTGATTACGAAGATAAGCGATCAATTTTTTTTATCATTTTTCTCTATTTATTGAACCTGTCAAACATGAAAATAAAAATAAGTTGTCAAATCTTAATCACTAAGGTAATTATATAAATCTGCGGGAGCAGAATCTACATCTTACCAATAAGTAAACTTTATAGTTTAATAATTTATGTTGTTACAGCCATCATTTTCTTTTTTAATCGAGAAGACATAGGAATATCTTTTAGATTTCGCGCCAGCAAATCGGATGAGATGCTAGTTTCCCTGCCTAGCTGATCCGCATCTTTTATAATTCGTCTTTGATAGTTATGAACCAGGGTGAACAGAAGCATCATTCTGAGAATGTTTGACCAAATTGGTTTGGTCATTGTGTTATACACCAACCAGTGCGTTTTATCAATTTTTAATTTGATATGGTCTCGTTTCATTTCGATATGTTTTCGCCAAGTTAACCGTCGGTCCAGATGGACGCCTATAGATATTTTGATCCATTTGATTGAGGGATTTGTATTCCGTTCATTGTGACAGGCGGGCAAGTAAGCTTATTTAATGTGAGTGTTACGTGGTTCGCGATTTCTTTTCATTGACCTTTATCTTCCATTTTTTTAGCGGTATTTCGATGTCATAAATATGTTGAGGGATTTTATGGCTACATACGATTGCCGTATCATGTGCGAAAGTATACGCCATAATTTCGGAAGACGTTGGTAGATTTGAAGTGAAAATTATATATTATGTTGGACCAAGCACCCTACCTTGTGGTACTCCAGCCAAAATGTTTTCTCTCCTGATTTAGATGTATTGTACATATTTTACAAAATGTCTGCGATTTGACAAATACGACTTCATAAGTTTGTAAATTTCTGGAAATTTAAGATTAGTTTTATGAAGCAGACCATCGTGCCAAACTTTATCGAATGCTTGGATAACTTCCAAGAAGACGGCGGAGCAGTATTTTTTCTCTTCTTATGCTGACCTTATTTTTGTAGCTACTCAGTGCACTTGCACAATGGATCCGAGCTCGGCTCTACCAAATTGATGATTAGGGATGACATTTCGTAGTTCCGGATTAATATTTTTGAAAATAATTTTATCAAATACTTTCGAGATGATTGGTAGTCGGGTTATTGGTCTATATGACGAGACTTTGGTTGAATCCTTGCCAGGCTTCGAGATCTTTTTTATAGTTGACAATTTCCATTTCCAAAGGCACACTTAGGCAGTTGTTTAAGCATTTCACCTGTAATTCGATCAGACCCAGGGGCGTTCTTTAATTAAATTTGATGTGCAATAATATACTTTATTAGTGGTTTCATTATCTTAAATTTCTTCACAGGTCTGATTGCTACATTTTTTGATTGAATCACTGATAATCCAAGGTTTGCAGTGAATAAACTTTCAAGGTGATCGCAAAGGCTTTAGCTCGTTCTTCGTCACCCCTAGTCCATTCACCGTTAGACGAAATGGCGGGCTTGGTTGTCGTTTAAGGTATTTAGGTTTAGTTTCAAGGTATTTAGTAGCCTTCCATAATGAATAGGTTGTGGCCGAATAAGGAGATAATTTCTTAAGATAGATTTGCATATAACCCATCATATTTGCTTGTAAAGGGCGGTTAAATTTTAAGGGCCAATGTTGATTTTGAATAAAACACAAAATATTTAAGAAATCATTATCAATTCTTTTTATTATGATAATATGGTATGGTTCAATATGTATGGAACAAAATATCGGCCAAATGGCCGCCGCGACCTCGACGGCACACCTCCACCCGATGGTCCAAAAATTCGATGACGCTTAGGCATAATTGAGGTTATATGCCATTAATGTGCCGAATTATCTCATCCTTTAGCTCTTGAATTGTTGCTGGCTTATCGACGTACACCTTTTCTTTCAAATAACCCCAAAGCGTTAAATCACATGATCTTAGCGGCTAATTGACATCGCCACCACGTGAGATAACACGGCCATTGAATATGTCGCGCAAAAGGGCCATTGTTTCGTTAGCTGTGTAGCAAGTGGCACCGCCCTGTTGAAACCACATATCGTCCACATCCATATCTTCCAATTCGGGCCATAAAAAGCTCGTTATCATTTCACGATAGCGAACACCATTCACAGTAACTGCCTGACCTGCCTCATTTTGGAAAAAATACGGCCCGATGATGTCGCCAGCCCATAAACCGCACCAAACAGTCACTCTTTGTGGGTGCATTGGTTTTTCGACAATCACTCTTGGATTATGATTCGCCCAAATGCGGCAATTCTGCTTATTGACGAATCCACTGAGGTGAAAATGTGCCTCATCACTGAAGATGATTTTCTTCGAAAATTGATCCATCCACTGTTGCCATTTCTTGTCACCATTCTAACCATTGACGACGTTTGGAATTGTGAAGAGGCTTTATTTCTTGAGCCAATCGCACCTTATAAGCGTGTAAATACAAGTCTTTATGCATAATGTTCATCAACGACGAGCGTGACAGCCACACTATCGCGAACAGCAGCAATATTTTCTGTTGTACGAGCTGTACGAGCATGCACTGATGTTTTAAAATCTCCTACACACCCGGTTTGCTCAAATTTTTGCTCGGTTTTTCCGATTATACGCTCATCTGGACGATTAAATTGACCGAAAAAATCACGAAGTGCACGATATGCATTTTGATTTGAACGCCCATTTTCATAATATGCCTGAATAACTTTAACGCGTTGCTCCATTGTGTATCTTTCCATTGTTCAAATTGAGTTAGTCTGAAATGTCAAATTAAATGCAGAAAAAACATGACGTTTAGGTGTGGTTCACATTCAGCGTCGGCCCTTAAAATTTAACCACCCTTTAGTAGGCAATCAAATCGATATGTGAACTGATGTACATCTTGGATTTCAACCAGTTAATGAAGGTGTTCGTTAGATAGTTGTTTGTAAAACATGGCTTTTGGTAGTAAGACCGGAGAGTGGTCAGAAGACAATTCTGAAAGTGGTTTAGCTTGGATTATTTCTCGTATTATTTTACGTGTGACTGCAAAATCAAGAACGTCAGTAATTTTTCAACGATCAGTAGGCTAATAAGTTGGATGGCCACACGACGTGACATTGTAGTGGTATTCTTGAATAACATTCATTAATTGACGCCACCGTGGAGTAGTCAATCTTGAACCCCAGTAGGTATGTTTGGCATTAAAATCGCCGACGATCATAAAGCGTTAACCAAGGTTTGAAAAAAAATTTCTGTAGATATCTGCCGAAACGTTATTATTTGGAGGGCAATATATTGAAGTGATGACTAAGCTTTCTTTGGCATGGTCCTCACATACAGAGGTTGCTTGAATTTTTTCTTTTTTATAATAAAAGCAGCAGTTCATCCTCGACTTTTGCCCAAGGGATGTTTTTGTGTCATATGCTTCGTAACCATGTATGCCGAAATTATGTTTAACAGTTAAGTGCTTTTCAGAAACTAACATAAGATTAATTCCGTGTTTTGCTAGGAAGTGTGCTAAATTGCTAAAGTGTGCTAAGTCTGCAAAATTGCAGCATTTTTTCGGTTAAAGCGTTCTTTGGTTTTGGACAACTTTTGGATTGGTGTAGTTCCCTGCATAGGGAACATATTCTTGGCAGTTTAAACACTGTATTGGGCCCGTCCTATTTTTGGTTGTTCAACAGTTCTGTGTATGAGGTACTTTAGTTTATATATTGGAAGAACTTGTCCCTTTTTCAAAATTTTTAAGATGGATCCTATGGTAAACAATCAACGGATTGAGCCCACGTTAAGATTTTAAGATCGCCCCATAAACCTGGAAACAGTAAGAAAAACTTATGTTAACATAATTATAGTAAGCAGGTAATGCAAAAGTAAACTTAGCATGTGACACAGCACTCATCATCCTTCAACAGATATTTCTCTTAGAAAATATGAGTCAGAAAAAAAGAATGATTATAACTCGATGTCCGGTATCTGTGCCAGAAATTCCCTATACAAAGAGATAGTTGACACACTAGAACGCTGCTAAATAGAAATTCCTCTGTTCCAGGAACAAAATAATTTTGCGAAGCACGAATCGACTAGGAAAGTACGTGATGCAAGATATCCCCATTTTCAAAATTTGACATTAGATGGAAAAAGTGTGAAGGCTTCGAGGTTGTTCTTCCCTAGGCCGTTAATTTAATGAATAGGAGCATTCTTCTTCGTACTGAAGTCTAATTAAAATAGACGGGTAAAACAGACAGCAAACCCCCGTGTTTCCTAGAAATTTCGAGAAACTACTTGAGAATCTGTTTCTACATAGACTGCTGGGATAAATAATTTTATGTTGATGATTTGTACAAATTGATTAACCATGTGTAGTAAGCGCAATACCGCAGCATATTTTTTATTAAAATTTACCATTATTTCATACAGATTTGCGGAACTTATGGAATTCCCCCCGTAACTCACTAATAAAACAAATATTTTTAAATTTATAATAACTAATTAATAATAATTATTCACCCAAAGTATTTTATCTGTTTAATCGGTTGATGTGAGTTTTTTTGTTAAATTAAACTCAAAATTTAAATGTGATAAATTAAAATGTTTATCCAGACTTATTTTTTGTGATAGCGATATAAAACAACACAAACAACTGTATGGGTATCCCCAAAAAGCGGTACAACATTTATGAAATTAATAAAACGGAATTAATTGATAATTCCACATCGAAAAAAACATAAATTTAATAAATAATTGAAATGATTTAACAAACAATTTTGCATTATGTACCGAAAACAATACCAACAAATTGTTGCGAGATCCGTTGCACAAAAATTTAATGTCAAATCCACCGACATACAATACGAGTAATTAAAACTATTGTAGACCAATTTGGTGGGGAGTGATCCGCCGAACCAGAAATTAGAAAATAAAAAAATTTTATTCGGGAATGTATCGCAACAATAATGTAAGAAGTAATTGAATTTCTATGTATAGAGATCTGCACATACTGCCACGGAACAACAACAGTATCCGGGCACTGGAGCACAAAAAATCCAAACTTTTTTGTGCTTGTCTCGAAGAGAAAACATTGATAATAGATTAAAAATAAAATGGGAAAATTATCTACAGGAAAACAGAAACTACTTGTTCTTGTTTATTGGAAAAGTGGTTTGTTATTGTTGATCTTGTTAAATTATCAGACTATTATCGCAAACTATTTTGTCTTGTGTTTTATCTGTTAAATTGCAAGTTTGTCGTAATAAATGTTCTCCACTTTTATTTAATTTAAAGCTTTGGTTATGTTTCGGATATTAAGGTATATTACATCAGGAAAAATTATAAACTGTTTTTTAAAGCGTTCGAAGCAACAATAAAAATATTGCTAGAAGCCAGGCAAAAGGCAGCGGTAATACATTGCTCAGTGTTGTGCCTTATTGTCTACATGGGACAGTTAATTAACATTATTCACGACTAGACAAAGTATGTAAACAATTACAATGATGGTGTCGAAAATTAATGCTACTGAGGTTAGCCAAAAATTTCATTAGAAAAAAACCTGCATTATCGACATAATTGGTATCAGGTGGTAGTAAACAATTCTGTTAATATTAGCCAAAAATTAATATTAGCCGAACTGGGTGAAGTTAAACCAATTCGTAAACTGCTGGATGCCATATTTACAATTTTTCACATTAGGGGGCTATAAATTTGAGTTGTGGCACAGACAGTGAACATCTGTGCCAAAAATCAGGCCATAATTAGCGTCATAATGAAATAAATTAAAAGTTGGACGTATGTTTAGTGGTAATTTGTACCGGGTGAACTTAGACCAATTCGTAAATAGTTGTCCTCAATTGCTGATAATTATAAACCAACACTACAGTACTACAACCACAAGCCATTCACCAAACAAAATCCAATAGCAAACTGAATCGATCAGAATAACAACAGGTTTAGTTTCAAGCAAACAATGATTCCCCAAGAAGAGCAGAACCGTTGGATATCGTCTAACCCCAACCACAACCAATATAAATAATATTCGAATGGGTCAACCAAAGATCCGTTCGCAAGGATTATTCGCTAATGAAGACCAGCAAGAAGTGGAAGTAAAAGAAGACGAATACGAAGAACAGCCTCAGCTATACTTCCTAAACAGACATCAAACGTATGCGCTACCGTACATACACGTACAGTTGTATGCGCACAAAATAATCTAAATCCCAATCGACACCGGCTCCAATAAATCGTTTCTAAACCCAGAGTTCGTACATGCTTCAAAAAAACGCACCATACCTCCTATTAAAGTAAAAACTATGTTCAACACCGATACGATTGATCAAAAAGTAACAATTAAGGCGTAAGACGTAATTCAAAACGAAGTACCCTATAAAATACCTTTTGTTCAAATTACACGAATATTTTGGCGGTCTATTGGGACTTGAAACAATGCAACAGCTTGATATTAGATTTGATCTCGCCAATTCAATCCTGAAAACCAATTTATTAAGCTAAATCTTATACTATAATACGGAGAAGTAAGCTTATTGCTGAACTCTGACGCCAACTACAATCGATGGTAATCTAATTGTCCCCGAAGGAATATACCACAGTAGAAATTGGTATGCTCCTCTATAAATGTTAAAGATCAAAGTCGACCTGATCAAAAAATCGTATCGAGTCGAATATAACCATTGTCATATACAAGAATTGGATGAAACACACGATGAAGATATTTCGTAGTTTATTAGAGTCCAACATCTCAATCTTGAGGAAAGATCGGCTATCACTATGCTCTGTCACCAATGCCAAGATCTATTCTTTAAAATAGAACAACGTTTGTCATTTAACAATGCGCCAAGCATGAAATAAAACTGAAAGACGATAAACCAATATTCACTAAAATTTACCGCTATCCTTTCGTCCATAAGGAGGAAGTCAAGAAGCAAATAAGCAAAATGTTAGTGGATGAAATTATCCGACCCAGCTTCTCTCGTTGGATCGTGCCGAATAAGGTCGATGCACTATCGCAAATTAAATGAAAAAACAATAAACGATCGGTATCCGCTACCGAATATTAGAGACATCCTTGACAAATAAGCCAAGTGCATGTACTTTTCAACGTTGGATCTAGCATCTGGATATCCCCAGATCGAAGTTAGGAAGAAAGATATTCCGAAAACGGCCTTTGCTGTAGACCATGGTCATTACGAATACATAAAAATGCCTTTTGGGCTTAAAAAAGCATCATCAACCTACCAGCGAGTCATGGACAATGTCCTTGGTCCAACTATAGAGTTTTTCAATAGGAATGATATGATTTTTAAGTGACGTTTCGGCCATTTGTAATATGTCATGTTCTGTCATTTTTTGTTTCATTGTATTCAGTAATGTTTACAATTTCATCATGGTGAGATATATGCAAGACGTAATAATGCTCCAAGTGTGCTCGCTATTCGTCGAATTGTTGAAAATTTTGAGCGTACATTTTCTTTATATAATGTTGAAGTGCCAATAAGACAAAGATTCGCTCGAAGTAATGCAAATATTGCTGCCGTTCAGGCAAGTGTTGATGAAGACCACAATTTGTCGATTCCAAGACGCTCTCAAGAATTGGGCTGTCTCAAACCACAACCTGGCGGATTTTGAGAAAGGATTTGGGTTTGCATCCGTATAACATTGTTTTCACTCAAGAACTGAACCCATTGGACCACCGTAAACGTCGTGAATTTGCTGATTTTGCCTTGGAACAACTTGAAAACGATAACGATTTTTTTAAGAAAATCATCTTCTCCGATGAGGCTCACTTTCATCTGAGTGGTGCGGTAAATAAACAAAACTGTCGATTCTGGTGCGAAGAAAATCCACAAATTATTCATGAAGAACCATTACATTCACCTAAATTGACAGTTTGGTGTGGTTTTTGGTCTGGTGGAATCATCGGTCCGTATTTTTTTTCGTAATGAAGCTGGTAACGCCGTTACTGTCAATGAAGATCGGTATAGATCAATGATAACCAACTTTTTATGGCCGAAATTGGAAGAAGTTGATCTTGGCAACATTTGGTTGCACACAACAAGTGCAACAATTGAGTTATTGCGAGAAAAGTTTGGAGATTCGATTATTTCAAGAAATTGTGATATTGAATGGCCTCCAAGAAGTTGTGGTTTAACACCATTAGACTATTTCTTGTGGGGTTATTTGAAGTCATTGGTCTTTAGCAATAAACCAAACTCGCTTCAAGCTTTACAAGTCAATATTGAACGTGCTATTCATGACATACGACTTGATTTAGTGGAAAAAGTGCTCGAAAATTGTTTTCATGGAATTCGTTCCTGCAGAAGAAGTCGTGGAGGCCATTTCAATGACGTTTTATTCAGAACTTAATTGTATCGATTATACTTCACATTAAATAAAAAACATTTCAATTTCCTTAACAATTAGTGTGTTGTGAAAACCCTATATGAAGCCAATTACAATAATGGTGTCGACAATGTATAGAATGTAGTTATTGTCGAAAATTATTATTTATGCCAGTTCAATGGCGGCCTTATTGACGGTGTTAGAAGTATTTGATCAATACCAGTCAGCACTAAAATTGGGATACGTACTCTGTGAAACGATAATAAACGAAATGTTATCAGAGCGTATTGCGTAACGGATCACAGAAACAATGTTATATTTAACAGATGCACTTAAATTCCCAGTTGAATACTAAATAGTGTTTCTTCTGTAAGTTCGTAATGTCACGTTCCACATTGATAAAATATTGAATAAGCCCTTCCATATGCCAATTAAATGTAATTCAGATTTTACGTTCATTGCGCTCACTTACATTCGCTATTGACAGGAAAGTTAAAATTATATCATTCAAAAAGGGTTCTCAGCTGGAATTCTCTGCAGTCGATAATGCTATGGTAAACTTCAGGATCTGAAACTTCGTCTTGATTTTCTTAACATCATGAACTTTGAAACTATGCTGCTCAAGCTCCAAATCGACACTCTTGCAAAGTTAGCAAAGCATTTCCCAGAACAATAAAAAAAATCATTGGGTAACACTTAAACTGATCGATACCTCAGCCAAGAATTTAATAGAGAAAAGTGTAAACTAGCTTTGCTAGTATGAAACACACTTTTTATGCACGGTGTCCGGGTATAAGATGCTAATCCATTAAGGGGTGATTCCTTGGTCTATTCTGTGGAAAAACTCGTATGAGGCAGGAGGCCAATTTTTAATACCATTTGTGATACAAGGTGTTTAAAAAGTTGGTTCAGTGAAAAAAAATACACACAAATGTTAGATTGTAACGTCCAAAATATTTATCAGAGAGCAAGCAACTTAGACTTATTTGACCGGTAATTGTATAGGCTTATTTAAGAACTAAGTGGCTGTCTTGCATGCGCATCCGTTTGATAGCTGTAATGCTTAAAATTAAAAAAATATGTATAAAATTCGTCTCTCGGTACCCAATTCAACAGCATTTCAGCACTCTTTCAGTGCCCAACGTCTGGGCTCCCCTTTGATCTAACTGTATTCGATTTTTTTGAATCGAGAACGATGAATGCCCGTATATACTCCAAAAACGAAGAAACAAAAGAAGAATTAATGACAAGATTGAAGATCACAAAATCGAGAGTCAGATCTGTGACAACAAATACCGCAGAATTTCGATGATAAGCAAGTTCGAAAACATAGAAAAATTTAAGTGCAAACAATAAATCGCATCTCCAACATCATCGGCGGAAATTTTTTTTCGATGCTTTTGAAGCAGAGTGTCACATGAGAAGGATCAATGGTAACAACACGGAACTATACTTGAACTATGTTTGTCATCGAATACGCATCATGAAATTAAAGTGTTTTTTTACGGATGTCACCACGCTATTTGAACAAAACTCATAGTGCGGATAGCACACAAATGCTTTTTATGAGTTAAATATCAAACTACTAAACAACTGGATGGATTTTCCTAAAAACAATCACAAAGAGATAATTGGAAACTCAAACGAAGAAATGGTTAATAACAAATACATTAAATGTTGTGTAAAAAACTATCCATTAAAATATCCACATATAAATAAAACACCATCAAACAACGCGTACTTTTGTTATATAGAGAGCACAATCTACCGGATACATGCATAAGAAAACGACTAAAATTAACAAAGAATTTCAGGCATTAGAAAAATCAAAGCTGGAGTGGCAATCTCAACAGTTGAATTTACCATAAAAACAAGTTTAACAAATATGTCGTAGCTATAAAGGTTAAATGTTAAGTGGCTCTACTATCCAACAGAATATATTATCCATACTGTTAAGGTGGGGGAACAATTTCAGAAAAACCGTCGTTGATGGAGATGATCCAAGCTATCAACGTATTTTGTTTGCGCAGAACAAGCTATTCAGAATTTTAAGCTAACATTCGGCATGGCTACAGCTATACGTATTTGCCATTGAAGTGACTACGGTAACTCGTAACTGATTTCTGGGCAAAACACACTGGAACTTATCTACCAGTGATGGATTTACCTAAACAAATTGGTAGCAAATACCGCTGCACTTTTGGAATCGATACCAGGATGGATATTTAATAAAACTAAAATTCGATTGGAATTTAAACTTGGTGTTAACAAATGCACCGGAATCAATAAGCAGACACACTCAGCTTGCCATACAATCTACGTCTGATATCGCAAGTATCCAAGCCCATTTTCGGATAGGCTGGCAGTAACAACAATTTAGATGTAAGAACTCTGCCATAGACTCTCTTAGGACGATAAACTTCCATCACAAATATCAAAGGCAGAACTTTAAAATCCCACTGCCCCTCAAAACAATAATACAGAGTTGCTTGGCATATGCTGCTTCCTTCTACTTCAAATGTACAGTCTCAGAAGGTATCAATAACAAGTGGTTGGCTTCCTTCGTTACCTGAAAACATATTCAAGTCCAGTACAATTGCATCACGTGAATCAACCGATAATTCAGGTAATTGTAAAGAGTGGTTAAATTTTAAGGGCCGACGTTGAATGTGAACCACACCTAAACGTCAAGTTTTTTTCTGCATTTAATTTGACATTTCTCAATTTAAGACTAACTCAATTTGAACCATGGAAAGATACACAATCGAGCAACGCGTTAAAGTTATTCAGGCATATTATGAAAATGGGCGTTCAAATCAAAATGCATATCGTGCACTTCGTGATTTTTTCGGTCAATTTAATCGTCCAAATGTGCGTACAATCGGAAAAATCGTGCAAAAATTTGAGCAAACCGGGTCTGTAGGAGATTTTAAAACACCAGTGCATGCTCGTACTTGCGATAGTGTGGCTGAAGAGCCGTCCACCTCAACTCATCGCCGTGCCCAACAATTGCACCTCTCACGCTCGTTGTTGATGAACATTATGCATAAAGACTTGCATTTACACGCTTATAAGGTGCAATTGACTCAAGAACTAAAGCCTCTTCACCATTCCAAACGTCGTCAATGGTCAGAATGGTGGCAAAAAATGGCAACAGTGGATGATCAATTTTCGAAGAAAATCATCTTCAGTGATGAGGCATATTTTCACATCAGTGGATTCGTCAATAAGCAGAATTGCCGTATTTGGGCAAATCATAATCCAAGAGTGATTGTCGAAAAACCAATGCACCCACAACGAGTGACTGTTTGGTGCGGTTTATGGGCTGGCGGCATCATCAGGCCGCATTTTTTCCGAAATGAGGCCGGTCTGGCAGTTACTGTGAATGGTGTTCGTGAGTTCGTGAGATGATAACGAACTTTTATGGCCCGAATTGGAAGATATGGATATGTAAAAGAATTGACAATAATTTCCAAAATAATTTGTGTTTTATTCAAAATCAACATCGGCCCTTAAAATTTAACCACCCTATATATCAAGAGGTACTAAATTGATTGAATTTTCAGCCAAATAGAATAATCTGCTTGTTCAGATTTTAGAATGATTTTCAAACGTACGTAAAATAATTCGCTTCGTTTACCTTGTTGACGATTTATAAATAAGTCTTTAAAAAAACTGGATACCTGGTCTTCAGTTTTACTATCTGATAAAGAACTTAAGAAAATGTAACAACCTGATCAGAATAATTCAACATACGAAGTTCCAGAATGAAATCAGGAAGAACAACAAAAAGGTCCCATGCAACAACAAACGGAAACCTCGCATCGATCAATTCAATATTAATGAACATAAAATCTTGATAGTAGGAGGAAGAATAAACTAATTGTAACCCGAAGTATGAAACTAGACATAGAAAAATATTGTCACCAAAACATAGATTCACAAAGCATCTAAAAACCTTGAACGGGGGAATTCTATTAACTCTGTCACATCTTAGAAATAAATATTGATTCATGAACGGCAGAAGTAACGCACTCTCAGAGATACCAAAATGCATCACGTGCCATCCATTCAACTCTTCAACAAAACAATAAAAAATGGAAATCTTACCCAAAGAACGTGTCACATCATTATGTCCATTTACTATGCTTTGCTAACCCTTTACTAAATCTTTTCAAACGGATTTTGAGTGATAATGTAACCAATTTTATCGTAGCCAAAACACAGTTAACTATAGTAAAATACGAGGAAAAATAACATCTAAACGCGTACTTTTTCAATTAAGTCATCGTCTTCAAGCGGCCGACAAAGCTATTGCATGAAGGACGAAACTGGCTCTGCTGTATTTTCGCCCATTCCCAGAGAAGCGCTTGCTTGAGATGATCGACACTTTGGTATTTTTTGTCCCAATCTTGCTCTTCCAAATACCCCAAACCAAGAAATCTAGCGGATTTCCATCCGGTGAATTTGGTGGCTATTGGGCAGTGGAAATGAACCGCGGAACGTTGTTTCTCAGCCAATCTTGATTGACGCGCGGTTTCTCAGCCAATCTTGATTGACGCGCGCATTATGACTCGGGGCCGAGTCCTGTTGAAATGTCCAGGCTCTGCGGCCGAAATTTGTTTGTGCCCAAGGCTTCAACGCTCCCTCCAATACATGATTCCGATAAATTTAAACATTTGGCTTGATACCACGGTCCAAAAAAACGAGCGGCAAATCGCCACTTTCGTGCAACCGTAACAACTCCTTTGCTCTTTCCACTCTAACTTTTATGGAATTTCAAGGCCTTTAGTCCAAGATGATCTTTCAATATGTGTTGCATCCGTTCTAACGAAATATTCGCTTCACAAGCCATTTTTCTGCCGCTACGACGCGGATTCCGAGCCAATTTGACCTTCACTTTCCGAATGATACCCGGCGATGTTGCAGTGCGTTTCGGTCCATGCAATCATTCGGTTGCAATGCTGCGAATATCGTTATAACGATTTATGGTGATGATGATGCTTTATCTGGATAACAATCTGCGGCTGTGGTTTTCCAGCCAAATAAAGAGCAATCACACTATTACGTTTGAATTCCATTGCGCATAACTTTTTTTCTGAATATTTTCCACTAAAATGCTTTTGTACGCTTGTAAACAAACAATGGAGTGAACTGTCATTAGTGTAAATTTTGGTGCTCTGTCACCACTGGTTTGAAAGCAATGTCAGTCTGAAGTTGGTAACACTCGTGTCGGTCACCCGGTATATTATGGTGGTAGCTAATTTATCACCATTCTATGACTCTTCCAGGTTTGCATTTCCAGTACTCTCCTAACATAGTGTGGTTTCTCAGCGATCTAAGCTTGATTCCCCGAGTCAGTTTGAATATAAAATAAATCTAACCTAAATTGTCTACATTATTTTTGTAATCTGATAATAACTGTCTTCACAAGCTCCATCAGTTTAGGTACATCATAAACTCCCAGTTATGTGCGTCCAAGCTGCACCATATCTTGAGAGAGAGATTATGTATTTCCCCTTCATTTATAGTTCTTTCTCTTTCTTTTGTTACCATTCTAATAACTTTATCTCCAAATTTTGCAACCATTATACTCTGGTTGGAATATTAGTCCTGAAATTACCTCGACAAACGATTTGTAAATGCCTCCATTGCATATAATTGACGATTATCCAGTATGTTTACAGGACCACCTGAATATGACGTTGAGCTCCTCCTGAGTACACTACTAGTTAAAGTCGACCACCAGACAGTAATTCCATATCCTAAAAGAGGCATAGTATTTGTTGTTAAGCCTGTGAACAATGTTGGTTTCAAAACCCCATATTCACCAAATGAAAATTTAAAGGTTACTGCTAAAATCGCATAAAAACCAAATTGTCTTCTCGATCGTCTGACTAGAAAATATGCACCTTCATTGCTAAAAGTATTGGAAAGCCTGCCGATAGTGTCTACTCTTCAACAATTCTAATGGAATCCCAGTTGAGTTCTTCTGAATTGTGAAGAAAATTGGCTTTGCTGTCCACTACGTACTAAAATAACTTTAATCAGAAAAGGAATATTCTTCAAACACATTCTAGTTCACCACAATATTCTTAGACAAAATTTTAGACAATTGTGATGTTTACGACTTCTGGTCTATTAGGCCTGTGTATTAGCAGTGATTGTTATTATCTCCAGAATTTGTTTTCTCCAGAAGTTTAGTAAAATAATTCGAGTCATTTTTATATGTCCATGACGTTCAAAGTATTCCTAGTTCTTTGCTACCTCCAACTTATCTTCAGCATGAGTTTCTACATGTATCCGCCATTAGCAGGGCAAATGCCATTTAACGTGGTTATATTTGTAGTTGAATTAATGGTATTTTTATTTCGTATGCACCGTCAGTGTGACTTTACAGAACTCATCATGCTGATAACGTTGTCGCTCGGGTTTAGGCTAAGAAGCTAGTGAGTCGAGATGGTTAATTTAATTGTTGTTTCCATCTCCAGTACTTCCAACTTTCATTGTCATTCCGCATTTCGATAGAATCAAAGGTCCCCCTCTATTTGTTGGCAATATTATTCTAAAATTATCGATTACTTAACTGGGGGAGTAAAGAAAAAACATTTTTCCTCAATTTGCTTATACATATCAAGAATCCGCAGATACCAAAATGTGGCAATCGCTCTTGCTTCATCCGGAATTGCAGCAACATTGCTGGACAGTGGGCGTACGGCATATTCAGATCTTAAATAATCTCACAACGTACAAAATATGTAAGAGCATAACAGCCGCGGTGCGTAGTGGCAGCGGCACAAACTGATAGTGTTAAACGAGTGCACGATGTCGTATAAACTAGCAATAGAGGCGCTTGATCACAGACTGCAAGACGGCTGGACCAACCGATTTTTTATGCGCGATGTGTCTAGGCTACATTATTCATGATTTTTGACAAACCCTACCAGTTTGTGTGCAATGACTGCAGCGGATGAAATTAACGTCTGTTTAAAAGCATCCCGGTTATAACCACAGCTGAATAGATGCACCTCACCACAAACATGCGAGTTTAGTTGTTCAGTGATTGTGAGTTCACCAACTTTGTAAGCTCGGAAGATGAGCTCATTGCTCATTTAGTATTTTACTATAACATACAAAAGATAATATTTTGTATACATAATTCATGAAATATTCTTACAAATGAATCTTTAGATCTTATGGCCATACGATATAACGCTATACTGTTATGCCGTATGAAAAACGTTGTGTAATATTTTACATTCTTACACCAAAAATATATTTCTTATCGCACAAACGATTAATAATACAACAAAATGTTATGTAACCTAACGTCCACACATGAAAATTACCAACCAACTAAACGTTGGTCGTATAATGCTACATACTCATGATATCATGAAAACCATTTATATTCCTTCCTCTAAGTCACTTAAACACAAAAAAAATCTAAGAAAAATCCTCCCCAAGAAAAATCACCAACTTTGTCTTATCTTAATGTTTGCATTCATAACTTTCATTTCGTATTAAACATTAACATTTCACTGAAAAAAATTCTAACAAAATAACGGTAGAAAGAAGACAACGGACAGTCTATACACATGTACTCGTACTCGTATGTATCGTACAATTATGACATTAAGTCGATAACCAAAGAGAATTTTTATACTTCTTACATACCATTTGTTATTCTTGCGGATTATGTACCGAGAGACTATCATTTTCTGCACACACCAAATTTACTTGTATTATACCGCACATACACACATAAAACATTTCTTATCACCATTTTCCAACAATTAATTTTTACTCTTGTCCACTACGTAAACTGATCAGATTGTGTCAATAAGCAGTTTTCATTGCGTGCGAAATAATAATTTAGCAAAATTATGGTTTGCCGTATAATTTTCCAAACTATACGATACGGTTGACGGTGTACACAAAGGAGATATTTTATCGGAAACAAGCGGATATAATGAGACCGTACCAAAGAGATCTGTTTGCTATTGTCCTTATAACATTTTGTCGTAATATAAATAATCGGATGTTCCTGTAATTTTAATAATTTTTGTGTTGAACGAAATAAAAATTGGCTTCGGTTTTTTTTTTATTGTTGTCAAGAAAACGATCTAAACCTTTTATGCCTAGATTTGCAAATGCATGATAACAGAAGTAATGATGATGCAAATAATTACTGTGATAATAATGAGAGTGATAATTATATTTGATGTGCTTAGACGATGGAAAATCATTATTGTTAGTAGTGTGGATATGGAAAACAACATGCATACAACATAGACAATTTTGGCGGATTTGGCACATTTCAAGCGCTGGTAATTCTTTAATAATAAATTACTAGATTAATAGGGAGTTTCTCGGTTTATGGTGAGTAAGATTGGCAGTGGTTTCTGCCTTGGAGTCTTATCACTCCATTGGTGGTGTCTACATAAGTGCCTTCTGGCTGGCACAACCCCAAAGTTGCATACCATGCAACTTGACTTTGACCGTCGACTAGAACAGTCGAGTATAGAGTAAAAGTAGTGTGAGTCACGACAGAAATCCTATTTTTGAAATCCCACGGGTTTCTTATGTTATCGAGTGATTGTGCAATTTTATGCGTCTAAGAAATTTCATAGATTCGTTTAATCATTAACGCATATGTTTTGCTTTAGTTTAATTATGCCAACCTGTGGCTGTCAAAAACAATTTAGTTCTCCTCCAGAATTGGTCAGGAGTTTTTCTAGAACAGCTATATCTGCCTATATTTACATGCGATCTGTAGAACATCTATTCCAGTAGATCAACTATAAGAAAATGCCGTAGTTTTCTAGTTACAATGTTCATACTGCTGTACATAACTTGATAAAAACAGGATTCGATGTGGCATACACAGTAAAAAAAAACCATTGAATTTTACACACTTTTGACAGTGGGCAAATTTGCCTATCACTTTCATGTAATTTTACATGCTTTAAAAATTACAATCGAATTGTTAAAATTCAACATAATGTCACGTAATTTTACAACGAAAGAATAGTAAATTAATAAGAGGAAAAGACCGTAATATATCATTTATGGGAATGTGAATGTACATGCTTTTTATGTCAAATTACATAGTTCGTCGTGTAAATGCAAATCCTTCGTCTGTAAAATTCTACTCTGAAAGTGTGTATTTCTGCACGCCAAGCTAGTAATATCGGATATTTGTAACGGGTTATCCAATTCGAGGTTGATAAAGTAGAAATTTGTATACCGACATCTGTCAAAGATAAACGTCAAGTACGCTGTCATTTATTTAGTTGACATTCTGCCATTTAAGAATATGGAGCATTTAACAATCGACCAACGCGTTAAAATTATTAAATCTTATTATAAAAATAGTGATTCTGCCGTATCCACATTTCGCGCTTTACGAGCAGATTATGGTCGTCATAATCGTCCTACAAAGCAAACCATATTGAATACAGTGAATAAATTTGAACAAACTGGATCTGTTACTGATATTGTAAGGTCTGTGCATCATCGAAACATTCGCAATGCTGAAAATATCGCTTCTGTAGCTGAAAGTGTGGAAGAAGATCCAAATTTGTCAATTCCTCGTCGAGCTCAACATTTAGGCCTATCTTATGGCTCATTATGGCGCATTTTGCATCTGGATTGCATCTTCATCCGTATAAAGTCCATTTGACACAAGAGCTAAAGCCTGCTGACCATGAACAACGAAGAACATACGCAAATTGGGTGTTGGCAAAACAGGCCGTCGATGCTGATTTTTCGAACAAAATTTTCTTCAGTGATGAAGCTCATTTTTCGCTTGGTGGATACGTTAATAAGCAAAACTGTAGAATTTGGGGCTCAGAAAATCCACAATTCATTGTAGAGAAGCCATTACACCCGGAAAAAGTCACTGTTTGGTGCGCATTGTGGTCTGGTGGTGTGATTGGGCCGTATTTTTTTGAGAACAACCATGGACGAACCGTTACCGTCAATTCTGAGCGCTATGGCCGCATGTTAACCGATTATTTTTTTACGAAAATCGAAGATTATGATCTTGACGATATGTGGTTCCAGCAGGATGGAGCAACCAGTCACGTAACACGAGCAAATCGAGATCTTTTGCAAGAGAAATTTCCTGGACGTTTGATTTCGCGATTGGCTGATGTCAATTGGCCTCCAAGATCCTGTGATTTAACGCCTTTGGATTTCTTTTTGTGGGGCTACGCGAAAGATCGTGTTTACGCAAACAATCCTCAAACTCTTGACGAATTGAAAACTAATATTCGTAAGGTAATGGCCGAGATACCGCCCGAAATGTGCCGAAAAGTCATTGAAAATTACCGCCAAAAGAATCAAGGCCTGTAAGAAGTCCCGTGGAGGACATTTGAATGATATCTTGTTTAACTAAAAATGGCAAGGATCAATCTGTAAAATGAAATAAAAATTACAATACATTCCGAATATTTTGTGTGTTTTTTTTAAGTTTACTTTATCAAGCTTGAATTGGATAACCTTGTATATGTAAGAGTACAGACTCTAAAATGTAAATGAAACAAAAATTAAATTTCATATAAAATTATATTTATATAATATACAGTATGTATACAAAAATTCATTTACAACTATTATCTTATTACATATTTTTTAATTATAAATGTAATATGTATTACAATAATTGTTATTTAGTTTCAGAGATATGTAACATAATTCAAATTAAAATACCAATCCATCACAAAAAATTATAGTTTGATTAAGTTTGTCTATAGTCTAATTTGTTACATAATTTCTTTAATAAAATTTAAAACTTTTGCTTTATTATTAATTTTCCTTTTTTTTTATCGAGAGTATTCTGTGTTAAGATTCAAGCATGTCCTTTGCAACACCTCGAACGTTTGTGAGAGGTGCGTGGGATATTCCAAATTAAAACAAAAATATGATCCAATCAACTGAAATATTGCCCTTTTTGATGAACAGCACTGGTAATTTACCATTTGATTTTCGATAAAAAAATAGAATATATTTTCTTTATTCTCATTGTCACCTGAAAACAAAAAAAAAAATTAATACTACTGATAATATATATATATACATATATATATATATATATATATATATATATATATATATATATATATATAATATATATATATATATATATATATATATATATATATATATATATATATATATATATATATAATATATTATATATATATATATATTATAAATATATATATATATATATAATATATAATATATATATATATATATATATATATATATATATAATATATATATATATATATATATATATATATATATATATATATATATATCTATATATAATATATATATATATATATATATATATATATATATATATATATATATATATATATATATAATATATATATATATATATATATATATATATATATATATATATATATATATATATAATATATATATATATATATATATATAATATATATATATATATATATATATATATATATATATATATATATATATATATATATATATATATATATATATTATATATATAATATATATATATATATATATATATATATATATATATATATATAATATATATATATATATATATATATATATATATATATATATATATATAGATATTATATATATATATATATATATATATATATATATATATATATTATATATATATATATATATATATATATATATATATATATATATATATATATATATATATATATATATATATATATATATATATATATATATATATATATAATATATATATATATATATATATATATATATATATATATATATATATATATATATATATATATATATATATATATATATATATATATATATATATATATATATATATATATATATATATATATATATATATATATATATATATATATATATATAATCAACAAATTCACTAAAAATTCTTAAATAAACGGTGGCTAATCATTCACTTTATTGTGAGAAAATGTTTCTTTATTTTATTTAAACTGAGACCTCAAATCCATGATTACTCTGCTTGACGTATAGATTCAACCAGAAAATAACAATGAAAATTAACAGAGTTTCAACCGCAGAATTTATAAGCCGACCAAGAAAAGGTCAGTACTAAAACTTAACCTGCATCTATTACCTATGACCGAGGACACATGCTATTCCTTTTCTAACATTAGACGACCCATAACATATAAGTAAGGTAGTAGGTAAAAGATGAAAATCAGAAGAGTTGGAATACTTTGACTTGAACAAAGCTGTTATACTGAATCTATACCAATACTATACAATTAAAAATTATACTTTGTACTTATTAAATACTTATCAAGATCTGCTTACGTTTAATAGAAAAGCAAGGAGTGGCACCCAGAGGCTCAATTTCGTTTTGTCTTGTTCCTACCTGAAAATATATATAATATACAGTATAGAATAATTACATGAAAATATTTGAATTTATTTGGTATATATATAATTACAGGATATTGACGTATCATCAATTCTAAATTTTATTTGAAATGTTGTGTTATTAATTCCAAAACTTTAAGGTCATCGTCTATTGAAGAACATTGAAATTGCTTTTTCTTCTTTTGTGAAAACTGATTCGTTTTTATTTTGAGATTTTCCCATCGTTCTAGGAAAGTATGTAGTTTCTTTTATGTCCATTAACCGTTCGAAATGTATAATCATGAAATAAATTGACAATAAGTGAGGCCAGCATTGTCGCACTTCAATTATTTTTGGATCTTGCATTAAAAACTTTCTTTGGGTCGTAAATGAGTTTTGGAAAACGGTTATTATTTCTTTCCTTAATTCGTCGTTTGAAATTTCCATTTTAAAATGTTCCTTGAGCCATATTCGTTTTGTTTCGCTTTCCTCTTCTTAATAAATTTCAAGATCTTTGGCGTAAAAATTAGGGATACCTTCCGAAATATTTATATTCCATTTCGTTGGTTTTATTAAACTTCTTGCTGTCCTGCTTACCTCCTTGCTGAGGTAATTATTATGATTTACCAGCTTTGTTGCTAAACCAACCGACTCGTCAGAAATCAGCTCACCAGCACTATTTAAAACTCCCAAACTTTTTGGGAATAATAGGACGATGTGTTCGCCAATTTTGCGGAATATAGTTTGTGGGATATAAAAAGAAGTTTGCCGCATATCGGTCACTATTGTATGAACAAAATCGGTATAAAACCAGCCCAAAGGTTTTTGGTCATTCAGTAAACCAGTTAATTCATCAGGCATTTTGTTGTATGGTATTTGATATCCTGCGAATAGTTTTTGAGCATTTAAAATGCCAATATTATCAGATCTTTCGGAGTTTAGTGAAGAAATCCGCCCGCTAGGGTTAATTTGGAAGTTCTACATATTCCAACGTAGAAATAGTATTTGTCTTTGCAGAAGTATTAATCCAGTTCATAATGGCATTACTTGTGTTAACATCAGTCGCAGTCTGCTGTTCTGCCATAGTTTCTTGTTTATTTTCTAGTGAAGATGCTAGAGTTCATTTTCCGTTTTCCGGTTATAATTGAAAAGTTTCGTTTTTTTCACCATAATATTGAAACACTTCTGCATCATCTATTTCAGTTCCATCGGATTCAAGAACCAGCTTGGATCCTTCAATTCCTGCAGCGTTTGCTAAAAATAAAAAATTAAATCAATTCATAGTTTTAATAGTTTTTTATGAGTGTATAGTATACCTTTTTCTATAATAGTGGACAATTGACCAGTAAATACGAAGCTTTTTTTGATGGTTCGGCTAGTATCCCAAATTTTAACGACTAACCGTGCGGATGACATTTTAAATTTAATCTAAGGGAAAAAAAATATTTTAATAAACTAAAGTAATAAAATGTTTCAACCTCACCAATAATGTGGTACAGCCCATGTTAATGTGGCGTAATCGACTTGCTCAATTGCACAGGTCATGAAAGGAAAAGGGGAGGATAAATCGGAAGGAACGACTATTATGTCATTTGTATATATATTATTGATCTCATATAATCCTAATTTGTAATTAAAAACCATCGAAAACATGTTTCCATAAAAAGCTAAATTTGAAAAATTTTCATTGATCAATATGTTTTTTATTGTTAGAGCTTTAACAGTCCCATTATGGTTATTAGATATCGCCACCGACTGATCCAAAAATAATGAACATTTTTAAATGTTACTTGGCTGGTTTGATATGGGAACTGTTTTGCAACTGACAAACATTTTGTTTGTGAAAATTTTTTGACTACAACATCAGTAGAAAATCTCTGGCCATATAGGGTTGATTGCAAAATTTGATGTCTTTGTGTTAACGATTTTGTTAAATTAATAAAATTTCGACTTTTTGCAGCAATTTGTTTAAAATATTGATATTTGCTTTCAAATCTAAGTGTTGAAAATTTTACTAATGGACCATACAATTTCATAAGTAATGGATAATGCTGAATGTAATGATGCTTTCGAATCAGACGTTTATTTGGAAATAACAAAATTCTTATTTCGAGATATCGATCAATTAATCCTTCTAAACAATTGATTTGCGTAAAAGTTACATGATGTGATGAGACAATTTGAGTTATTTCCAAAAGTAGTGTAACCATTTCAAGAACATTATCATTTATATTTTTTATTTTACCATTAAGTACTAATGGTAGTAAGGTGAGGTGACAGAAATTTTGCATTGCATGGCCACCAACTTTTTTACTATTATATTTCATTTCAGGAAAACTGACATTAAATTTCATAGATTTTTCTAATCGATTACATGTAATATTGAAATAGTCATATGTGATGCAATCATGACTAACAAAGTAATGAATAGCTAAGCATAAATCTTGAGGTATAACACCTTCATACAAATCATGAGCAATACATGGCGGAAGGCCGCTGCTTACATGAAACAAATTTAAATCATTAAAACATGAATTATTTTTAATTCCTCTGCAAGACTCCCTAAATACTAAATTTGAAACATCATCGTTATACGAAAACTTGGTTTTTAAACCTCGGCGGGTTCGGTAATTAGTTTTAAATTCTTGTAATGTTATGTGACAATATCTACAAAAATATTCAGCAGAACTGAAGTTTTCGAGGAATCCTCCAATTTGGTGCAAGCCTAAGTTATCACCACAAATTGCTATTATTGATCCTTTTATGGACTCTGTAGCTCCTCTAATAATTATACCATCTTGTTCTAATATCTTCAAATCTGATATAACGTTTTCGAAAACAGAATTAAACCCAAATGTTTTTAAGTGTGATTCAGTACATAATAAACAGAGCATTATGTTATTGATTTGTGACCTGTAAAGCATGTAAATTTCCAAGAACAAAATAAACTCCTAAAAGCTTATGTTTTGATTTAGCTGAGCCTAATGGGTTGCACACTTCAAACGCGTCTACATAGAACAAAAGCTCAACACGCATTTTGTTATAAAAGAAATCGTTATTTTTGTATAATAAACCGTCTTTGTAATCTTGAAGTTTAGAATAATTGGATTTTTGGTTTGGAGAAATTTGCGATTGAACTTGCAGATCTTCCAAAAGAAATTGCAATGTGTTTAGTGTAGGGATGTAATAATAAAAACAATTCTTATGATAATTATTTAATCCCAAGTTGATTTTAACGGGTTTAACTATGGAACGCGATATAGCATTTTGATTTCTTCTATAAGTTGATAATGAAGTGTTTGACGTCAAATTTAATTTTGGCAAAATTGAAACTAACAAATCATTTCTAGAATTATTTGCATTATTAAATTTCGCGAAATGTTGATCAATAATTTTCCGAACTTGGACTGTTAACAATTCTGAGCAATATGAAAGTTGCTCAGCTATAAAAGAAATAACACGTTCAGGAATATTATATTCACTTTTTAGTTTCAATAACAATTCGGATGTTAACTTTTTAATGTCTGTCTCAGAATCACTATCAACGTTTTGTAGAGTAAGTAAATTAGATTGGGGATTCAGCCCTATCGTAGAATACTCTGTTAATTCTGGCATTGATTGTTCGGGTATATTAGCTACATAACTATCAAACGAAACATCAATGACAACAGAATGATTTTTTAAAAATTTTAACTTATGTACAGCATTTATATGATTACGAAATGTTTTTACATTTGTAAATTTTTTTACACATTTTGTAATTGGGCATTTGATTTGATGGCTCTGAACATTACGGAAATGTTTCATAACATGACGTAAAACGTTTTCTAAAATGTTCGACCTAAATAAGCAGCAATGTTCAGAACAACAAAAACTGTTTTCAATTTCTGTTTTTTCTTTTGAATTTTTTCTGTGATTTCAGTAAACGTGAGAAAGGTAATTATTATGCCTATTGAAAATTTTTTACAGTTATTGTACAGGCACTTGAAAACAGCTCTTGTTTCTAATTTATGAATTCTTAAATGGGAGTTATATTTTAATAACGACCCACATATTTTATCACAATTTACACAAACGAACATTATAGCGCTATTGAAAGGGAATGCATAAATATTAAAAGAACTATCACTGTTACGAACAAGTTCTCTCCAACAAATCCTATTTGAAAAATCTAGTATACTACATATCAGCCAGAACCATCCATAGAAAACACAATTTCTTCCATAATTTCAAAAGATCTCTTTCGACAAATTTTGTATGGGCGACCAAATTTCATGATTGTGCCTACTCCAACCAGAATCGCTCAAGTAAGATCTCTATTCCACCCTAATTTTAAAGAATCAATTGAGATATTTCCAGAAATCAACCATATACAATTTTTTTGAAATAATCTTTTGAAACTATGGTTAAAGGAAGGGTCTCCTATGTGTGATTCTGTCTGATGGGGAGTAGACTGGGGACACAATCATAAAATTGTATCAGAATGTTCATTGATTTCAGTGGTTTCATTAATAAAAGATGGGATTTCCAGAAACCACCCATATAGATGGCGCACGAGTGACACTCTTGAACCCCGGGGTTCAGAGGCCCGGTACAAATTTACCTAAAATTATTATTTTTTTAATTCTTTGATGGAAATAGCTTATATTAAATTAGTAGCATTGTTGAATCCGAGGGGTCCGTCGCCAAGGTCAAGGGCCCTCCGTATAAGTTACCACACCATTCATCCAATCGGTTTCAACCATTGGATATGGATTTTATATCAATGAACAAGGTTTCTTAATTTTCTGGAAGGGATCGGGACCCTTCAAGACAAATATTTTCCAAAATTGCTTTGCAAATTAATCAGAGCTATCAAATAGCATCTTTCAGAAATTTGGATATATGATGCGGAGTTAAAAGATTACAGTTTGCGGTGTTACAATCTCAATGGGTGTTGCAATAATTCGTAGCTTCGAAATAATTAAAGTCTTTTAACTGCTGATGTTTTAAAAGTAGAACTAACCTTGGAGAATGAGAATTATACTGTGCTTTGTTTAGATTGGTTTCATGAGTATGACCTCCATAAGAAAGTCTTTTAAAATTTTACAAAATATTAATGCTAAAAATCTACTGGTTTTAGGTGACGTAAACTAAGATTAGAGAATTAAATAAAAGTCATATATCAGTGAGCCTACCCGTGTAACAGCTAACAAAAAAACTTGCATTGACCAAGTTTTTATTCGTGTTGTCCATGTTAAAACTAAGTTGCCAACTAAAATTTGAATTTTGGGAGCCAGTGTACTCCATGAATGACCCAATAGCTTATGACCGTTTTTCTAGTATTCATCGTCAACCTTTAAATAATTGTAAAGAGGAAGTTCAAGTAAATAATAAATAATTTAAGCGCTTACAACCTTGGATGTCTATATATTGCTTTGCTTAAGGAGATTAATATCAAAAACTCAGTATGTGCAAAACTTAAAAACCATCCATCGAATGTTAAGCTCCAAAAATATTATAATAAACTATGTACTAACGTAAAAAACGACAATGCACTAACACGAGACAAATATTTATTTACCGAGCTTGAGACAAGTTCTGGGGATATTAGACGTGAATGGAAAGTAGTCAACAAAATATTGAACAAACTATCCAAACCCAATACAATCACTGAACTTGCTGGCAATATAACCAATACGGATAATCAATTTAATAATTATTTTGTTTATTGCGCTATTAAGTTATGAGCTTGTAACTGATACAAATGAAACAAAAAGCGTTTATTTTCAGCCTTTCAAAGCTTTAGAAATTTTTAGAATGATTCGGACTCTTGATAATAAAAATTCAAGCACTTTCGATCTCGATACCTCGTTATATATACAATTTGAGCGCGAAAATTGGCATTTTCCCAACAGGACTAAAGTCTGCAGAAGTTATTCCTTTATTTAAGAAGCACAATCGTAGATTGATTTCTAACTATAGACCAATATCTTTATTATCTAACACTGCTAAGCTGTTTGAGAAACTATTGAAAGTGTTTTATTCTTTTTAAATAAAATTAACCATTTTAGGAGCTTTCAATTTGATTTCAGGGAAGATCGGTTCACTGAAGATGCCTTATTAAAAGTCTCTACTGCTCATGTTTTAGCTATATTCTATCATTCGGCTGACTGTTTAAAATATACTTTGAGTATTGAAAACAATGCCCCTGTTCAATTGTGCTTTTCCCTGAATCCAAATTGATGTGGAGGTATTAGTTGCCGGTCCTCAATTATTCGTTTAAGTCTTTTTAGTAATAATTTTTCAAAGAGTTTTGACATAATTGGCAGCAATGAAATTGGCCTGCCTGATTTTTTATCGTTAGGTGGTTTATCAGCTTTTGCTATCATGATTACTTGTGCTATTTTCCATTGCCATGGAACATATTTTAACCGAAAGCTTGCACTGATTATGTGTAATAGCTTACGAAATCCATAACCTGGTATAGCCTTGATTATTTGGCAAGTAATCAAGTCATATCCTTGGGCTTTTTAACATTCATGTTGCTTTTCACTTCTACTTTAAATTCTTTGAGAGTTACTGGCCGTATATCAAAATGATCTAGCTTTTGGATTGAAATTATAATTTCATTGGCCGTTTGCCTTGGTAGTGGTTGGAAGGTATCCTCGAGATACTCCGCAAATAGATCAGCCTTCTCTTTAGGACCCAGGTTCCATCCTCCTTTTTAAGTGGAGGCACTTGCATTTTGGGTCTTTTGAGTCCCGTCGTCGCCTTCCACAGAGAATAATCAGAATTTTTTTCATCAGTTAGGCTAACTAGATATCTGTTGATTGATACATTTTTAACTTCATTAAAAAGAGATTTGAGACTTTTACCAAAATTGTTAAGAATTGTTTTGTTCTCCATTGTTCTAGTTATTTGCCAGGTTTTACGTGCCCGTCATTTTTGTCTTACCAACTCTCTAACTTCCATTGGGTAGGATATGTTAAGCTTCTTCTTATTTTGAATAATGGGGGTACTGGCCAAAGCAGCATAGTGAACTGCTTCATTAAGTTGTTCTAATTCATCTTCCAAATGGTGGGATTTCTTACCTGAAGTATGATGTTTTCCTCCAATACCTTACGAAAGAGATCCCAGTTTGTTTTTGAATTTGTTAATCTGGGTGCATTTTCCCTTTGAATTACCATTTCACTAACTGTCATGATAACCGGATAATGATCCGATACTAGAGAATTACTATCTGCAATGTGAATGTAGTTCTGGGATATACCTCTTGCTACATAAAAGTATATTAGGTCAGGTATCTTCGTTCCGTCACTGGCCCAGTATGTTGTAGAACCACCAGAGTAAAATTCACATTTTGATGTCTGCCCTGCTTGAAGTAATTCTTTACCCTTTGACGTCGTAAGTCTAGATCCCCAATAGGTGTTTTCGCATTAAAATCACCTCCAATAATAAAATCACGTCCAAGCGATTTAAATAGTTTTAGGTAGTCCTCCCTTTTCAAGTTATGCCGGGGGGGGGACAATATGTTACACAGGCAGGATTTATAGTGGATCCTTACAGTGGTGACTTGCATTGTTTCTTCTTCGATATTTAATTCTAAATGGTGTTTTATATTTTCTTTTATTAGTAATGCCGAACCACCTCATGCCCTTTCCGCTGGATGAATGGAGTGATATAAGTTATAACCCCGTATTTTAACAAACGAAGATTTAACTAGATGGCTTTCAGGTATTAAGAAAATGTCGATTATTTCTGAATTTAAAAATATTTATATTTCTGGAATATGTTGCATAATGCCATTCCCATTCCAGATTGCTATTTTGAAAGTTGTGTTCTTACTTAACATTTTTGGATGGATTACATGTGTTAATAAATGCTGTACAACAATCATGCAACCACCTTTCACATGTTACACTTTGAATCCATTCGTCTGTTATCTTTGTTTCAAAATAATTTTCACCACAACCCTCACAACTATTTAATTCGAAATCTTCAGCACCACTGGAATCATCATTTAATTCAAGCGGCCCTTGATCTTCCTCTGAAGATGGCAAATTTGGGTCTGTAGTTAATTTTCACTTTTTATTCTTGGAGTTTTGTTTTGGTTTTTTTTTGGTTAACTTCAGGTTCCTTTTTAATTTTTTTTGCTTTACTCTAGCAAAATTTTCGATAGAAGTCAAAACAGTTGATGTTGCAGGCACTGGCGAAATTATATCTAAAAACTTTCCTGCTGTTATAAGGCCACGTTGCGGAGTAATATTTGAGCTTGCCAACAGCTGTTGTGGCGTGGTAGTTGAACCCAAGATTTCCATTATTGGTTCCACATTAGTTGTTACCCTATCGAGTTCAGTATAGTCGGAATTCACGCTGGATGCTAATAAAAGCATATTCCTGTATTATATCTGGATTGAAAGGGTAAATGCCCGTTACTGAAAATGACGACACGCCGTTATTTGTATTAGCTGCTTTGCTTGGATTGGATAATAAATTCCCAAATTGAAGGCGATTTATTTTCTGCGTAGGATTGGCTTTAATGAACAAATTGCATGCGCCATAAAAATATAATTTGAAAGACTTAAAAAATGCCCTATCCAAGGGTTGCATAAATTGATTAGTGTGCGGTGGTAAAGACAAGAGGATCACATCATTTTCGGCTGCGTATTCAAGCATTTCAATGTTATTGCAGTGGGACGAATGGCCGTCTAATATTAAAACCACCTTGCCCTTCGATTTTCTAACACAAAAATGATCTTTCAACCAAATAAAAAATATATCACTGTTAACGTAGGCTGATTTTGCATTACAACAACCTATCACGGTAATTGTTTCTCCTTTCTCAGCCAATTTTATGCTAGTTATGTTTTTGACCCTTTTTTAGCAATCACATATCCAGGTTTGTTATTTCATTGACAACCGGTTTCATCAACATTATAGATATGCCCAGGTTTATTCATTAGCCCATTTTCTTCGAAAATGTTCCCCAATAGCGGAAAATATACATTTATTTCATTTCTGTCCATGCCATCAGCACGTGGTTTTGATAGTCCAGCCGATTTTCTTACAGATACATTTTGGTGACGTTTCATGAAAAGAGTAAACCAGCCTGTCCCGGCTTTTTTCGTTCGTAAAATGAAATTGTGTTTAATTTTATATTTTTAAGCCAATTGAAAAGCCATACAACATACGTCATCCCTAGTAGATTCAAATCCATGGGCCTGCAACTTTTTAATATGTGATACTAATTTTAACACATATTCTGCGCCCAAACAAGAAGGAGATCCAAGAGTGGGTTTGCTTATGGTTTTTAGTTTTAAATGTCTTCGTAACGTAGTGCCCGGAATTTTATATTGTTTGGCCGCTTCATTAATTGTAGAACTTTTGTTGTGTATGCTTTCGATTGCATTTGTCAATTGTGATTCTGTCCAACTGGATCAAGCTGAACTTTTTCTTCTATATACTTTAGGCATTCCTGTACAAAATAAACAGACTTAGTTATATAAATAGAAACATAATTTTATTATAGGGTAAATGGCACAGTGTATCATATCTCCTCCAAGTTGAAAATGCCATTTCACTCATATGATATTAACACGGTTGAATAAGAATAACATACACGAACGTATATACACGAAAATAGAGATTTTTTCTGTTGGTTTCGAAACAGATTTCATATTTCTGTGACGTTTACTTACCGAATTACAAATGCCATAAGACCACACACAAAAAAAATTCAAATAAATTTGTTTTTTGTAAAATTACTAAAAAAGTATTAGCCACAAGACCCACAGAACTGTATCGTTTGAAATTTTTTTCGCAACTAACAAAATAAAAGTTTCAGCTGATGAGTTATTGAAAGAGAAGTGAGAGAAATTACACCTACGCCATTTCACCCGCAATTCCATTTCACCCTACTTTACTATATTTGATTGTGCAATTTTGTGCGTCTAACGGTAAAATTTGTGCATAATGTATTTTGGGAGATAATGTGGTACTTCTGGCGTGGCTATCATACCAGGAATTTCATAGATGCGTTTGATTGAAGCATATGTTTTGATTTAGTTTAATTGTGCAAAACGGATTAAATTACAAAATTAAAACTCTTCTGCCTAGACAATTTCATGCAATTCTTGAAAACTACTTATCCCAAAGGATGTTCCAGGTGAAACAAAGTACGGCAACTACTGATTTAACCGAGATAAAGGCAGGAGTACCGCAAGGTAGTGTATTGGGACCTGTGCTATACTTGTTATTCACAGCTGACTTATCAATAACTAAAAACATAATCACTTCAACTTTTACTGATGACACAGCTATATTGTTTTCACACTAAAATCCTCAAACAGCATCGAGAGAATTGCAAGAACATCTGCACAAAATAGAAGATTGGTTAAAAACTTGGCGGATAAGGACGAATGAATGTAAATCAACACATGTAACATTCACCCTGAATAAACGCACATGTCCGGCAGTAAAATTAGACAATATCACAATTCCTCAACAAACAAACGTCAAATATCTCGGTCTTCATCTCGATACAAGATTGACATGGAAAAAGCACATTGAAACAAAACGTAATCAACTAAAAATAAAATTTTCGAAAATGTACTGGTTGGTCGGAAGAAAATCGAAACTCTCTCTAGACTACAAGGTTCTACTATACAAAGCGATCCTAATCCCCATATGGACATATGGTATCCAACTATGGGGCTCAACTAATGCCTCAATTATAGATATTGCACAAAGAACGCAAGCAAAGATACTTCGTAGCATTACAAATGCGCCCTGGTATATTCGAAACAGCAACATCCATAGAGACCTAGGAATTAAAACGGTTAAAGAGACAATAAAATCATGCAGTCTAAAATACCATCTGAACTGGAATCACACCCTAACGAATTAGCTAGAGAACTACTAAGGCAACCGAAATACAAACGGCTTCGCAGAGCAGATCCTCTAGATTTAATCAACTGAAATATTTAATAATTACACGCATGTTGACCTAACACACTTAAATTAAGTATTAATAATAATTTAAAAATAATAATGCATACTAATATTAAGTACTAACATAGGTTAAGGCTTAAGTAAAAAAAAAATATATAGTTTTTAAGAATTTCACACTTCTTGTTAGTTTCGTATAAAGAAAGATTCAAGAATAAAGCCTTTGGCAATAGTTAAAAAAAAAAAAATTGCACAAAACTGTGCATGATAAAAATAATTTAGTTCTCCTCCAGAATTGGTCAGAATTTTTCCTAGAACGGCTATATCTACCCATTTACGTACGATATGTACAACATTTATTGAAGTATATCAGCTATATAAAAAATGTCGTAATTTTCTAGTCAAAATGTTTAGACTGATGTACATAACATGATAAGAACAGGATTCACTGATGCCATAGTCCAAATCAGCCAAAATTGGGAATAGCAAACAATCAATTCAACCCTATATTTACAAGTTAAATTTTTAAAATACATTTTATGAAAGATTTTTGTAAATCTCACCTTTTATTAATGAAATCACTTTAACTAGTTGAAATGAATATTCTGATCTAATTTCATGATTGTGCCTACTCCCCATCAGCCAGAATCGTCAAAAGATCAATTGGAGGATTTCCAGAAATCACCGGTATAGTGGCGCACGAGTCACACCACCAAATATCGCGCAGTTGCATGTCCAGAACAAACCATACAATATTTTGGACCCGGGGACAGGGACCCCGGTACAAATTTAACAAAACATTTTTTTTTTAATTCTTTGACGGTAATGAGTTAAGGAAAGATCTTATATAAAATTAGTGGCATGGTTGAATCCGAGGGATCCCTATTTATAAGTTGCCACACCATTCATCCAATCAGTTTCATACATTGGATAGGGATTCTATGACAATGAGCAAGGTTTTATAATTTTCTTGAAGGGATTGGCCCCCTGGGTCTGGTGCTCCATATAAATATTTTCCAAAATACGAAAGAAATTGTATGTTATCTAAAATCTAAAATATATTGTTTTCTGAAATTTAAAATGATGAAGCTTAATCATATAAAGTTTAGACTAAATATTCGACTAACTCGGTTTTTTAATTATTTTAACAAATAAAAATTATATAAAAAAGTTAAAATAAAGGGTTAGGGAAAAAATTCATGGCCTTTTCTGGGTGACATTGAAACAAAGAATTTACTTATTTCAAATGAACTTTATTACACCAAATATGTACCATTTTGATCGATGACCTTTTGCCATTTTTCTGGTAGACCCATAATCCGATCATTGTATAACTTCTGTAGTTTAGAGGCGAAAAAACCAGACATCTCCATTAAGATGGTTCTGGATGGACCGGAACAAATGGTAATCCGATGGTACAAGATCGGAGAGATTATATAGCTAGTCCAATTTTGGACGTTTTAACTGAATTGCTTGCCTTAAACGCGTTAGTTGTTGACAATAAAGATTAGAATCAATCGTTTGGCCCGGTAGCACCACCTCATAATGCTCGATTCCTTTCCAATCCCACCAAACACAAAGCACTACCTTTCTTGACGACAATCCTGGCTTTGATACTGATCTTTTTCGCACAATGTTGTCGTACCTTATCCACTTTAACATCACCAGTAATCATTCGCTTTAAAAATGGTTCGATTTCGTGCCGTTTCAGCAGCGTTTCGCAGATAGAAATCCGGTCCATTAAATTTTTAACTGTTAATTCATGTGGTATCGAAATGTCACGCTTTTTTGTATCCAGCAACTTTCAAATGGTTTAAAACTGTTTTGTGATCAATATTTCGTTCTTTACCAATTGCATGGCTGCTTATGTATGCCGGTTTTCTTCAATTGTCTGCATGATTTCAACGACTTTTCCGGTGGTTGGTCGACCAGAGCGAGGTGCACCTTTGTCGTAATAAAATAGTAAAATATATCGAATTTGTCCATTATTTATCTCCATGTTTAAAATGTTTTAACTTTTTATTCACTTCACCGATTTTAATGTTTTGTTAGTCAAAGGCAAGTTAAAACGTCACCTTTCAAACACACATAAGAATTGCTCGAGCAATGGTTACTGAGATATATCAATATAAAGCCATCTACCGGAAAAAGGCCACGAACTTTTTCCCCTACCTATTATATAATTTCCATATAAGATCTTAAAGCAATTTATAATAAGAATTATTTATTACATTTTTGTCCAAGATAGCCACCATTAAAATCCCCAAAAAATTGCATCTTCCACCAGAAATAGCCTTTGCTACAAATTATTACACGTGAACAATTAGTTTGAAAAAGTACTAACCCCTTATAATTTAAAAATTGTATTCTACAAGAAATATCCTTTGCTTCAAATTATTTTACGTGTAAAATTGGCTTAGTTTGAGAAAGTACTAACATTATATTTAAAAGGTCGCATCTTCTACAAGAAATATCCTTAGATACAAACGTGTAGAATTGGTTTAGTTTGAAAATTATCTTTTGTTTTTCGTATAAGACGTCAAAATAGACAATACGTCTGAGGCGTTGTCGACTATTTCAACATATTTTTTAATCGTTTTGTGTAAATTAAGACTAATTTGTGTACATCCGCATCCCCGTTATTCCCGAATCCCGAGTATTTATTAGGTACAGTGAAACAAAATAATTGGTGGTGACTATTTTTCAGGTATGTATTAAATATTGTTTCAATATGTTTCCAGTTTAAATGTGTAACCTGTGATTACTTTTTGTTTGTCGTTAACCGTAGTTAAGTAACACAATCACAAGCACTGCAAACGGATGAAGAACGTGAATTACGTATAAGTGTCAATCGCATACGCCTTCAAATGTTATGAGCGATCGAACGAGTTGCGCAACGTGAAGCATATCGACAAACTGATCTACAACAACAAATCGTTTCATTTGCACGCATTGCATTTCAATACAACTCGGAAGTAGATTACCATTCACATTCGTTGAAAATGGATCATTGAACAAAGTGTGTTGCAAAACAATAAAATACAAAACCGAAAGCCCTGGCATGTGCTGTTCGAATGAAAAAGTTTCTTTGCCACATTTCGAATTACAACCAGACCCATTAAAATCATTGCTAAATGGTAATACAAACGACACACAAAATGTCGATGCTTAAACAACAGTTTATTGTTTTATTATTCATACAGGTGACACAGCCTTGTCAGTATCAATTTACTTGCTATAAAGACATGATGATATCGGACGATCACACCCATGTAAATAAAGCCGACAGAATACCAGTCGGACAACATGAAAGACGATTCACCAGTCATCGATAAAGTGGCAATTGTGATTATTGGTGAGGTACTTAACTCACATGACATCATCCTCCGACGTCGCAACGATCAATTACAACGAATTTCAGAAATGCATCCCTTCTATGATGCATTTCAATACCCAATTATCAACTGGGATGGATAAGATGCATAGCACATTAATATTAAACAAAGAAATCCAACAACAGGTAATTCGGCATTCATAAATAACAATCACAATAAAATAATAATCGAGAATATTCTTTCCATTTCACAGACGAGTCAACAAACACAAAAGCGAAAACTACATTTTGAAGTGTCGGCAGTTATATCATCAATTCGTCGTGGATATAAATTCAAAAATTGAATCGGAACGACTTTTATTTATACCATTGAATCAAGCTAAATTGCTATCAGATGACCATATTCATCTTCGTGAAGTCATACAGAAGTGCATATGGTCGCCCCGATCTGTCCATAACATTCACATATAATTTCATATGGGATGCGACTAAAGAACAATTATTAATTGATCAATCACCTTCTGATCGACACGACCACACCATACGTTAACACGACGTTGCTGGATGTACTCGGTAGAATGGCAAAAACGTGAATTGCCAAATGCACACATTTTGATTTGGTTTCAGCCAAAATAACACAAAATCAAATAAATCAATTGATTGTAGCTGAAATAACCGATCAACGCTCGATCTAAACTTATTTGTTACCAAAAAATTGATCCATGGATCATGCGGAATCATCAATCCAACCTCTCCGGGCATGACAGATGGAAAATGCATAAAAAATAGCCAAAACAATTATTTAAAGAAACCATCACTGGCAACGATGGTTATCCACTGTAACGACATCGTCCAATTGACGATGGTGGACATTCGATAATAACAAAAGTACGAAAAAATGACATCGATAATCGTTGGGTTGTACCGTATTCGCCAAAACATACGAAGACCTTATTAACATGGTTTGTTGCAACAAGGGATCGGACATGTCTTTGCATTGTCCAATAGAAACGATGAAATCGCAAGATTCCAAATATGTCGCTATAAGTAGTAATGAGGCAATTCAACAAGTTTTGGATTTTCCAATACATGAACGCCATCCAACAGTTGTCAATATTGCTGTTCATCTGGAAAATGAACAACGTATGTATTTCACTGCAGAGAATGCACGACATCGAGCAGATGCACCACCAGCCACAACATTGACAGGTAAAATGACAATATTTTCAAATTTATTTAATATTCATAGTAAAGAATTTTAAAAACAGATTTACAATTTAAACTTGAAAATTAAATGCAAGATTTAGAAAATTAAATGCAAGAAACTTCCAATACTAAGAATTCTCAAAACAGTACTCAAAGCTAGTAATTCTCAAATCAAGAAAATAAAATTTAAACTTATTTGTGTTATTCTTTATGATAGTCAATTATATGTATTACCTTGAGGCGACTAACCTATTTTATTTATAAAATTTAATTTTTCATTAGTTCGAAACAAAATTTCGAAACGGGTTGGTAACTTCACCTCGATGTAATTCTCAAATCAACCACAAAAAATATAAACCTGATTATGAGGTGTATGATTCCAGATTATGAACTTTCACAGCAAGCAATTCTCAAAACAAGAATGTTTACGCCGTTGTAACGGAGAAAACCAGCTAAAATGAAATAAAAAAATTCATTGGAGCCGAAACCCGGGACAAAATTGCTTTCACATTAACAATTGCTAAAAGGGTCGAGCGTTTCGCTATTTAACGGGATTGAACCGCTACTTTGGCTATCTAATTTTGTCGCTAATCAACGATAACGGTTACATCAGATTAAAGCCAGCAACGTTGTCAAAATCATTTCATCGATTCGGAAGTGTGTTAAGCAAATAAAATCGAACGCTTCGCAAAGTCAACCGGATTGAAACGCTAGGAACAAGCATTTGCAAATTTCAATCAACAGCATCACACGATCACGAAGTTTACCAGCCTCGGTACATTTGTGATAAACCGTAAGTTGAAAATCTTTGAACCGTTAATTTCTTGCAATCTAACGCTGCAATTATTTTGCTAATTATAAACGAGCACATTTTCGATGCTCATTCATTCACCCATAAATTTACGTTTCAAAAACTCAAGGTTCTAATAAGAACAGGTGTCTTCTAACTCGAACAAAATCGAACAGTTCGAATTCTAGAAGCGTATGGTGTTAGTTTGAAGTGGAAAATAGCTGTACCTTGGAAGTCTGTTAACAATCAAAATCATCGAGCTTCTCGCTAATTTGACGGGATTGAAATGCTACAAACAAGTTCATATTTTAAAATTAAATAGTTCTAACACGAACAAAATCGAACAGTATGGAAATGAAAATTCCGGAGTTAAAGCGGAAACGAGGATTTGCAAAGGCATCATTGACGCGTATCGAAAAAATAACTGCTGATCGTGCTTTTAAGGATTTAGCAGCCTTAGAATTATATGTGCATCTTGAATTACTGGAGAAAACACAAATCGAATTTAAGGATTACGATGAGCAAATAGTAGCCCCAGATGACACTCTAACGGAGATCAACGACTTTTGGCCTCGCTAAATCAAAGTAATAGGAATTATTCGAAACGCGGTTTCCGGTTAAAATCCAATGCTACAAGCGCCGCAGTCGCAAATGAATGAAACAATGACGTCATTCTCTAACTATCAGAAAGAAATGCCGGAAACTATAAAAGACACAAGCTTCAACGCAACACCCAAGGATGATAACATTAAACTTCCGCGATTACAAATTCCTACATTCGTTGGAATAATTATGATGAGTTTCATACTTTTAAACACCTATGACACTGCGGTTCACACCAATGCATCCATAACGGATATCCACAAATTTCAGTATTTGAAGGGACTCCTGACTGGAAAAGCAAGTAAAATAATCATACACATTCCGCTAACTCCCGAAAATTATGAGGAAGCATACAAAAAGCTATGTAAGCGATTTTACAAGCCAGATTAAGTCTACAAATCACTTATCGAGAAGTTCATGAGGATTCCCGTACCTAATGTACTAGGAAAGAAAGCCCAAACGAGAGATCCTTGGCTAATACATATTTTATTGTCAAAATAGGATGTAAATATTCAGCGGAAGTGGACAGAAAAAACGACTTAGGGTCCATACCTTACTTTCGAAAACTTCATTCAATTCCTTGAAAAGCGATGTATACGACGCTGGGATCGGTCGCGCCAAGAAAACAAATGCCAACACTAAATATCAGAAACCAACAATTCCCTTGCCGATACGATCAAAATCAGTGGTATCCTGTTTGAAGTGTAAGTCAACACATTTGCTTCATGAATGCGAAAAGTTCCGCGAGTTACCAATTTCAAATAGACAGGAATTTGTTGCAACCGCCAGAGTCTGTTACAACTGTATGCTCAAGGAACACAGCTCCAAATGTTGTCCGTCTCGACATCGAGGCTTCATTTGCCAGCGGAAGTATCACACTCGTTTGCATAACTCCCAGGAGTTGGGCAGACAAACATTCAAATCTGGTCAGCCAGCTGAAGTAAAAGTAGAAAAAAATACGAGTTCAGAACTAAAACACTCTGGCAATACCTCTCATCAGACAAATTCAGTGGTGTGCAACTCAATTCACGTTAGGACGTTTTTATTACCGACCGCATTAGTAACAATGGTAGATAAGTATGGCAACCAACATTACTGTCGAATACTTTTAGATTCAGGCTTTACCGGCTGTCTTATGACCGAAGCCTGTGCACAACGTCTGCAAGTACAAAGGAAAACCCTAGGAATTCCAGTCCAAAGCGTCACATCAGAAGCTGTGTCAAGGGGACGCACTGATATGAGACCAATCCCTCATTTTGAAAACAACTTCACTATGGAAGTTCAACTAGACTCTGTTTACCATGATTATGACATAATATTGGGTGCGGCGGCTCAATGCCTCAGGCTTTTGCGACCTGGATGTGTGGTAGGACCAAACGACTTACCAGCTCAAAATACTGCACTCGGCTGGATAGTTTCTGGAGAAAACTCGCGTAAATACTTTACTCTGCGTAAATTCTTGGAGCTAAAAGAAGTTATGTTAGCCACTAAACTCACACCATATCAGCAGTTCTGCGAAGATCTATTCGCCATATCGCATACAAGAGCACCAAATGGAAGATTCAACGTATACGATTGCCTATTTTTGCAAATTCGCCTCGTCTAGGAAATTCACATCGAACGCCGTCTATAACGTGATCCAACTTTAAACCAGGAATACAAGCGAGTTATGTACGAATATCTAAATTTAAATCATATGGAGGAGAATGACGCGAAAAATATGGATTTAAAAACTGAACATTTGTATCTACCTCATCACCCTGTGATTAAGCCAGAAAGCAAAACCACGAAGGTACGCATAGTTTTTGATGGCCCTGCGAAAACCACAACATCCATGTCACTTAATGACAAGCTACTAGTCGGACCGACTATTCAATCCGACCTTATTGATATAATCATGCGATTCAGATTACATCAAATAGCATTCACCAGCATTTCTCACCATCCTCTGACACACATTCAACTTCTAACAGCAACATCCGGAACAGCCTCAGCTCCACTCAGTGCCACAAGAGCTGTTCATCAACTTGGATTAGAGAACAGTGCAAGTTTTGCTAAGGCATCAAACGCCCTGATGAATGATCTATACGTGGACGATCTTCTGACTACCTCACACCATACAAGATGCGCAAATACTAGGTAACAACAACATAAATACCCTCAAAACTGGAGGATTTTCGCTTCACAAAGGGGAATCTAATTCACCACAGTTCCTAGATTATACACCTAGCGAACGAGATGACGAAACTTTGGTTGAGTTGTACGAGGAATCAGATTACAAGGTCTTGGGACTGCACTGGAATACGCACAACGACTGTTTCCGGATCAAATTTAATATGCCAGAACCTCCTAAAAGTGTAACAAGACGTTGGCTCCTGTCAGGTGATTCCCGCCACCAGTAACGATAACTGCAAAAACACTTTTTTCAGCAGTCTTTTTCTGGCTACTACACCTGAATCAAATATGCAAACACATGGATTTTTTGATGCGAGTAAGATATCATATTCGTACCTGACAGTGCCTAAAATTGAACTCTCTGGAGCTCATCTTCTATCTAAAGTGATCAAACTTATTACCCAGGCGCTTCAGCGCAAAAAATGTAGCATTTTTGCGTAGATGGACTCCGAAATCGTTCTTCACTGGCTGACCAAACTTCCTTGTCAGCTGCCAGTCTTTGTCGGCAATAAAACCGCTCAAATTCTCGAAACAATTTCCATCTCTATATTTCTAAGGAAATTCTTCCAACTGAACTCAACAATCATAAACTATGATGGCATGGTCCACCTTGGCTACTACAAGTTATCGATCCACCTGAATTAATCAAATATCACGCAACACAAGTTTATCTCTATTTGACAAATTGATAAAGCGGCATTCGTCGTACAATTAAATCAAGCGGATTTTGAGCTACTGCTACAAATTTTTCATCAACTGTTTCAAAAAGGCATAAATCACCAGAAATCGGACAACTGCACTCAACGCTCGCAGGTATCAGGCTAACTTCTGAAGAACTACGTAAAGCTGAGGAGTATCTTTGCAAATGGACACAGCATGACGGATTTCAGGGACAAATTCAGACTCTGTCTGCTAAGAAGCAAGTTTCCAAGGGAAAGTTGTCATCACTATTTCTGGATGACAATGGTGTTATACGAGTAGGTGGTAAACTAAACGAGGCAGCTTGCTTATATTCGCAAAGGCACCCAAACATTGTGCCACCATCTCATATACTGAGTACCATGATTCTAACCTATCTGCACAAACACTATCTTCATTCCGGGCCTTCCCTACTATCCCATCTCTCAAAACTCTCCTACTGTATTGTCAAATCCAGACCTTTGGTACGAACAATCACTAATAGCTGTTTTATATGTCGTAAATTAAGGAGCCAACCGTCAGTTCTAATGATGGGTAGTCTACCAGAGGAGAGAACATCATCGTCTCGGGCATTCAACTACACCGGAGTCGGTTTTCGTGGATATGGATCAAGATACGTCAAGGGCTACATATCTATTTTCGTTTGCATGACAATTAAGGCAGTTCATTTGGAGCTGCTTAGCGACCTATTCAGCGAGGCATTTCTCGGAGTGTTTAAACGATTCGTAAGTAGATGAGGTGTGCCCGCCATCAATATAGTTAACACAAAAATTCATTGGTGCCGAAACCCGGGAAATGTATTAACTTGGTACTGAGAAATTTGTGCAGCATTCAAGAATATTTTCAAAGAAACCCATAGTCAAAATATGAATTGTATTTATCAACATTGGATCTGTGAAATTCATAATTATTTTGGAAATACAGTTTGGACCATAATTTTCTCGAAAAAAAAATAATTGGGCAAAAACAAAAATGTCTGAAATTCGTAAATTTTAAGGTGGATTGGGATGTGTTAAATTCATATTTTGTGTTGGAAATATTGTTTTGATCTATTTTGTTGGAATATTGTTTTGGAAATTTTTGGAGACCCTGAAGTTTCATAATAACTTTATTTAATCAAATAGGTTTATATTAAGTATTTTAGACAAAAACGGAATGTAGAAACCAATGTTCCTATTAGGGTTAATTTTTAAAACTAAGTATAATGTGATGAGATTGAATTTTTATTAATTTTGAACTCGTGGTTTAGAGAAAACAAAATCAATACCATTCCTCACAATGTATAAGTTTCTAAGAGTTGCCTATAGAACTAACTGACCCTTGCTACCTGCATTCTACAACGCTATAATGAAAATGCTTCTAGGCATTTATATAAAAGTTTAAGTGGTGAGACGAAGAAGCATGGTACCATTTGCAGGTGAATTTGGCCTTACATTTTTATGTGAAGCGCACAGTTTCAATAGTACATTCCTGATTTAGTAACGCGAGGCAAGATTAAATAACAACTAGGTCTAACTGCCTCACTCTGTAGAATACTAGGTCTAATATCAAAGGCTAATAAAATTTTGTTTTTTAATTTTAATCACCCAAAGCTTTTCATTTGTATATTTATTATCGATTGTAAATTTAAATTAAGGAGCCTGATAGGTATCCTGAGGGCGAGTATATCGCTTATACCTCCTTGTGCAGTTATCTAATTTTATTGCTGAAAATAATGTTTTTGTTATTCCCTATAATATAAAAGTTAACGAAAAAAACCAAAATTAATCGAAACATAAATAGAAACAATCAAATATCAAACTTTTACAATAATTGTCAAACAAAAAGCTTAACTTTTGTAAATTAAAAACGGCAAACACAAAAAAGTTATTTGTTTGATTTCACATTTGTGTCGTTATTATAGCTATTACCATTGCTTTTCTATTTACTCTCATTTCTGTGTATACAAACAATTCGAATATAACCTGAGACCAAAAGTTGAATTGTTGCATTCGGAGCATTTGATAACAAACAAACAAACAAATTATAAAAAAAAAAAAATAATCCAACAAATAACAAACCTCAAACAAAAAGAATCAAACCAAAACTGTTGTGACATTATTTTCCCTATTCTGTAATTAAGAAATTTTTCTGCTGCTTCTCACTCGTCTCTGGTTTATGTTACTGTATGCTGTACTGCTGCACTATATATGGGTATTGGGAACTTCTCGTTATATAAACTTTAAAATGAACTTGTTTTGTAATTTCTGAATGCTTTTCTAGTCTAGAAGTTTTAAAATTAAAAAAATAAAACGATCCTGAATAAAATAGAAAAGTTGGCATAATAATAATAAAAAAAATAAGCATAGTAATAATAATAACAGTACAGTAATAATAACGAGAATAATAACAATAATCATCATTAAAATGTTCAAAGGTTTTTCATTTTATGGTTTTTGTTTCGTTTTGTGTGCGAGAAAATTATTTCCTTCCCTCTATATTCGTTGGCTCAAAATTATTTGGCTAGAAAAATTGTTATTCGAAAATTGAACCAACGCACACAAAATAGAACAACGGAAAAATTTATTACCGCTTTGTTGACTCTTGTGTTAGTAACTTATACACCTTAAGATCGGAAGCTTATAAGTTTAATAATTGAACGCAGATAAAAAGCTTGTTCCAAATAGATTATGGAACTTTAAAGAACCAAGACCGAGAACAAGTTTCTGCGGATAACTATCTTAAAAATATGGAAATGCTTAGGAAAAATTACCATGTACCGGGATGAAATAATAATGCTCAATATTTATTTTCAAACAATACACCATCACTCAAAAAAATGTGGCAGTCATTCTGTATAAATTCGAAATCTTTTTCATAAAACCACCATCAATATAACGCTAACAAACTTTTTTATTAATTTGAATAAAATTTGACAAAAGTTTATCAAAATTTTTTCACAAATATGGTAATATTTTTGAAAATTTTGTTTTCGTTTTGATGTAATTTAAATTAAATTTGATACACATTTTTATTTAATTGCTAAAAGATTCCTTCGTTTTGATAGAAATGGCAATTTATTTAAAAAAATGTTACTTCAATTTCAGAAAAATCCCCCCCCCCCGCCTGCCTCAATACACTTCTGCCAACCTTTTTTTCCAATCCTCGAAACAGTTGTTAAAGTCAATTTCCGGAATAGCCTCCAATGCGCGTAGCGATTCACGTTTAATGTCTTCAATTGACTCAAAACGGTTTCCCCGGAGCGGTCGTTTGAGTTTGCTGAACAGCCAGAAGTCACACAGAGCTAAATCAGCCGAATACGGTGGTTGCGGAACGGTATGAGTGGAATTTTTGGCGAAAAAATCACGTAAAATCAATGCAGTATGAGAAGGTGCATTATCGTGGTGCAAAAACCAAGAGTTGTCGACCCATGTTTCCGGCCTCTTTTTACGAATAGCTCCGCGCAAACGACGCATAACACTCAAATAGTATTCTTTGTTGACAGTTTGGCCGGTCGGAAAGAATTCTCAGTGCACCACACCTCGATAATCGAAGAAAACTGTCAACATCACCTTGATTTTTGACTTGCTTTGACGTGGTTTTTTCGGCTTCGGCTCACCTTTGGCACGATATTCGGCCGATTGATCGACTGTTTCCGGGTTGTAAGCATAGATCTAAGACTCATCGCCAGTTATAATTCGTTGCATGGTATCCTGGTAGTCGGAAAGCATTGTTTCGTCAACGCGACGCTGTTTTTCCAAAAAAATTGAGTGATTTTGGAACCAATCGTGCTTTCATTTTCTCAGGCAAAACTGATCAATCAAAATGATTTTCACTGATCCTTCCGATATTTCAACGATGCCAGTAAGGTCTCTGACTATTAATCGTCGATTCTCGAGCACCAATTCCTTGGTTTTATTAACGAGTTTGATCATCCGTTGATGTTGATGGCCGTCCTAGACGTGGTTCGTCGTCAACACGTTCTCGACTCTGTTTGAACAATTTGTACCAATCAAAACCACCTGCTCGCGACATACAATTATCACGGAAGGCCTTTTGCAACATTCTGAACGTTTCGACACCACAAAATTGATTCCGCACACAAAATTTAATGGAACTTCTTTGTTGAATAATTTCACTCATTGTAAAAATCGCCGAATGCACTTTTTGTACTTCAGAAAGACAAGCGTATACTAAACGCTAATGATTATTTTGATGTGACATTATGCACAGATGTCACTGACAGTCATACCAACATAGAAAAAAAAATATTTCGACGAATGGTTTTCCACGAGAAATTTAAATTAAAAGTCTTACTACTTTTTGCCCACAGTTTTATTACTAAAAACGGTACACCTTCGTCAAGCTTTTGTTGAATTAGTTCTTCAATCTGTTGGACTGTAGCACCAACCAACATAATCTTTAATTGTAATTTTATTAACTATTTTCTGTCCATTTACATTCTTAACCATTCTAGTAGTTGGCACAAGAACAAAATGAATTAAATACAAAATTGTTGCATGTAAGCCATCTGGAAAAATAAACATTTTCGATTACCAAAAATAAATTGAGTTGATTAAAAACACTTACTGTCAGAGATATTTCCTTGCTGTTTTAGTACATTATTCAATAAGCACCTTGCATTTTTATCTTTAATTTTTCTTTCAAAGACCTCCATAATATTAAATGCAAATGAATTAAACGTGGCTTCTATGTTATCAGTATCCGGATACATAGTTTTAAAATCAATTTCAATCTAGTAAATGGAAAGAAAGAACATTTTTAAAAATATAAGTATGTAAATGCATAAAATGTTTCCCTCGCTGGCAACTCCATCATATCAAGGGACCATAGTTTTCAATTCGCATAGTGAGCAATTAATTCAATGATCCTAACCAAGTCAAATTGTTTCCATGTCATCACCGGAAATCGAACCCAGGACCTCAAGAAGTTTGGTTTCCCCCAATCAAACTACGTTTTTTTGTTCTCCATTCTTATAAAAAGTTTGTTGTTGCAGTGACCTGATTATAAATTTATCTTCCGGATTTTTTTCCAGTCCCAAAAAGTAATTCAAATAGACGCTTATTCATTGTGCCAAATAAATTTATTATTACATGCACGAAGTGAATATTGGCATTAGTGTAGTAAAATTGAACAAAGTTTCCTCCAACAAAATAAAAATTACACATTTTTCAGGTTTTGCTTAAATTGAACAAGTTGGATTCATTAATTTGAATAAATATCCTAATTAGAAAATTACCATGCAGGAAGTGAATACTTTCTTGTCACACAAATATGTTTTAAAAAAGTCGGAACCAAAATAGAAACCGTTCCCAAATTTCCGAACCCAAATTAGTACCGATTACGTTTTAAAACATAAATGCATCGATTGCTCGGTGCTATAAATAAAATACATTTATTATTACAAGCACGAAGTGAATATTGGTATTCATTTAGCAAGATTGAGTAAAATAACTCAAGCAAAATGAACAATTACACATTTTTAGGTTTTTTTAAAACTGTATCGTCATCACCTCCTTGGTATAATAGTATGTACGACCATTACGTAACCGTAGAAACAAACGTTGGTAAAGATACATAAAAACTGAATCGGACTCTGATTACTCCAACTATTTAAATATTTATAATGAATTCAGTAGTTTGTCTGACGATCTTTATGAAAATTATATTAGACTGATGCAATCCAATCTATTCGCTGATCCTAAGCGTTTCTGCCGCTTTGTTAATTTGAAGAAAAATCCGTCGGGTACCCTTCCACTCTGAAATTTAAAAGTGATTCCTCTAATGATCCTTTCAGTCTGGCTTTTACAAACAGCGATTTTGAATCGGATGAAGATTACTATACATGCATGAAAAAATGTGTTCAAACAACCTTAACTTTCATTCAAATCTATTATGAATCCGTGGTACAAAATATTTCTAAGCTAAAATATGATTTTTCTTCCGGTCCTGACGGTCTACCATCTATCATCCAAAAACTGCACTGATAATATTGATCAGCCGCTGATGACACTTTTCTAAAAGTCGCTTTCGCTTGAAATTTTTCCAACTTTTTGGAAAAGTTTCTTTATAGTTCCGATTCATAAGAACGGTTGCAAATCAGGCATCTGTAATGACAGACCCCGAAAATATTGTATATGGTTCACTGTACTTTTATTGTAAACCATTGTTTTCTGACAATCAGCATGGTTTTCTCAAAGCGCGGTCCACGGCCACAAAATTTATTGAATTCACTTCACAAGCTTTGAATATTATGGAGGCAGGTCTCACCGTTTTGAGCAAGGCGTTTGACAAGATTTCTCATGAAGTTATTTTCTTTAAGCTTAGGTCTCTTAGCTTTCCTCCCTAAATTCTCCATTGGGTGGGCTCGTATCTTAAAGACCGTATATATCATCTGTTCAGGCCATTATTATCAGCTCATTTCGCAGCAACATCAGGAGTGCTTCAAGGCAGCCACTTGGGCCGATTTTTTTCATTCTATCTATCAACGACGTTGTTTACCACCGACAAGAGCCCATTATAATTCGATTACAATTCGGTGTACAAAGAACTACCTTGAGTTGAACGTGAGCTAGCTATGTTCGTGATTTGGGTGTCAGCGAATTGAATGTCAGACATCACGTCGATCGTATTATCAATCAAGCAAATTCTGCGCTCGGTTTCATCAAGCGTTGGTCGAAAGAATTCGATGATCCTTATGTTACGAAGGCTCTTTATTCAGCATTCGTTCGTCCTCTGCTCGTGTCATGCTAACCAGGTGTAGTTGCATTATCTTGAGGTTCACATAAGAAGGATTGAAGCAGTTCAGTTTGCTTTACGCGGGCTACCGTGGGTGGACATGTTCAACCTGCTTCCCATAGATGTTCTCAAACTAATCGGTTTACAGCCGCTTAGTAAGCGCCGAGGTATTGCAGATGTTGTTTTCTTTCATCAGTTGCTTCCGGTGGCATCGAATCCTGTTCTATTAGAAAAAATAAATTTTGTTTAAATAATTCAAACTATTAACTTAATTACAAAAAGTTTACATGTTGGCAGCAGTGTTGTGCTGTATTATCTACACCGCGTAGCTATTTAATATTATACATGTGTAGAGAATGTATGTAGACAATTATCAAAATTACGTCGACAATGCAGAGAATGTAGAAAATGTCGAAAATTATTGTTTCTGTTAGAAATCAGCAAAATTCTATGATTTCTTTGTTACTGCAACCGTTCTGGCTTCATGTCTCCCTCACATTTAAGAAATGTAAGCCCATGTTTTATGTATACCAGTGGCGTACATCTATTTCTATATAATATGTGTTGCTTTGCTCGGAAGGCGACATGATAAGAAAAGCTGATTATTTCTTGGATATGTGGCTTAGTACAATTTTAAAAATATTAGAAAAAAGGTAAAAGGTAAATTTGTAAACCAAATACAGAGCTGTCAAGAACTACTTTGAGCCATAGTACTTCAATGAACAAAATCATCATCATATCATAAAAATTTGAAGCACAAGTTCATGGAAAGATTAAAAACAGCTAATTACACCGTACAAATCTACATTTATAAATTCAACGGGTAAAAATATTCGATTGTACACACAATCAATTCTTGTGGCCGCCATTTCTGTGTGTCACTCTTTGGATGGATGGATGTTAAAGTAGCGGGTAATTGAAGAAGAAGAAGAAACTAGAAAGAAGAAATATAGAATTGAAATATGTATTTAATTACTTTAACGCAGCGCTTTATGCAGAAAAAGTATTTTAAGTTGTTCCAATTTTTCCGGTTCCTTGAATAATTACTCAAAGTAGATTGCATCTACAACTATACTAAACCAAGTGTCTAACACCTGCGATCAAAATTAAGGGAGCTATCGGTGTATGCTTATTTACCGATATGCAAATCACGCGGACTGCTGATTCTACGATGTGTGCAAATTTAGCAAGTGCTATATGAGAAATAACTTTTGAACCATATTCAACAATATCGGGAAAACGTATATTAATCCAAATTTTTAATAATTATGCAATACATGTAAAATGTATTCTGTAAATTCAACTTACATACTTATGCAATGCACCTAGAAACAAATTTTAGTGTAGCTACAATAATATCAAGATCGTTACGTCTTCTAGAAAAGTTCATAACTTTACATTTAGAACCATTGAGGCAAAGCGTATTCAAGGTGCACGAACCATTCACAAAAAATATTTAATTCATCAGTATAAATCAAAAACTAAAAATGTTTGAAAGACCGTTTTGCGCTAGCTATGAATGCAATAAATAAGACAGGACGACAAAAAAATTTTTGAATTCGCCTAATATGATAAGATCCACTTTAAAGGAAGGACATCATACTTGAGCTGTTCCAGTTTCTTTACAAGTAAGGCCAATTTTATCGAATGCTTTACTAAAATCAGTACACATTTTGAGAACAAAGCAAGATTCATCACAGTTGACTGGCCCGAATAAAGCCCATGCTAGTTTACAGAGATGGAATTTTTAATTAAGAAAATGATTCGGGCCTTGATCATCCATTCAAATAGCTTAGGAATAGCAGATAAAATGGAAATACCGTAGCATTTTTTGAAATCCGTTCTTCGTTCACTCTTGAAAATTGGTTTAATGAAACTTGATTTCTAAATCGAAGGACATACTCCACTCGGCAAACTCAAATTGCAAAGCCAACAACTTTAGCGGTTGAACCAAGACACAACCACACTCTTTTAACACAAGCAAATGAATTTTGTCCGAGCTACAACTTGTATTAAGATTTACATTCAACAGAGCATGCAGAACGTCATCGGTAGTAAACTGAAATTGAATGTTTGGATTTTTACTAAAATCAAAATCAACAATCTCTGTTTTGAATCAACATAGTTTCAGAAATATTTAAGAATGTTTCAAATACTCGACTCAACCTCAACAATATATGACTTATAAAAGAAACGATTCGTCGAGAGAAATTTGCGATTTTTTAAGGCCAGATAGGCGACGCTAAAACTATGTCTCGCGTGCAGGTAAAACCACGGGTGAACGAAGATTAAAATTGTTCAATTGCCAAGTTCATTGTATTTTATAAAACTAATCTAACTTATTTAAAGCATCATAGTCTCCCTTTTCAAGGTTAAAAGACTCACAAGAATTAACATGTTAACATTAATACAATTTTCAAAAATTATCTGGATGGCCGGATCATCAGATCATCACAAGCAATGATTGTAGCATGTATTTCCACTGGTATACCAGATCGAGGATTTTGCTGCTCTGGTTCTCGATGTTGTTAATCTGTGTTAAGACGAGTGAACTTATTGAGTTCTTCACGAGGTCTGAGGTTAAATCACCAATGGCAGCTACTATCAGCTGAGGATCCGTATATGGAATGCAATTAATAACTATCAACATCAGCTCTCCATTGATTATTGATCTGCCAGTATTTTTGCAGATGGAGGTGAAGCTTGGACAATTTTAAAATACATTTTTAACAGTTTAGTTTAGTTCCAATTTTTTTTTCGAAACTAAATGTTTTTGAAATGAAATTACTTATTATTTTCAAATGATTATTATTTTCACAATATTGAAAATTAGCAATATAGACTGGAAAACTGTGACGTGACAACGTTGTACTGAAAACAATTGCTTTCCAACAAAAAAAAGTAATAATCTACATTTTCTACGATCGAATATTCGTAATATTCTAATAGAATAATCTACGCATTTTCGACATTGTCCACACCAAAATGAATTGTCTACGCTATTTTTGACACCAACATGTCGACAATTCCGAAGTACGCGTAGACGCACAAGTCGATGGATACTCATAATCATAAATTAATAATAATTCTAGTATTATTTATTTATATTGTCTTAAATAAAATTATTGTTACATGCACGAAGTGAATATTGGTATTGCGAAGGAAAATTGAGATAAAACTAACCCAATTAGATGAGCAATGACAATTACTATATTAGGTTTTTCTTAAATCTTAAAATTATTCAATAGACATTATAATTGCAAAATTTGCATATGCAGGAAGTACATAGCTATCATACTGCAGACCAAAATATTATAAATTTAATAAGGAATCTTTTGGCCAAGTGTTAAAATAGAAATCATAGATGTGGTATAGTGATACGCTGTTAAAAAGTTATTATTTCATAGAAATTGTGATTATTGGAATTAAAGCAAAACAAAATTGAATATAGCAACCTCAAACAAGAGTAGATAAGTTATATTTTAGATTTGGTAAATGATTCTATTTATTACAATGTGCAGGAAGTAAATATTTCTCTAGTCACAGTCAAATATGTTTTAATTTTAAAATTATAGAAAAAATTCTTCGATTTCGTTCTAAAACACTAATTATTCGGTTAGTGTTAATTTTTGTATATGTATTTTTGTTACAAAACTGTTGCTGGCAAAAAGCAATATATTGTTGTTACAGACAAATGTGTTTGGAGTTAAAATTAAAAGGCATCGGTTTGATTTTAAAATAGAAATGCGTCTGTTTGATTATTGCGTTAAATAAAGGTATTATTACATGCACGAAGTGAAAATTATTTTCCATTGTCGAAATTGAGCGTAGTAGTAACAAAAAAAATTATTTTTTTTTTCATTGCTCTTAAATAAATTTTACATGCAGGAAGTGAATACTTTTTACAGATAAATTTTTTTAAAGTTAAAATACAAAATGCAGTAATCGCGTTTATAAAACAAATGTATCTTAGCGATAAGGAGGTACCTGTTTATTATTGTATTAAATAAAGTTATTACGCGCAAGTTACATGTCAAGACATGCCACGTGAAGAAAATAAAAATGCTCATGAGACAATTTTATTTTAACTATCAAATTTATAAAATTGTCTCAGGAAAATAAATACATTTTCAGCATTTTAAAATTTCATACTTATAGGAAATTGATATAAGATTACACTAAATGTAGAACGGAAATAATATGTGTTTAATTTCATTACATATTTTATACTTATGCAAAATTAACAAAACATAAAAACGAAAAACTTAAGAAACAAAAAAGTATGAAATTTAGTTATAATCGTGACTCCCAAGAGTTCACTCTCAAGATATTATAATTCAAGTGCTAACTCTAAAGAGTTTAGTTTATTATATATCAATCCAAAGATTGATTAATAATTATTAAGTTTATCTAATAAAAAAAGTGTAAAGTTAAGTTCATTGTATATCAATCTAAAGATTGAACACTAGCTATTAAGTTTATAGAATAAAAGTGTAAAGTGAATTTGAATAAAAAATCATTTTTTTTAATTCCCAACCAAAGTTGAGAATAAATCTGGCGCAGTTGGTAGGATTCTCCTCTAAAGAAGAGAATCCCGGAAAAATAAGAACTTACCGAAAAATAAAGTGAATGAAAACCCGAAAACAAAGAGAAATTTTAACATTAAGTTCTCGTAGAAACGAACGTTTTCATTAAAAGTGTTTTAAATTTAATTTTTTAAATCTAACAAAGTGTGAACATTATATAATATTAAGATTATTAGTTAAATAGAAACGTGTAAGAAAGAAAAGTGTAAAACGAGACTCCAAATTCAAGAAATAATAGAAAAGTGAACTAGAACATTAAGTGTTAAACTAAGTGAGAAAATGGAATCGTTACAAAACCAAATAGCTCAACAGCAACAACAGCAACAGCTGTTGATTGAACAAATTAAAGTGCTACAACAACAAATAACAGCACAGGAAAATACAATCAAAACCGTGAAAACTACTAAATTCGACTTGAGCCCAGATCAAATTATACGTAACTTTAACGAAATCCAGCCTTTTTCGGGAGAAGACTCGTACAAATTAAAATCTTTCTTGAAAAGTATTCTCGACACAGAGAGTCTGTGTGGTCAGAATAATGAAGATCTTAAACATTACTGTTTAAGAAAACTGATCAACACCAAAATCATTGGAAATGCCAGGAACACCATCATGGAAATCCCAGAGGAGCAGCGAACGTGGACGAACGTAATTCAACAGCTACGTTTGAAGTATCGCCCGAAAACCACAATACACCAGCTACTCTTCCAGGCCAAGGAAATAAAGGTATTCAATCTTAAAGATATGTTTAATAAATTAAATAAAATAAAAAGTGAATGTAGTGAAATCTGTGATTTCGACGATGTGGACAATTTTACCTATCATTCGATAGATCGCGAACTTGTACAAATTTTAAAATCAAAAATAATTCCCGTCGTACAGTTACAGATCGATACTAACAAGTCACTTTTCGAACTAGATAATATTTTCTGCCAGTCCGAAATATATTTGGCAGAAGATATCATCAAAATTGAATATAGAATAAATAGAAACAGAAATCAAAATTATAAATTTTCAAATAATATGTCACAAAATAAGAGTAACCAAAATAATAACAGTAATAATCACACACATTCAAATCGTTATAACCCACCAAATTTTAGAAATAATCATAATAATACTTACTATAACAACCGACAAAATGTTAACAAATCAGGGAATTTTAACAATAATAGATCGGGTCAGTATAGGAATACGTTTAATAGAATAGAACCAAACAATTCTTACAGACAATTAGAACCAATGGAAGTGGACAATATCAATAGAGACAGTACCATTAACGGGGAAGTAAATTTTACAGAACTGCCTCCGACAATCAACTCCCCATAGTCAAGTTGACGTTCGATAACGTTAAAATAAATTGTTTAATCGATACCGGATCAGACACGAGTCTGATAAAACCAAACATTTTAAAATATAAATTAATCACACTCGAAAACCCTTTAAAATATAATTCTTTGGGAGGTCCGAATTATGTAACACAAAAAACTTTGACACCTATCCCAAAAGAATTCATAAAGACGGGAACGCTCAATTGGAAAGTTTTCCCTCTAAAGAGCAGGAAATACGATGCCATAATAGGCATCAACTTTTTAAAACCTTTTGAAGCGACCGTCGATCTAAAAAATGAATATCTAAAGATATTCAACCAATATATAATTCCCTTCACAGACATTGATTATCCAAATGAATTTACCGAAGTAAATCATCTTGAACCAATATCTGATCGAAAGATGGAAATTTTTAATAAAATTAATCAAACACATTTAAATAAGGAAGAAAAAATATGTTTAAAAGAAATATTGATAAATAATAAAGACTTATTCTACAGTGAAAGCGATAATTTGACTTTTACTCACGAGATAAGCCATGAAATAAAGTTGAAACAAGAAAGCCCAATTTATAGCAAAATGTATAGATACCCACAGGTTCACGAACAAGAAATTGAAAAGCAAATACAAGATATGCTGAAACAGGGTATTATTAGAGAATCAAATTCACCGTATAATTCTCCACTTTGGATTGTGCCCAAAAAATTGGACAATTCTAATATCAAGAAGTGGCGAATTGTAATCGATTATAGGAAATTAAATGAAATTACAGTAGATGATAAATTTCCTATCCCGAATATTGAAAATATCTTAGATAAATTAGGTCGTGCACAATATTTCACGACATTAGATTTGGCAAAAGGCTTCCACCAGATTATGGTCAATCAAGAAGACCAAAATAAAACTGCTTTCTCTACTCCTTTTGGACACTATGAGTATATCCGGATGCCTTTTGGGTTGAAAAATGCCCCCGCCACATTCCAAAGACTTATGAATTCCGTGTTGAGAGAATTTATTAATAAAATATGCGTTGTATACTTGGACGACATCTTAATTTTTAGTACGTCAATGCAAGAACACGTCGATAGTATAAATAAGATATTTAATCGCTTAAGGGAAGCCAGACTTAAAATTCAAATCGATAAATGCAACTTTTTCTGCAAGGAGACAGAATATTTGGGACATTTGCTGACAACCGAAGGGGTTAAGCCCAACTTAAAGAAAATTAGTGATATAACACAACTAAAATTACCCGAAACTCCAAAACAAATTAAGTCATTTCTTGGTATCACGGGGTACTATAGAAAGTTTATCAAAGATTACGCGAAGATAGCTAAACCAATGACACAATACCTAAAGAAAAATTCTAAAATAAACAAGTTAGATCCTAGTTATGTTAATGCATTTGAGCAATTGAAAACTATACTCACATCTCACCCTATATTAAAGTACCCCGATTTCAACAAACCTTTCGTTTTAAATACAGACGCAAGTCAATTTTCAATTGGAGCTGTGCTACTCCAAGACAATCATCCAATTGCTTTCGCTAGCAGAACTCTCAATACCCATGAAATCCGATACAGCACAACCGAAAAAGAACTACTCGCCGTTGTATGGGCCGTGAAATATTTCAGGCCATACATTTATGGAAAGCCGTTTGAGCTAAAAACGGACCACCAAGCTTTAAAGTGGTTACACACGAAGTATTTGGGAAAAGATTTAAACCCTAGACTCCAGAGGTGGATTTTATCTCTAGGAGAATATAATATCAAAGTTGAATATTTAAAAGGCAAAGAGAACACTATTGCCGACTTTTTAAGTAGAATAAACACCGAAACCCACGAAATTAATCAAGTTGAAGATATCTCTCAATCAAACGAAGGGAGAAGGTTATCTTTACAAAATATTTTTCTCGAACAAGAAGTTAATAACGAGGAAGTAATAGACGAAAATATTGAAGACGATAATTCAATGCAACCAACCATCCATTCGCAAGAGGAAGAACAAAACAATAGAATTTCTTTTCTCGAGACAATAGTAAATCGATTCAAAACTCAAATAATCTTTACAGAAAATTTTAGTCAAGAATTTGAAAACATATTAGGAAATAGGAGAATAAATTTAAATCCAAAATTGACCAGAGAAGAATTAGTTAGGAAACTAAAAAATTATGTAGCTGGAAGCAAAGTTGCAATATACACTCAAATAACCGATCAGGAATTTTACCACATTCAGCAAATTTTAGTGAACGAATTTCCCACTACTAAATTTGTCAAATGTTCTTACTTTGCTCAAGATATAGAAAACGAAGACGAGTTAATACGAGTAATATCAAAACAACATAAAGATCAGGGACATCCAGGGATGACAGCATTCTACGAAGACCTAAAATTCAAAATTTACAGTAAAAACATAAAAATCGCTATAAACAAAATAACTAATAATTGTGAAATTTGTTGTAGGGCAAAATATGACAGAAACCCAATTAAGCCAAAATTTAAAAAAACAGAACTACCGACGGACAAGAATCAGATTATTCATATAGATACCTATGTTAATAGGAAACAGTCATTTTTAATATTTATAGATAAATTCACAAAATTCGCGACAGCCTATCCTTTAGAAAATAGAACCCATATTGAGATAATAGAAAAACTTAAAATGTACTTTAATCACAAAAAACCCTTAAAAATCATAGCTGACAATGAGTTCAAGCATATTAATATTAAAGAATTTCTAAACGAACAAAATATTGAATTACACTTAGCTAAACCAAATAGCCACACGGGAAACGCAGATGTGGAACGCTTAAATAATTCCTTAACGGAAAAATTAAGAATATTAAATCTAGAACAAATGAATCCAGTACGAATTCAAATGCTAGAAGCAATCAAAACCTATAATAACCAGTACCACAGTACAATAAAAGGTACCCCTTCAAAAGCAGAAGAAGGTATTCAAAACAAAGGCGAGATCTATAAGAACTTAACACTTGCCCAAAATAAAAGATTAGACAAATATAACAGAACTAGAGAAGATTACGAGGAAGTTAGAGAGCAAGGTTATATTAAAAACTATAAGTCTTTAAGACATAAAGACCAACCGAAATTCCGAAGACATAATTTAGCAAACGTACACCCGACTAACATTAAACGACCTCTAAAATTTGCAGATTATAATCGTATTAACACTGATGATACTGATGACAATACCGACACATGCTCAACTCTCAGTCGAGAAAATCGAGACTGATAACGGATACACCATTATTAAAGAATTTGATAAATTAATCCCAAAAACATACAACTATTCTTTACATATCATAGACTTAGATCCAATAGAGACGACAATTTTAGAACTGAAAATCTCAATACAGGAAATTATATCAAATTTTACAGAAATTACTTGTCGACAATTATTAGACGAACTGAACCTTTTATTAACTAAACTTATGACATTAAAAACAGGACATCATTCAATCCATAAAAGAGGATTGATTAATTTCTTAGGAACCATAAATAAATGGATTTCCGGTACCATGGATGACGAGGACAGACAGATAATTAATAAACATTTAGAGACAATCGATAGTAATAATGGAAACATAGCATCAAATATAAATAAACAAATCAAAATAAACAATAATCTTAACGACACTATTTACAAATTATATTATACAATTGAAGATGACAGACAAGCCATTCAAAATTTCATAACAATTAAGGACAATCAAACTTTAACTAGGCTAATAATATTAGATCTTAAATTGAAAATTAAGGAAATAGATAGATTAATAAACGACTTACAAGATAATATAATATTTAGCAACCTAAACATCATACACCCTTCCTTACTAAATCATAATGAAATTATTGAATACCAAATAGATATTGATAAGTTAAAAAACCTTAAAGTAGGATTTACTAAAACCGACACTAATAAACTAATATTCCTAATTAAAATCCCTTATAAAATGACAAGAATAAATAAAAAATTGATAGTTCCATTATCAAATGAGAAAGATTGTAAAATTATAAATAATGAAATAGTCGAAACATTTGAAATTAATAATCGTTATTATAAATATGACAATAATAAAGATATTAATCAATTATCAGAATTAAAACATTGTATATTAAATAAAAATTGTGAAATAATAAAAAATTGTAATAATGAAATTTACCATATTAATGATAACATAATAATAATTCAACATGCCAATAATTTAACTTTAAAATCAAATATTGATGAACGAAAATTTGTGTTAAAAGGAAATTATTTTATTAAATTTTATAACTGTACTATTAACTTAGATAATAAGATATTCTCAAATAGCATTAAGGAGGAAAATGATAATTTTATAATTCCAAATCTAGATTATAAGCCAACAAATAACACATTTACTTTTAAACAAATTATATTGGAAACGAATAAAAACATAAATGAAATTGAACTTTTAAAATACAATAAAATTATTGAATATTCAGGAGGAACCATAATCGTTATAGTAATTTTAATAATAATTATACTCATATCATATATTTTTTATAAACAAAAACAATTTAAAATTAATTATGTAAACAGAACTCAGGAGAGTTCTGAAGCTAACGAAGGGAGAGTTACATGTCAAGACATGCCACGTGAAGAAAATAAAAATGCTCATGAGACAATTTTATTTTAACTATCAAATTTATAAAATTGTCTCAGGAAAATAAATACATTTTCAGCATTTTAAAATTTCATACTTATAGGAAATTGATATAAGATTACACTAAATGTAGAACGGAAATAATATGTGTTTAATTTCATTACATATTTTATACTTATGCAAAATTAACAAAACATAAAAACGAAAAACTTAAGAAACAAAAAAGTATGAAATTTAGTTATAATCGTGACTCCCAAGAGTTCACTCTCAAGATATTATAATTCAAGTGCTAACTCTAAAGAGTTTAGTTTATTATATATCAATCCAAAGATTGATTAATAATTATTAAGTTTATCTAATAAAAAAAGTGTAAAGTTAAGTTCATTGTATATCAATCTAAAGATTGAACACTAGCTATTAAGTTTATAGAATAAAAGTGTAAAGTGAATTTGAATAAAAAATCATTTTTTTTAATTCCCAACCAAAGTTGAGAATAAATCTCGCACGAAGTGAAAATTGGTACTAAGTTAGCAAAAATAAGCCCTATAAACTTAAATATATTAATACAATTACATATTTGTAGGTTGTGCTAAGTTATCTTCAAACTATCAAAATTTTTACATGTTAATTAATATTACGAAATTTTTACATGCAGGAAGTGATTACTTTTCTCGTACAGAAAAATATTTAAAAGTTAAAATACAAATTCGTTTTAAAATACAAATTAGTAGATCTCTTATTGTGTTATGCTAAACATAGCCTGTAATATTGTGTAAAATAAAACTATAATTACAAGCACGAAGTGAATATTGGTATTCATTTACCAATATTGAGTAAAATAATCTGAAATGAAATTAAAAATAACATATTTGTAAGTGTTTGCTCAAATGTTTTAATTTATTGTAATTGTGAAAATATAATTTATTATCACAAAATGTTTACATGCAGGAAGTAAATGCTTGTTTTATTACGGACTAATACGGTTAAAATTAACATCAAAATAGTAAATTATTGATTACGATTTAAAAAATAAATCCATCGTAGTGATATTATGGCAATATTTACTTCGTGCGTGTAATAACTTTATTTTAATAAACTTCGTTTATTAAAATAAAGTTATTACACGCACGAAGTAAATATTAATATCAATTAAGCTAGATTCAGCATAACAAATTCAGACAAAATCAGCATTTACGAGTACATATTTTTAGGTTGTATGCATGTGCATGCAGGAAGTGAATACTTTTCTTTTTATTGACACTCGTATATTAAAGAGTTTAAATCAAAAAGGAAAATGAATCGAATGCCTTTTAAAATATAACTAAATAGATGTGTTATTGTGTTATGCTAAACATGACTTGTATTATTGTGTAACTTAAATATGTAATTACATGCACGAAGTGAATATTGGTATTCATTTAGCAAAATTCAGTAAAATAAACTGAAATAAAATTAACTATCACATATTTTATAGGTTTTGCTTAAATGTTTCAATTTATTGCACATTGCATTTTATTAACACAAAATATTTACATGCAAGAAGTGAATACTTTTCTTGTTCACAAATTGGTTTAATATTAAAATGCAATTACGATACAGAATAAAGCCCTTTTATTATTGTGTTAAATAAAGATATTAGACGCACGAAGTGAGTCTAGGTATTCATTTAACAAAACTGAGTCTAATAAACTGATATAAAACACGCATGCAATTAAACAGCAAAACTAGAAATAGCTTATGCCTACAAATTATAATTTTTTTTTTACATATTACTACAATATTTTAACATGCAGTAAGTGAATATATTTTTTGTTATAGACAAATATATTTTAAAGTTGAAATTATAGAAAATTTTAGTAGAAAATGATTTATTTCGTTTGAAATACAAAATAATAGATTTTGGTATACTCAACATTACATGCACGAAGTGTAAATTTATTGATTAACAAAATTGATTAAAATAATTTGAATCAATATATATATGTTTAGGTTTTGCTTAAACGCTTTAATTAATTGCGATTTTTATATAAAATTTACTATTAAAACATAATTACAAGCAGGAAGTATATACTTTTTTGTTACAGATAAATAAGTTGATCGCGTTTTTTAAAAAAAATGCATCGAAGTGATATTGTTGAACGCTAAATAAAGCTCGGTATTTTATTAACATAATTAAATTTATATTTATTTAGTAGTTATTTATTTGTTAAATTTATTACATGCACGAAGTGATTATTAGAATTCATTTAGCAAGAAAAAAGCCTTATACTCTCAAATAAAATAAGAAATGATATTTTTTAGATTGTGCTTAAGTTTTTCTAAGTATTAAGGTTTGCAAACAAACATCAACAAATGTATTACATGCAGGAAGTGAATATTTTTACTGTTTCAGGTAAATATATTTAAAAGTTGAAATAAAAATGAAATATGAATCGATTTCGTTTTAGCAAACAAATAATAGATGTAAAATTGTGTTATTCTTAACATAGCCTGTATTATTATTCATTTAGCGAAAAACATGCAGGAAGTAAATATTTATTTTGTTACATTTAAATATGTTCTGAAGCTACTCGTAAGATCGAAACATGAAATATAATATTTGTTTTTCAAAACAAAATGAATCGGTTTGAGATTGTTGTCCGTCTAACACTGTTGTAAGTCAATATACAATCACAAAGTGTATATTGGTTTATATTTAGCTAAAATGAGCCTAATTAACTCAAATAAAATAAACAATTACATATTTTTAGATTGTACTTAAATCTTTAAATTATTAAAACTTAAGTTAATTATTAAATAAATTTTTGATTTAAAGTAAAAATTTATTTTTCATTTAGCAAAATTGAGTAAAATAATCTAATTCAAAATAAAACAATAATATATTTTTAGGTTTTGCTTAAATATTTTCATATATTGAAGTTTTCAAATATACTTTATTATCACAAAGTAATTACAAGCAGGAAGTGAATACTTTTCATGCTACAATCAAACACATTCAAAGTTAAAATCAAAATGTTAATTGCAATTATCGCGTTTTAAAAAACAAATGCATTGAAGTGATATTGAGATTTGCTAAATAAACCACGTTTTTTATAGTGTTAAAGAAAATTATTACATGCACGAAGTGAATAATGGAATACATTTAGCAAAAATGAGCATAACCAACTCACAAAATAAACAAATACATATTTTTCGGTTGCGCTTAGGTTCTCCAAATTATTTACATACACATTATTATTACAAATTTTTACGTGCAGGAAATGAATATGTTTCTGATTTTGCCTGTAATTTACCTGTAATATTTTAAAGTTAAAATTAAAATGGGAAATGAATCAACTGCGCTTTAAAATAAAAATATATAGAAGTGATATTGTGGATTGCTGAAAGCAGCCTGTGATATTCTGTTAAATACAATTATTATTACATGCACGAAGTGAAAATTTGTAATTATTTAGCAAAATTGAGGTAAATGGCCCAAAATAATATGAATACAAGGTCTCAGGATTTGCATTAATTCTTCGAGTTAATATCATTCTAAATATGCATTAAAATGCTAAATTTGTACATGCGGGAATTGAATTTTTTTTTTTTTGTTGCAACCAATAAGTTATAAAGCATTGATTTCAAATTGTGATATGTTGAATATAACCCAGAATCTTATTATTTAGTATTATAGAGTTAAATAAAGTTATTATTTCAGGCACGAAGGGAAAATTGGTATAAGATGAGAACCTACCTTTGTAAGTTCAGCTTAAATGCTTTAATTATATTGAAATTTTGAAAAATACATTATTATTACAAAACGTTTACACGCAGGAAGTGAACACTTTTCTCACTAAAGACAAAAATGTTTTATGGTTAAAATTTAATAGGAACTGTTTCGAATTTGCATTGAAATGTAAATGCATCAATATTGTTGTAGGCTAAATACAACTAGTTTCGCATTCTAAGTAGAAATTCTAAGTACAAAGCGTTAGTAAAAATTAACACTTTGATACGTTGCGGAATTATTACATTCCAGTTACCAAGTGTAAAAAAATAGTAATTTTGTCAGTACTGTTATGACTCATCTGCCGTAAAATGTATAGAATCACACAAATTCAACTTATCATCATAAATCATAATAAATTGTTTAAGTGCCTTAAATGGTCTTGTAATAGCACGAAACACATAATAAACCGAAAAGAAGCTCAAACGCCCAAAAATCAAAACATTAAAATAACACTGTTTGTGCTTTTCCGTGATAAAAGGCATAATTTATGAAATTTTTTATGTTTTATGCTTTTTGGTACATAATTGCGTATCACTGAGTGTTTCTACACAGATATAATTTAATTACAACAAACACACAATAGTTAGTTGTGTATGGCATAATAATATATAGCAACAAAATATTAAACCGACAGTCACAAAATAAATTCTATTATTCGGTCGAGCAATAAAGTGGCTTTATATTATGCAACACTATAACTATATTATACACACAATAAAACACCTACCATTATCCCGCACCCACAAATCTCATAAGCAGTGCAAAATTATTTTGGTTTTTTTTTATTTGGGGGGCTAACAGTTTATTGCGTTTTCATCAGATAATTCATTTATAAATAATAATTAAATTATTTATAATTAAAAGTCGTATATCATCGCGGGAATAATAATAAAAATTTTATTAAACTTGTGCAAATATTTTGGCGGGCAGTTTAACGATTAAGTAAGTAAAACTCATTCGGCGTTATGGTCGAGAGATAAGCGTATGTTTATTTGGGCGTATGTGGAATGGAATAAATTTGGTGGCACATATAACTTAAAGCAAAGAGGAATAAATTTATAAGAGGTCTCTGGTATATATAAACCAATTTGTATTGCGATGTTAATCTTATTTTATTTTTTTATAAACGATACATAATATTGGGTGCTTCGCAACTAACTGAAACAAATGGCAATTGAACTCTATAACCAAGATACCTGTATTATAAAGAAACTGTTGTAGATATATCTTATTCTGTAAAACCAGCGATTAAAATGTGTGGTAACCGGCGAGTAAAATTGTATAACTCTACAAAAATACGTTTCGAAGAGCGAAAACGGGAAATATATTGCAAGTCAGCCACTAGGGTTCGGTTTACTGAGTTTGGGGAATTTGAAATGAAATACTGTAAAATAATGTAAAATTTTAAGAAAAAAATTGCACGTGATCTTTCATTTAAGTAAGAGTATGTCAGCAAATTGATTTCCTGGATGAATATAAAGAGCTCGTTCACATGGCTATTTTACCAAATCATGAAGTGATCACGGAGAGCAATACTACCAAACTGTACGTCGAAGGGTCATTAAATTGTTTTTACCGATGAGATTGAAAAAATGAATAGGCAAATCTAGCCCAAGAAAATAAAAGCGGACACCTAAAATTAGTTTAGAGAAAGCAAGCACATAAAGAGCTGTAAGTCTGTAAGCGACATATAATAACATATGATACGCCGCCTGAACCTGTAATAACAAAACTTAAAATCAAACGAGCCACTGTGAAACACTCAAAGACAGCAAATACTCAATCTCCATAAAAATGAAGCCACCACCAGTATAGAACAAAAACATAACCAAACTGAAGAAGCCTATATCAAGACCGCTACGGGAGTACTCGACTACCTAAGATTGAGGAACGCCGTCAACTTAAACTACAAATGTACTAACAAAATTCGGCAGAGGTGAAACGCAGGTACGAAGAAACAGCACAGTGTGGAAGGAAAGTCACTGGCAAAATTACAAATACATATAACACCTATAAGGGAATGATACTCGTCAAGTATTAAAATCGGATGAAGCAAAGTTAAAGAGATGGAAAGAATATTTCGAGGAAGATGTCATCAACAGAAAATCATTGGTCATCAATTGAAACCAATAACGAAACTAGCAACACCCATCCACCAACTAAATCGCCGAAATATTCAAAGGAGATTTATCTACAGCTGCAAGCACACTAACACCAATAATCCAAGAAGTTTTAAGTTCTGGCAGAATACCACAAAAAATGGAAAGAAGGCTTGACAATTACAATGTCCCAGAAAGGTGGTATAAGAGAAATGGCAAAGGTATTTCTCTCCTCAAAACAACAATAAAGATACTGGTAATAATCATCCTTGACAGAACCTCACCTATGATCAATGCAAAACTAAGAAACAAACAAGTGGGCTTTAGAGCAGGTAGAAGTTGCACTGATCACTTCAACTCAATCCGTATCATCAATGAATAATCCAATGAATGGAATTCACCACTCTATTTTCTTTTCGTCGATTTCGAACGCACATTTGATATGATAAATAGGAACGCAATATGGCAGACACTTTTTGAATAGGTATCCCAAACAAATTGATTGAACTCATACAAGAATTGTATCAGGATGCGGGAAACCGAGTTCAATATAAAAGCAAACAAAGCGAAAAATACTACAATACTCGAGGAGTAAGACAAGGTAATGCGTACTCTCACCTATGCTATTCCTGATCGTATTGGATAATGTAATGCGGTAATTGGATGTCACGCCTCCTAATACATACAATGGGAAACATGTAAACTCAAAAATCTGGACTGTGCAAATGACATATGCCTCAACACAAATATAACCACACCGATGCATCAACAATGCACAAATTAGAGATGTAAACGAGTTTTTATAGCTTGGTAGTTGGAGTTACAATAACGAAAACTGGTGAAACAGAGACGCAAGACCAAGATACAAATATTTTACTCGTGTGTGAAATCGGTACTACTGTAAGAATGTGAGACATGTAAACACACAGAAAAAGCCAAAAAAAAGTTACATGTAAACAAGTGCCTTCGACGAATACTGAAATGCTTTTGGCCTAACACCATAACTAACATTGAACTGCATATGCGAATAAATCCGCGAGGGATAGAGTCCGAAATAAAGAGAGAAAAGTGGAGATGGATTGGCCATACGCTAAGGAAATCACCAAGTGATATAACGAGGATGTCATTGGGCTGGAACCCGCAAAGGAAAATAAAAGTAGGAAGACCAGCTATGACATGAAAGAGAACAATGTTATAGCTGAAGCGAAACAACTTGGTAAATCATGGAAAGAGATAAAAGTTGTAGCCCCCAACAGAGTAAGATGGAGCAGCCTCGTAGACGCCCATATATTTTGTTCCAGTTTTTAATAATTAAAAAATGCTCAATTTTTTTTTAATTATAAATTAAAAACAAATTCAAGCTGTTTTGTGATCCCACACAAGGATATCCGCTTACAAATGTAAACTAGCTGGCTGAAAACAGAGGGTGTACTTGTATACATGCATGAAACTTTATCGGTTTACTAAAGCGGCCAAGCACTCAAATTTCGCGATAACCTACTGTCCCCATTTCTCATTCGAAACCAAAGAAACCGCAAATCCTAAGTAAATTGGACTATTTGGATTTTTCACATCTATTTATCTAAAAATGAATGTTTGTCTGTATGTCCTTTATAGAGTCGTAAACTATGCATTTGATCATGTGATGATCATTAGCCAAGTTTCTGAGTTGGTACGACCAATTTTCGAGAGATGGCGCCACTGTCATTCCAATGAATTTCATATATTGCCGTGATAGTTCATGCTGATTTGAATTGAAACGTAAACAGCGAACGAATGATGACGTTTCGAGTTATGGCTGACATAAGAATTTGTGTAAATTGGTGAAATTCATGTCCGGCTCACATTGAACAGACAATATTGTCCGTATTTTTATATTTGGGAGCGTTTTTCGAATAGTTTTGCGCATTTCATTGTGAGTTAAATTAATAATTTAGATAAATAATTCAATCGAATTGAATTTTCGTGCTGATTTTATTCATTCTCTACAGTGAATTCACGAAGATCATCGAATGTGTATGGGAAGGATCTGCCTGCTAATTGACCTTCCGAACGCATTTGCTGTGCAGTTTTTTTTTCGGATTTCATTGTGAGTGGAATTAAAATCGTTTTCAACAATTCTCGAATGCTGATTTTTTTCACTTCAAATTTCCCTCAGCGAATTGGTGATCACCGTCAATATTAACATTTCCATCCGTGTGTGAACAGCCGGTTCAATTGGATTGGATACATTGTGAGATTCCCTTCAAAGCGACAAGCAGTAGGCCGATCTACACCTCAAGCACAGAAGAAAAGAGCATTACGAGCCTCAGAATCAGACGAGCAACGAGCATTAAGGCTGGAAAATCTTCGAGTACATGCCGCTGAGACCCGTTCATCTGAATCATCTGAACAACGAAAAGTGACGTTAGAAACTGATCGAATACGTACTACATAGGCCCGTTCGTCTGAGATAACTGAGAAACGGGGAAGAAGGCTGCACAATGTTCGAATAAGCACCGCTCGATCAAGACGAACACTGTATGCTTATTTAAATCTTGGTGCATTCCATTATGACAGTAATAAGGATTACAGTCTTCATCCAAGTGTCGTCATTGGATAAATGGATAAAATTTGCATGTATTGTAGCGCCATCAAATTTAAGAATGAAACGCCAGGAATGTGCTGCGCCAATGGAAAAGTTAAATTGCCAGAAAAACATTCACCACCCGAACCACTATCAACGTTGCTATCAGATGTTGAAAAATATCCGCAAATACAATTCATGTTTTAAAATGACATCGTTGCCAACATTCAGAGTCCAATGGCAAATTTATCATCGTGCCGAACCGCTTCTACCATTGCGGGACGCAGATCACAAATTTCTTCAAATTTATTTCATGGCAAACAGTGATGAACAAATTGAACAACGATGTCATTATAATGCGGGCACTAGACGAGAAATCGTGGCTGCGTTACAAGCCCTTTTCGATCAACACAATGAATTAGTTCAGTTGTGTAAAACCGCCATTCAACGAATGCCAGCCGATGACAATGCAGTTGTAATTTGAGCAGACAAAAGACCCGTTGGCCAACACGAAAGACGCGACATAATTCTTCATCGCAGAAGTGGTGACGTTCAGCGAGTCTCCGATACTCATCGCTCATACGACGGATTGCAGTATCCGATTCTGTTTTGGCGAGGAGAAGATGGATATCATTTCAACATCAAAATGAAAGATCCACAAACAGACGAGGAAACGAATAAGAAAGACAGTGCCATGAATTATTATTCGTATCGATTGATGATTCATCAAGACGCTGAGAACCACATTCTGAAATGACGACAATTGTTCCATCAATACATCGTCGACATGTACGCGAAGATTGAAATCGAACGACTCCTATATATTCGATTGAATCAAACCGTCAATCGTTAATGATGGTAACGTGAATCCAAACGAATTGGGAAGAATGGTCATATTACCGTCTACATCCACGGGGAGTCCACCCCACATGCATGCGTATGCATTCGTCCAAATTTATTCATCACATTTACATGCAATCCAACATGGGATGAAATTAAAGAACTTCTGTTAGCTGGACAATCATCTTCGGACCACCATGACATTACCGCACACGTATTTAAACAAAAATTGAAATCTTTGATGGATTTTATTATCAAGCATTACGTGTTTGGAGAGACACGCTGCTGGATGTATCCCATTGAATAGCCGAAAAGAGGATTGCCACATGCACATATTTTGGTTTGGTTAATCAACAAAATTACGCCAGATCAAATTGACCAAATCATCACAGCAGAAATACCAAATAAGGACGTTGATCCAGACTTCATGGTTCATGTGGCGCATTCAACAACAATTCACCATGCATGTCTGATGGGAAATGCACGAAAGGATACTCTGACACCATCACTGGAAATGACGGATACCCACAGTATCGTCGACGATCAGTTAAGGATGGCGGCAAACCATCGTTCTGAAAGTACGAAACGTTGATGTCGAAGTCGATAATCGTTGGGTTGTGCCATATTCACCGTTGCTCTCAAAGACCTTCAAAGTACACATTAATGTTAAGTATTGCAATTCAGTGAAGTCGATCAAATATATTTGCAAATATGTCAACAAAGAAAGCGACATGGCGGTCTTCGGAATAGGGAATGTGGCCGCCCCGCTCATTGAAATCAACCAATACCAACTTGGACGCTACATTAGCAGCAATGAACGACATCCAACAGTAATACACTTGGCGGTGCATCTCAAGAATGGACAGCGCGTATACTTCACAGCAGATAATGTACGTGCAAGAGCATTGGTTCCACCGGCAACAACTTTAACTGCATTTTACTCATTATGCCAAGATGCTATTTTTGCAAAGACTCTACTTTATTCTGAGGTACCGAAATTCTACACATGGAATGCATCGGCTAAAAAGTTTCAACGTCGCAAACCAGATTTGTGTTCCAGTGGCGCATTGGGTCGTCTGTACTTTGTTCACCCGAACAATACAGAATGCTTCTATCTGCGATTGCTGTTAATCAATGTACGTGGACCGACATCTTTACAAGATTTAAGAACAGTGAACGGTCAGCTGTGCGCCACTTATCGCCAAGCTTGCCAGGAACTAAATCTTCTTGAGAATGATGCACATTGGGACACTGCACACGCTGATGCATCGAATACTGCTCGACCATAGCAAATACGCACGTTATTTGCCATAATATTGACAACCTGACCCCATCTAATCCAAAAGATCTTTTTGGAAAAATACAAGGACTACATGAGTGAAGATATTCTACATCGTTTGCGCGCTGCGAATCAAAATCCGGACATTCAATTCACACCAAACGTGTATAATGAGGCATTGATTTTGATTGAAGATATATGTTTTACTGGGAACTGGGAATGCCTGCTCTGAACCGACCAGCGAGCAACCTTTTTGATCGTGATTTACAACGGGAAACACACTTTGATTCTAACGAACTGGGGATATTTGTTCAGACAAATCTTCCGCAGTTGGTTCCAGAACAACGCATTGCGTATTACAAAATTATGAGTGCAATCACAGAACAAAGCGGTGGACTGTTTTTCATAGATGCGCCCCGTGGTACAGGCTTCTTTCACTCATTTTGCCAACCATACGATCACAAAATAATATTGCACTGGCCATTACATCATCGGGAATTGTGGCAACTTTTTTGGATGGTGGCCGAACAGCACTCCAAACGTGTCCAATTATCATATGGGACGAATGTACAGTGTCTCACAAGAAAGCATTGGAAACGCTTGATCGTACACTGCGAGATTTGAGAGGAAACGCACGGATCTTCGGTGGCGCACTCATTTTATTGTCTGGTGATTTTTGACAAACACTGCCGGTTATACCACGTTCAACACTCGCTGATGAACTTAATGCATGTCTCAAATCATCAGTTTTATGGCGTCATTTACAGAAATTGACTTTGAAAATCAACATGCGTGTACAACGGGATGCATCGGCTGGAAATTTTGCAAAACAATTAATGGATATTGGAAATGGGAGAATATAAATTGATGAATCTACGCAATGTACCACCTTGCCAGCAGACTTCTGTAAGATCACAGAAAGCATAGACGAATTGGTGCAAAAAGATTGCACAGAACTACAAAAATCATCAGTGGCTCAGTACGCGTGCTAGATTAGAGGCGAAAAACATCGATGGCAATACCATCAACTTCACTATTCAGAATGGAATACCCGGCGAAACGATAACATATAAGTCCATCGATACTGTGGTGAATCAATCCAAAGTTGTCAACTATCCAACTGAATTCTTGAATTCGCTTGATTTGCCAGGCATACCACTGCACGTTCTTACATTGAAAATTGGCCACCACCACGACTTTGCAACGGAACCAGACTCTCAGTCAAGAAAATGATGAACAATGTTATCGAGGCAACAATTTTGACTGGAAAATTCAAAGGTGTAGACGTACTTGTTGCCACGTATCCCAATGATCCCGACAGATATGCCATTAGACCCGTGCCATCGTGACCCGTAAAAAAATCATTTATTATGGTGTAAGTTTAATTTCGAGAACATGAGTTCACACAATTATGAAATCTAATAAGAATCTCATGTAATCCCAAAACGAATAATTTTGATTCATTAAAACGAGACAACAAAATTTCAATAACATTTTCATCCGCATATATACCAAACAGAAAAAACTTATTGTGCTTTTCCAATTGGGTTTGGTTTAGTTCGGTTTATATGGTAAGTACAAAACACAAAAATGATAATTTATAATGATATGGAAATACTCCCACGACGCCTATGTATTATCCTAATATTATTTTCGATATAAATCATATTTTTAAAACAATAAGAATTTTCCAGTATAAAGTTTCTAGTTTTTCACCAACTTTCCAAACTACAAAATTTGTTTTTTACCAGATTTAGGAGAAAAGTAGAAGAATTTTGAAAAGCTTAGAAAAAGTTTTTTTTTTTTTTGTTTGGATGGAACAAAAACCAAAAGTGAATTATCAAAAGGGATATAAGAGATGGGGAGTATGATTATGAAAATAATGACAATAATTTTTAATAATTTTATTTTATTTTAATGGTTTCTGGCATGGACATAAGAATACGGAATTAAATTGTACCAGATGTAAAAAAATTTTTATAAAGTTTTGTGTGCTTCTCTACTCGTTTTGTGTATATTCGAGTACAGGGAACATATGCGAAACAAGTAAGTACGAGTATATCACGCCAAAAAAATTTATACAAAATCACGTTTCCGGATAAATTGAAATGTATATCCAAAACAAAATAATTAAATAATAAAAACAAAATAATGGATATAAATAAATTAAATAAAATTAAATTAATATTAAAATAAAATTTCGAAAAAAAAAAATTAAAATGAAACGAGAGCACTCACAATGACAACAACAATGTGCTCCGTTTCGTGTGTTCATTTCAATTTTATAGTCATTTGAATAATTATTTGGGGTTTTTATTTTGTTTGTAAATAAAATAATTTTATACAAAAAACATAAATAAAATAAATGCAATTTTTTTTAATGTTTAATCAAATAAATATACAAATGCAATTAATACAAATAAATAATCAAATTTTGTGTATTTGGTGTGAAATTTGAATGCGTTGGAGTTGCGATTCGTGAATAGCTAGACATGAATGCCATCGTATTTTAGTAGAGCACATTAAAAATGTAAAACATCATAAAATACAGTGTTCAAGTGATTGGATAAAGTATTTACACCCAATTATCATAGTCGTCTCATTTCAAGTATCACGTCGCGCGAAAATTGGTATTGTTGAAGTCGATTCAAGCGCTACGACGGTAATTAAGAAAAATAAGAAGAAAATACTAGTCATTTCTTTTCCTTCTGACAATTAGGAAGAAAATACGTACTAGCCACTTCTTCTCACTTGTAAACTTGAGCTGACAAGAATCCCATTCTAAGTGACATTTGACGATTAAAATGACTATAAGCGTACGAAACGACTATGATAATAGTAAAAATTAAGTGACGTGACTATACTCGTCTAAAATTACGGGAGACGACTATCACAATTGGGGTGTTAATCTTAAGAGTGTCCACTGAAGTAGAGTTCAGGTACAATAACCAAATAAAAAATTGTATATCCACCAGTTCACTGCCTTTCATTTTCGATTAATTCGAATTAATGAGCTTTTAAGTATATATTAAGTATACGAGATGTTTGAGTTTGTAACCCGTTAAAACGGAGATTCCGAAATACGCAGTATACGGAAAATATTTGTTGATAAAAAAACAAATTCAAATTTGGGTCACCGAGTAAGAGTCGAATCAAAGTTATTGTAAAAATGTATGCCTCATCCAGCAACAGCATACATCTTTCAGTAGCCCTTAGAAATAACGCAGTCAAAATCCTCAATAGGATTTGATTTTATGAACATACGATTCAGAATTTGAATATGTGGTCGGCGTAGAGTGGCACTTCAAGTCTAGCTCCTCGTCTTCTAATGATAGATACCCCAGCGAGACGTAAACATCCCATAGCTTTCAAGATGCTTTAACTGTTCTCGGACAACCCATTATCGATTGGCTCCATTTTCACGTTATTTAAGTAACACTTCGGTTTTCCCGTGTGCGCTAGTAGGTGTAGAGATGTCTTAAAGGACTTTCTGTAACATTACTTACGTTCCATGACAACTTTTACCAGTTTTGGGATAAATACAACTTTGTTAATTGAATGGAGTTTCAATTCTCAATTTTGCCTTGCTATAGGATTGCCCGTTCTGAGCGCCAAAAATTTCGATCGTGAAATTTTTGGTCGTTTGTGAAATGGTACATAATTCTGATCGAGGAAATGATGAGACGAACCAATCACGTTTATAGGTAATGAGAATAATACTAATGGCAGTTCATACATGGAACGCATATTTTTCTAGTCAACTCAAGATTTATGTGTTAATGCCGTTTTCGACTGAGACTGAATAATCAATTCACGAATTAATTTTGCTTTAACCGGTGTTTAAATAAGCAACGCGCAGCCTTTCTAATAAGTGATTTCTTCATTATTTTTGCGGCAATGTGAGTTTATATAACGAATACAAAAAATGGGATCGAACTCGAGTCCTGCATTGCCTTATTTTGTAGTACAAAATAAATGATAAACTTCCATAGAGACCTAAAATGGATTTGGTCAGCAAGAAACAAGTCAACACGCGAGGAAACACATCCAACATATTAACCTACATATCTTCATTAAAATGTTGAGACGTATGGCCCCTGACAAACCGAGAGGAATCTAGAAATGTTTTAAGGATGCGGTTAAATAGCGGATTATTGTAGTCATAATAACTGATGACTAATCTATCATTTTTTAAACACCTGCTCGTTATCACTTGACTGTAGACAGTCTTATCCGATTAAATATTAACTGTTTTATATATTGTGGCAAAGATTTCTTAAGTACTCTATAGTGCTCAAATTTTATTTAAGTGTCGCGTGCATATCTAATTGAGTCGTTGCGTCAAAATATTGGTTTATACCATAATTAACTGATTCGGCAATTGGCATTCAAGTGTTTAATAGTGCAAGGCCTTTCTTCTCTCTCTAGCTTTCACAAAAGGATTTTGCCGCCTGCAAGATCGTCCTTCATTTATCT